>VWZK01010579.1:63085-88440 GCA_013396935.1 Baryphthengus martii
AAAAAAAAAGAGAGAGAGAAGAAAGAGAGGGGAAGGAAATTCACCCACCAAGAAAGAAGCAAGATCCCAAAAGACAAGATCATTCTCATTCAGCTGTTCCTAGGCTTGGAATATGTTTCATTCCAGTGTCTGCACGGGCCTTTGTAGCAGCCATCTGATTGAACATTGCTTCTACTGCATATTATATGCACTAATGAGAAAATGATTCTAAATTGCCCCAAGGGATGGTTATGATTAAACTATTTGCCTTCACTTCCTCTACTAAATTAAAGCAACCAAAAGAAAGAGGAAAAAAAAAAAAGACTCAGTCTGGAAAGCAGTCAGAATAACGGTTTGGTAAAGTTTCTGAATTCCTAGGAACACTTTTTTTTCTCTTAAACCTGGTGATTTGCTGTGTATTTGAGGCTGCAGTTTGAAGCTAAAGCTGTGACAAATACGTGACACGGAGAAGCATTTTGGAGGGCTGAGCTGGGCATGATTTTCAGTGTTGTCAACTAATCTGGAGCCCTGATCGGCTTTAATTGCACACGACTGAAGCCGCTAAAGCCCTCGCTGCCACCGAGGAGCTCCTCCAAGGCGTCAGACGTCTGTCTCTTAAAAGAGAGCATTTCAGAGGCTCCCATACACGGAGCCTCATTCAGACATTTTATTTAAACTCTTAAATCTTTTGAGCTTTGGATGAATAAACAAGGCCCTAAAATGCAAGCCATTCTTACCGGTTCAGGGTTTGCAAGTGTTTCTCACAGAGAAGCAACAAAACGTCATTTGCCTTTCCTTTGGCCTTTTTAAACACAGCAGGATCTGGGGAGCGGGGAGCGGCGTTGCGTTAAATTCACGGGTGCCTGTGTCTGCTCATGCGCTGGGACTTTGGTGGGAGGTTTAATGACTGTCCGTGGCTGTTGAACTACATCATGAATTAGTTAAACGTCTGCAAAGTCCATGGGGCGAGTTGCCAGGTCACACGGCTTCCGAAGCACTGGTTAAAACATCTGAACTGACGGTTCCCAAGCTGGAGCCCACGTCTCTCTGGTGGTCCCCAAATCTCTGCAAAGTGGCCTTCATCACCTTCATGCTCTCCAACCTGGACACCGTTTCGCTTCTCTCACCCAACTCAACACACTGAAGTCAATTTTTGCAGCTGGTTTGTGGACTCCTCCCATCATCTCAGTGATGAGGAGCCACCCTGAGATGACCTGTCTGCCAACACGCCAAAGCACCACGGCTTCTTTGCTACAATCTGAGACATGCACATCCTTGGCACAGAAACACGCTTACACCCAGGTAATATAAGAGTTTGTCTCACCCAACCCTGTAGATGTCTTGGTGGTTCCTCAAAAGATAACTAGGTGCAGAGTTTAGAGACCCAACAGAACCGAAAACTGCATTTTTATATCTTACTGTAGAGGTACTAATGATGTTACATCACAGTTTTCAACAATGTGCCCCTTGTTTTATTCTTTATGTGTCACAGGGACATGTGAAAAATTGTGAGCTACCTGTACGATACCAGAGATCACACGGTGCTTCAGTAACTCAGGATGAGGGGAACCTTCTTGTCCTTTCCTGTGGCCATGAGGAAGGGATGAGTGAGTGATTCAGATGCAGATGTCTGCACCAATGACATCTGAAGCTGAGGGGGAGTTGTGGATAATGCTCCAATTTTCTGGGATAATGGGGACAACTGCAGGCTTAAAAGGTCTCTGAGGTGCCCGGCAAAATCTTTGCCCAGTGCTTGCCTCAACACAGGTGGTCACTGGGAATTATTCACACCGCTTTGTTTGGGGTGAACTGCATCAGGGAGCTGAGGTCCACACCACTGAAGCCCCAATCTGTGCCAAGACTATAATTGTCTAAGTAACTGATTCCCTTGAAAGAAGCTGTTTTTTGTCCTCGTACAGTCAGTGGTGAAAAGAAAAAAAGCCTTTGAAGGTCTTGTGGGGACCACAAGTACTCACAAACAGCCCCAAACTCAAGTACTCAACCTACCTACTCAAGATAGACAGGCTTTGCCTTTAGAGGCTCTCAAAGGTGCTCACTACTAACTACCCAAAGAAATCTGGGTCTTGGTGACAGAAACATCTACAGTTTCACTATTAGTTAGACACTCGAATAAGAGAGGGTTTAGGCTGCCTGCCAAGAAATGAAACTGAATGTCACGCTCTTGGTTCACAGGGACAAGGTCTAGTTTCATACATTCTACTGATACGTAGGTATCGGCACCACCAGGTCGCTCTCGTGAAGTCTGGCCGTGCCTGTTTCTGTGCACGATGCAGTTGGGTGTGTAGGTGGAAGGAGAGAGAGGGAGAAGACAGATGCCTCTGGACATACTACAACCACGAAGCTGTCCCTTAAATCTGGCACAGAAGGATCCCGACTTCGGTGGCAGGAATGCTTTTTCAACTGACCCCATCCATGCTCAAACCCAAAGGCAGAGTCTTTGCTTCCTCCCCACACCACTCCCCCTCCCCCCCACAACTGCAAGGTTATGTGTTTCTTAGCTACTGGTCAGACTGGTGGTGCCTGCCAAGAAGCTTTCAGGGAATTTCCTCACTATGTAACAAATTTATGAGTCATATGAAAATCTGGGAAATGATTCAACCAGCTGTCTTTCGTTGACTCAAAGATTTTTACAACACCTCCGTGCCTCATCTTTGATTTGAGCCAGCAGAATGGTTTATTATAACATCAAATGGTCTTATGTTCACTCGAAGGACACTTCCTACTACTGAAAAAAAAAAAAAAAGGCGCTGTAAAACTTTTTGAAAACAGGCTGCAGCTAGGTGAACGACGCACAGAGCTACTACGTTTATTCACTATGAACTGATGAAGGTGGTTGGTCTGCTATGTCCCTCCAGGATGGCTGTGGAGGTGGCTGTCACAGAGCGGTGGAGCTCAGCTGCTGCAGGTACAGCGTTCAAGCACGGCAGGCTTGAGGAAGTTTTTGTTCTTTTTCTGGGCACATTCCAAAGAATCATCAGGTTACAGCATAAGCATGTTTTGGGTTTAAAGGGACCTTTAAAGGCCATCTAGTCCATCCCTCCCCTGAACTGAGCAGGAACATCTTCAACCAGAGCAAGTTGCTCAGAGTCCTGTCTAACCTGACCTGGAATATTTCCAGGGATGGGGCTTCTATCACCATTCTGGGCAACCTGGGCCAGTGTTTCACCATCCTCATTGTGAAAGATTTCTTCCTTCTATATAGCCCAAATCTCCACTCTTTTAGTTTGAAACCATCACCCCTTGTCCTGTCACTACAGGCCCTACTAAAAGGTCTGTCCCTATCTTTCTTTTAGGTCCTCTTTAAGTACTGAAAGACCTCAAGAAGGTCTTCTGGGTGCCTTCTCTTCTCCAGGCTGAACAACCCCAACTTTTTCAGCCTTTCTTCATAGCAGAGGGGTTCCAGCTACCTGATCATCTTTGTGGACCTCCTCTGGACCTGCTCCAACAGGTCCATGTCTTTCTTGTGCTGGACACAGAACTCCAAGTGGAGGGCAAATCAGCTGTTTCAAAGAATTTGAGCAGATCTCGGCTGAATAGCAATTCAGTTAAAACTGGAGAATGTCCTTAGTTATCTTTTCATCCTTCAGTTTCAGGCACAGCCTTCAAAACCTTGGATTTGACTGACCAGATAAGGATTTTGGCCTAACAACCACCAAGCAGCCTTTGGAGTGAACTTCATGAAGAAGTCTGCACTCACACAGGGTTTTAGACACGTCAGTTCATCCAGCACACAACTGCTCAGAGCTGCAAAGTCCATGTCTGGATAGGAGAGAATCCTGCCCTCCCAGACATACTCCTGCAATAGTCTCCGTCTTATATCCAAGGATTGCAGTTTGTGGTATGTTATTTGCGCAGGGAGTAGAGTCCTACGTTGCCTCTGTCTCAGCTGAGGGTGTAAAAAAACATTTTCTCTTGCCTATTTTCCCCCTGTCCCCAAATATCTTGCAGTCCTGTCTGCAGAAAAGACAAAAACACATAATAAAAGGTCTTCTACTGTAGTCTGTCCCGGTGGGAGGGAGAGGTTACATCCCCTCAAAGAGAAGTAGAAACTGGACCAGGACCTTCCATCAAGATGGAGAATGCTTACTGTAGGAGACAGTCATCAAGAACATTCTTTTATCATGCTTTTTGAGCAGGACCATCCAGAGATGCTCTTTGTTGTGCTGGAATCACTGATACTCATGTGCAAGAGCAATGCTCATGCACTGGACTGGCCAAGAGGCAACAGAGAGCCTCCCTACAGGTGTCTCGAGATGGTCCCAAGCACTTGGAGCACTGAGAGAACAGAGCTTCAGCTGGAAGAGAGCTGGACTTGGGAGTAGGCAGATACCTACGGCTGTGGGACTAGGTTAAGGAGCAATGTATGTGAATGCCACCCTCTTGGGTGACACAGCCAGCTTTGGACTCCCCTCCTCTTCTTAAGGGGACTTCAAGTACCAAAAAAATCTATCTGTAAGTTGTCATGGGTGGGGGATGATCTCTCAAAGCCTCTTGTGGCACAAAGACAACGTACCAGCCAGGGCTGAACCTCTAGCCAATGCCTAACACGTGCCCCTGTGGTGGGGTACACCCTATGGGAAAGAATTCCTTCAAAAGCTTTTCAATCTCCACCTCCTCCGTTTTCCATCATTATACTGCTGATGGAGTAAAAGTTGAATAAAGGTCACTGGATTCAGGCCTCAAGTAATGTTCTCATAGGCACTGAAATTGCTTCCTCAGCATGGAAAAGCAGGTCTGTCAGGAGCGTGGGAGCCTTGCCAACAACCTCCTGCACAGGGGGTGGAGGAAAGGAGACCTCTGAAATCTCCATCAGGAGCCCATGGGCAAAGCCTTTATCCCACAGCAAGTGTCACGAGCATCGCTAGTGCTCACACCCAGCAAACGCTGTAGTTTTATAAGTCTTGGTGGGAAGTAAAAGGAGCCCTGCGTGGAGCTTGGTGTGGCATGGCACTCAGGAGAAGGACACCAATGCACCCTGAGATGTTTGTCGAGAGCAGCATCACCAGTAACCAGCCTTTGCTGGAGGCAGAGCAGGACTGTGGGTCTTCTACTGCTCACCCAGGCACTGCAGGAAAACTCCTACAGCCAGAGCTGTGCACAGCAGACCTCAGCTCTTTCTTTACCACTGCTGTTGGCAATAATCGTCATTAATGGGAACTGTGCTTTTTGCCCAAGAGTACCAGTATAAGAGTAATGAGATTTCTTGGCAGAGCTACACGAGACCTGAAAAGCCAGCCCACCTAAAGAGCCAGAGCACAACAAACAGCTTCAGCCAGAGTTTAACCACTTGGGAGTCATAGATTTGTATTTGCTAATTTGATGTACTTAAAAATATAGAGAAATTTCTGGCATCCTATGCTTTTAAAATCATAGAATCATAGAATTGTTAAAGTTGGAAAAGACCTCCAAGATCATCAAGTCCAACCTTCTACCCAACACCTCCATGACCACTACGCCCTGTCCTGAAGCGCCACATCCACCCATTTTTCGAGCACCTCCAGGGATGGTGACTCCAACACTTCCCTGGGCAGCCAGTTCCAATGCTTAACTACTCTTTCAGTAAAGACATTCTTCCTAATATCTAATCTGAACTTCCCCTGGCACAACTTGAGGCCACCTCCTCTTGTCCTGTCATTAGTTACTAGGGAGAGGAGGCCGACAGCAGCCTCACAATATACTACATAGTTGGATAAATCCATTTAACAGATGGTACTAGAGATAACCAGAGTGGGAAGCAGAAGTAGAGCAGGAATGATTCTTCCAGTAAGAGTTAAACAGCTATGAACAGAAGAAACCCAGGAATTTATTATTGCAGAACTAAACCAACACTCTATATTAAATACCCAAATGAATTTAATTATTAGAACCATGTTTCCGGCGTCAGCTTCCGTGTCTATGAAAGCAATCAGCCACACAAAGAATTGCCCACAGTAGCCCAAAATCCTTTGTTTTAGCCACTTGATTTCACTGCCAAAACGCTTGTGGCAAGCAGCTCTTAGCATAGCTGAAAATAATGCACCGCTCACGGCGGTCACCCAGCACTTTGCAGGTGCAGTGTGGCTTACAAATACTGAAATGCTTTGTGTCAGCATCTGGGGAATCCACTGCACAACGTACTAAAGGCACATCTGATACACTTTAAACAGTCAGGACAAGTAAGGGCTCAGAGGAGAGCAGTATTATTTCAATTTATTGAGGGTCACAGTCTGTATGCGGTGAACTGAACCACCCTTCTCTGTCCAGGGACTTAGAGCAGCTGTACTCTGAAAACGAGTTTTCAGGTGAGCAGTATGAATCCTTGTCAAAGTTTTTATCTGTGTCACAAATAAACATTCCCCAGCTTGCATGAAACTCTTGTTTCTATCCCTTTCCAAAGGATACAAAGCTGGAGCGTGAGGGAACTGGAAACTCAGGGCAAAGAAAAAATCAGCCCCTAAATGGTGATATTGTCTCATGACTATTTGCTGGTTGAGAATTCCCCTTTCATCCTTCCATCCCCTTCCCGTTGAGCAGCATCGTGGCTGCCATTTGTAATAGGCAGAGAGCACAAAGATATCTGACTTCGGGCGATTTGGCAAAGGTTCTGGACTTGAACCCAGCAGCAGATACCGAGCGCTTGTAACATTCGAAACAGGCTTGCTCTTTGTTGACCTCAGTGATTTTTATTGCTTATCTGGGTATACATAATCATTTTAAGATGTCTCCTCTTACTTATCATAAAATAACCATGAATTATTTTTTTAAAAAGGTAGATAGTAAACTTTGGAATACCTCTTAAATATACCCAAGCAGGCAAGGGGGAATGTGAGGTTGCTGTCATGAAGGATAGTTTCTGGCAACGGATCTGAGAGAGCTGCTAATGATTTTAATTAGCTTTTGGAAGCACAATCCACCCATTCTGAAACCAGCGCCTCGCTTCCAGTGAGGATGCTTTGGAAGATCGACAACATAAAACGTTTTCTGTAATGAGACTTCGTACAATTCCGTGCATCACGCAAGGAGCGATTTGTCTCCTGCAGAATCGCAATAAGAAATCCGTAGCTGGAAGGGTTTCCAGCTGTGGACCTCCAGCAGGTAACACACGTGCTCCCCTGGGCAACTGGGGATTAATGACCAGGAGCTGAGACCCGGCACCGTCAGGTGCAAATCTGAAAATCAGCTTTTCCTCTTGGCAAATCATCTCACCTCCTTATTTTTTTCACCTCCTTAGGTTATAGGCTTTTCAGAGGGACATTAATCTCTGCCTACACGTTTGTACAGCACCTTGTCTGTAGTAAGGACTTAATCACAGTTGAGGCTATCAGCCTGTAGCAATAGGAAGAGTGAGGCAGCAATAAACTGAGCAAAACAGCAGTAGGTCCTGGTCCCCTGGAAGTGGTTGGGATTAGATCCTCCACTGGATGACCAAAGCTGGATCATAGTTCAGCAGGGAATAGCAAATCTATTTTAATGAAGAAAGAGCAATAGGAAAGATATTTAAACTATTAAAAAAATAAAACTACATGAACGACCTTTACCTGCGTTCTCCTTCGGAGTCTTGGTGAACTTGTCAGTGTTTTGCATGTTTGTGCAGTCGTACCTGTGCTGGCCAGAGCTGAGAGGAGTCCTGCTGCTATTCTGGGTTAGGGCAGAGACAACTATCTCTGCATGTCCCACGGTCCTTTGCATGGAGAAGCCATCCCTAAGATGCTGAGAGCTGAAAGAGGGTGAGAAATGCGTGCGTGCGAGAATGACAGGCAGCTGCCCTGCCAGGCAGCCAGTACAGCTTCCCAAAAATCACTGAGGTACCCTAAGTCGGTTGATGAAAAGCAGAGGGGCCCAAAAGCCATAGTATCTTTGGAGGCTTTCAGTGTGTCCCAGCAGGACAGTTAGCAGAGCTCGATGGCCGGCGGTACGTGGTAACCACACAGCTTTGCCATCCTACAGCACCTTCAACGTCTCCAGCAGAGCTCAGAGTCAATAAAACCCCAGTGAATCAGAGGGGGAAGACACTTGTAAAGGACTTCAAAAACTGCCTGATATCACAATATACTGCAAAACTTGGAGAACTTCAAAACAGCCTACCTCAAGACCCCTCCAAGTCTGCAGATACTCCCTAATGCAAGCATTTTAAGAGGCAAGCTTGAAGGAATGGCTGAGGCAGGGAACAGTTGGTCCTTCAACACAAGCAAAAGTTTACAGCAGGGGAATGCAGGAGAAAAAAAAAAATGCAAGGAATGTATATTACTGGTGAGGAAGGAGACATTTAGACTAGGGGATATTTAGGCTAAGAGTTAATTAGCTCAAGTGTTTGTGTTGAATTTTTGACTGGGTAGGAGGACACTGGACAGAGATGTCCCTGTGCTCAACAAGGAATAGCTGCTGCCTTCCCAGCCTGGGAGGGAACTTGAAGCATTCCAGAAGAGACGAGAAGGAATCAGCAGATGCACAGGTAGGGTCACCGACAGTTTTGAGCGCAGCACAACTTTATACTGACTGATGGAATCGTAGATAGGTAGATATCAAACATGTTATTAATTAAAAGAAATCAGGTCAAAGATAAGAGGAACTGACCAGAATTTTCACTGAAAATGCTCATGAAAGCTGGGCTTAGTATTTTCTACAACTTAGAAAATGTTTGGGTTACTTTTATACCTTTTATTATAAATCATTGGGCCCAGAGCACATGTTTAAGCACTTTACTGAATCAGGGCCATGACGAATAAGAGCCTGGCAATGCTCCCCTGTTAATGAGCTTCCAGGAAATGTAAAATTGTTTTTAGAAGAAGTCTAATGAAGACGGATTTGTATGAGATCTCATTTGATGCAGCCAGAAAACCCAAACTCATCAACCAAACAAAAGCATGGGAGTCATTTTTTTTTTTTGGGTGTCTGATTATACTTCCAGGAGTGCTGGTGTGTAATGCCTTCAAACTTTCATTGAACTTTCCTCTCTCACTCCAGGCGATTATTTTTCCTTGATGTCTGATGTTGAATGATATACGTGCACCTGTGTGATAATGGCTGGTTAGATATATCTTCACCGAGCTGGGAAAACCCAGAATGTCACCGCTACACTTAACCATTTTATTTCTTTTATGGCTTTGGTATGGATTCCTTCTCTAAAAGCTACCGGTGGAGCTTACATTTGTCAGGGGAAATGTGGGTGTTTTATCATACCAGCTGTTTAAAGTCTCCTACAACTTTGCAAACTGCTTTAAGAGCCCTTGCTTTTATCACCGCTCAAACTTCCAAGCAGTCACCAGAACAAAGGAAAGAACAGCTGGGAAGTTTTAAAAGCAGCAATGTTTGCCATTTCACTCAGGTTTAAGACGAATAATTAATAAAACTTCCCCTCCTCTTCCACCCCATCTCAGTGCACAATCACTTGGTAACAGGACTTCTTGCCGGCCCCTTATGCTGGGTTTCAGCAGTTATATTCCCCTATTCCAAAATAACAATTATGATGATCATGTCATATCCATCTCAGGGCACAATCACTTGGTAACAGGAATTCTTGCTGAATTCTTGTGCTGGGTTTCAGCAGTTATATTCCCCTATTCCAAAATAACAATTATGATGATCATGTCACATCCATCTCAGTGCGCGATCACCTCGTAACAGAACTTCTTGCTGGCCTCGTCTTCTGAGTTCCAGCAGTTACATTCCCCCATTCCAAAATAACAGTCATTATTATCGTGTCACACCCATCTCAGTGCACAATCACGTCATTAACAGGACTTCTTGACAGCTCTTTCCGCTGAGTTTCAGCAGTTACATTCCCCTATTCTGAAATAACAATTATTATTACCGTGTCACATCCATATTGCGCTAGCGTCCCGCTACGTGCAACCTGCAGCCCCCGTCAACCTGCTAAGAGGCAGAGCGCCCGGGGCAATTTTTTATTAAGCGTAAGAAAATCTTCTGGTTATTTCATTCATCTGAAGAAAAAAATCCTGCAGAGCAGCAGCAATACAGCAGACATGGCCAAGGGAGGCGAGAAACACCTTCCGTCTACAAGTTAGGTCTCTCACATAGGCAAATCGTGTGGGCTCCACCTACAGCCAACGTAAAGAGTCAAGGCCTCCAAAGGGTGATTTATCTCGGCTGCCTCAGACACCTCTCTTCGAATGGGATGAATCATTCCCTGACCCTCTCCCGCTCTCTCCACCGACTGGAGAAGGATCTCTGGCGTTAACCAAACGTGCAGGCAGTTGCAGTTAGGTCAGGCAACTCCCATCTGGGCAGTGTGGTGGTCTGTCCAGCCTGCTTTTCTGTCAGGCTTTCCATCAGCAGATGATGACGGACGCTCTGCAAGGATCCAAAACAAAGAGCAGCACCGAGAGCTGTAACGTACGGGGCCGCACAGTAATAAAGTGTGAAGAAAATTGCTTCCTTCCCTTCTGTGGTGATTAGCATGTGCTCTGAAGTATGAGGGCTGGATTGATGGCCGTTGTAATTTTATCCGAACTGAAGCTGCTGGAGTAGATTTGAGGGGTGGAAATAATGCTGCGGATCCCTAGAAGATGAGACTGGGTCCTCTGAAAGGACCCAGAGGCTTGAAACGGTGCTTGTAGAGAAACCAGATTGTGGGATTTTGATGGGAAATGGCACTAGTCATGGTTTTGCACGTGCTTGGAGAAACAGCAGCAGCAGGTACAACTCTGAGTAGTTCCCAAAGGCATTTGGGGGTCTTAACGCCTGCTGCAAATGTAGACAGTGAAATAACTGATTTATTTTTTTTTTCCCCTATCTCTGACAATTAATGCCAGAACTGGTGGCTTTGGCCTTTTTGCTCTGCTCAGGGCATCCCCTTGGCTGCTGGTCTCCATTCCATCGGGACACTCTCCGTGCCATAAATTGTGTTCTCTCTCCAACAGGTGGGAGGGGTCCTTTATTCACACAGTAGCATGTCCAGCTTCAGTTGCAGCAGGAATCTTCCAGGGATGAGTTGTCCAGCCTCAGAAATGACCTGATGACTTCTCTAAGATGTTCAGCTCCCCAAATCCCAGGCTAAGGCCATCTGCTCCCTGTGGAGATCTCCCATATACCGCCAGAGGAAGGGATGGCTGAATCTAGCTCGAGATTTGGGCCATTCAGCAGAGCATCATTTTACAGACTGGTGGCATTAACAGGAAAAATGCTTGGAGAATTTAAATAGCACAAGGTACCTGCCTGTGCTTCCCAGCAGAGACTTTTCCAAGATAGTGGCAGCAACGCTTCCGACAGACGGCGTTTACAAATCGTTATTAACAAAACAAAGCGCTTTAAAGAGAGTCACCCCAGGGCACCCTGGCCTCTGTTAAAACAAACTTCTCAAAAACATTTATGGACTTAAATAAAACTCCTTTCGGAACGCCAGCGAAATTGCCTCCAGGTTGCACTCTGGCTTTGTTACCAGTCTAGTCCTTAAAATTACTCACCAGGAAAGGGAAAGGGTTTTTTTTTATCCCAGCTAAAGGATTCCCGTGTGTGCTGCTCGGTTGTAAGAGTCCTGCCAGAATGCAGCTGGCCAGATGCGGGTGGCTGAGGTTTGATGCAGTGTACATACCAGATTGCCATTTTTGTTATTATTATTATTATTATTTATATTACAGCCTTTCCTGAAAGTTTGCATAGGCAAAGGATGGGAGTTAGAAATGCTATAGCAGAGGGACTGAGGCACAGTGAAATCAAATGATTTGCCCTGGGACGTGCGGGAGGTCGGTGGCCAAGCTGAGAAATGAGTTCAGCTTTCTTGACGCCCAAACTGGCCTCTTTAAAACAGGTCTCACTGCACCATTTTTAAGGTGTCCATCACACTGTGGTCCAAGCTCCTGTCCCAATAGCCCAACCTGCACGTAAACCACTGTCCTCTGGAAGCTGTTCTTTATCCTTCTGCCAGTAAGTGCAAAAACCTCGTTAATAAGAGTGGGAGAAATGGTTGCAGAAATGCATTTGCTGGTAACTTTCACTCTCTAACTCATATTGTTAACACACCCAGCTCCAAATGCTGGATGGCAGATGGAAATACTCATTGGCCTGACGGATTTATGGATGTTTGAATCCTTGTGGCAGTACATATTGCCTTCAGAACAACATTTTCATCACAATGAGCCAAGTCCTGGTGCAGCTGAAGTTATTGGAAGTCTTGCCACGAACTCTAATGGGATCAGGATTTGGATTTGTGTCTGCAGATACAAAATAATCCACTATTGCAAATTTGGAAAGCAAGAGTTATATTAAATGGGGTGAGAGTGAGGAAAAAGAGAGAGAGAAATTTAAGCTCTGGTAAGATTTAGGGTCAAGTTTTGCCCTGTCTTGTTCTGAAGGAGGTAGTCACACAGCCATGAAGATGGTATGAGCAGATCAGCATCTGACCCAGGAAGAAATGTCTTTTTTATCTCCAGACAAGCAGCAATAACCCCAGCCTGTACCACTGGTGACCAAAAGCTGTTACTTGTGCGGCATTTGCCTGGTGCGCTGCATGAAGCCAGGTGTTGTTCCCTGCCTGGTTTCCAGCAGATAATCGTCTATGCCATATAAATTTCTTAAATCCAAGTATAAGATGGACACTCTGCTATATACAGCAGGAGACTTGGCTGAATGGGGGACTATGGACTAAGAACAGTCTACGCACTTTCTTCAAAATAAATCTGTAGAATAAATAAGAGGGAGAAACAGAGACAACTGGTTGAAGAGTTTTAGGTCAGAGCAGCCCAGGTTTGAACATCCCTGTGACACAGACCCCAGGACATGTCAGTAGGTCTCTTTTTTCTGTTGCCTCCTCACCCAAAAGGGATGGCCTGGGAGTCATTGCTTGCTGCAATCCTTTCTGGTTGGACAAATACCAAGAAGCACAAGGCATTTAGTAACTGACCCTTTGGGGTGATTTGTAGCATATTTGGTATAAAAGCACAGTTGTAAAACTCACAACAATCTAAGTAAGTACCCTGGTGGTAGACAGGGAGGGAAGGATGCTGCTTTGGGGTGTGTTCACTCTACTGTAGACATGCAGCACCAACACACAAGCAGCAGAAGCTGGAGATGTCCAACAGATCCCAGAACTCTGCACTCACTTGTGGGGAGTGTCACCATTTCCAGGCTGAGAAGTAAAAGGATGCATGTGGCTAATTCACCTTTTATGACATCATTGTTTCTTTTAACTCTCTTGCCAGTGATAGGGGTTTATGTCACAAGATACCTCAGCATGTGAAGGTGGATTTTGCAGTCAAAGCAAACCAACAGGTGCTGATAACGTCTGGCCTTGGCTCTTGATATTGCCTTGGTGATTTTGAGACTGCTCTGAAACCATAGATGCATGTGGTGGGGCAAAGGATGGTGTGTCACCTACTGCAAGACACCTCCATCACCTCCCAGGGAAGAACATTTCCATGCAAAAACTGTTTCAGAAGCTGAAGCAAAGACCATTCACCAAGTTTGCTGAGCATCTTCAGTTTAGCTGGAGCAGAAAAACCTGTTGAGCACAAGTCTTTTCACAGCTCTGCCTTGAAAGGGGAGACAAAATCCTTCCTCCTGAGCCGCTCTGCTTGGCCAGCTCCAGCTGTGAGCTCACAGACGCTCTCCTCCCTGGGCAGAGTGAGATAGAAATGCGGAAATTGACGCCCGTGGCTGATTATCCAAGGCAGGTGTGATGCCAAGAACATCATCACCCGCTTCGCTTGCCAAGTACCTGGATGCAGCACGAACCGTCGCGTCCTGCAGATAGCTCAGTCAGCCGATGAGCACATTCCCCTCGGAGATAGGATGACTGAACATGCAAACTAATGTGCTTGTGAGCCTTTCATGTGCAGAGCTGTAACAGATGTTTAAAGATCATCCTCTGGCACTGGGAAAGTGTCTAGGAGGCCCTGGATAGGAGTTTTCTTGGCACACTATTTTTTAGATGAGCTGAAGGGGGAGAGTTCCTGTTAGTGATTATTTTCTGTCTGTGAGCAAAGGGCTTATGATGAGTGTCCCAGCTCATATATCAGGGAATGCCAACCAGATAAAGGCAGGTTTCCTCTTCCCTGTGGGTCCTTATCTTTCAGCAAGCTTTACAAAGATCCATAAGACATCCTTTTTTTTTTTTTTTGGTGACACCAGCAATTAAAAACCTGCAGCTGGAAGCACTTCGCACTTTCCCTGAAAGTGTTCCACAAAAATGTGAATCGCAGGTGATGCCCACAAGACTCTCAGCCAACAATAATAGGGATTTATGCAGAAATTATGTTGAAGTTGAGAAAAAGCTAAGACAAAAGAGTCAGTGTAGTGTGTTCTCCAGGGCAGGCCCTGGACACTAGACACTTTGAATTACAGTGTTTTGGACCTCGTTACGGTGGTCTGTCTCTTCAGTAAGACCTCTCCAGCTTGGACACTCCCTTCTCGTTAGTAACAAAGGCAGAGTTACAGCAGACTTGTCTTCTGATGTCTTGGATGGAAATAAACCATTCCTTGTGATGACCAGCCCCTTGCTAACACCACTTGAGCACAAAGCTTTGCATCTGCTTCTAATTCCCCTGCCAGCAGAGCCCTCAGTTTGGTGTGGTTTGCAGCAATGGAGAGCATGGACACAGGCAGCTCGGCACATGGATGGCTTTTGGGGGATGACCAGAGAATGCAACTCCTGCCTCAGTGCTCCATTCAGTAGGAACCTGTCATCAGAGCTCAACAGGAGGCCATGACCGTGTCCTGATGTGTAAGTGATCATGTCAGGATCACCATTATGTGACGCTGATGGCCGGTGATGGCAACAGCAGGTCACCCAAGCTTTAGAAAACATGGCCACTTCTTTGAGGACCAAAACAGTGAACTCCACTGATGTTGCATGAGGAGCTCACTGCAAATCTGGCCTCATGTTCCTCTGACTTTGTCCTCCGTGTGCTAAGGTTGGATGCCCGCAGCTCCTTTCTTTAATCTTCTCTGTCTCCTTGCCTGCTCCCCAGTGTATGGGCTCTTTCCAGCTGTGGGTATACTTGATTTGCAGGCTGCTGAGACTTTGAAGTTCCTATTTGCTGTTTCTACTGATGAGTCAAATGCCTGACACAAGCAATCAAGATCACATCTAACCAAAATCTGTAGTCCTGCTATGAAACTCTACAGCAACAGTTTAAGCTGTCTTACCAAGGACTGCCTATCCCACCATAAAATAATGCCTGCAGGTCACCACCACACACTGCAAAACCTACTGGGGCAAGTCCTGTTTAATCAGTGAGGGTTTCTTTGTAGGGCAGCTAAAGCCTCTTTGACTCACGTGGTGGCTTTGGCTTCCTTACTGCAGAGCTACCTATCTATAAACGAGAAGGAGCATTTATCCTCAGGGTCCAATCCAGAACTAGGAACCTTTGAACTGATTACACAGAACTTGGAATAGACCCCTACTGACTGCTGCAAAAATTTAGACCTTCTCTTTCATGCTGTCATTGAGTAGAGCCAGAGAAGACATACATAAATAAATAGGGTATAAAAGACATTTTTCTAGTATAGATTGGAACACCATGGGAAAAACTCACCCACTCTCTCCTCTTTATTTATCAGTGATGTGTTTCAAATACTGGCTTTTGGTAAAGGCATATTTCATTATGAAGTTGTAAGGAGAAACCTTGTATTGAATGGTCAAAAGTTAAAGGGACTTTTGCCCCAGGTGTCAGAAGAAGGACAGGGATTCGAAACAGGTTTTTTGCAACTTCTGATAAAAAACGGAGCCAGTTGCTCTCAGTTTGTGTCTGTAAAACAATGATTTCTCTTCCAGTCTTCTGGATTTTGTTTTTAGCAAGGGGACTAGAACACCATGAGAGTGTTTGCAGCCTCATTGAGGCTCATGCAGTTTTATTCATTCATGTTTATAAAGTGCTTTAAGATCTGCAGCTGGATAAGTGCTAAGTGGTCTTATTGCCATAGTACAGATGAATTTGCTTATCTCTCATGTAAATCAGCTTAAAACATTACCCTGAAATTAACAGCTCTGGGGTTAACAATAGGCTCAACCACACACTAAACTGCAGCACTTATCATATCACAACATTACCCTTATTAATTACACGCCCTGCTGTGGTTTTTGGACCAAAATCAGCTACACTTCAGATACGGGCAGCCGGACAGCGCCGAGAGGAAAGCGTTTGTAACTGCACGACACATATGTTAATCATGAAATTAAACAGATGGCCCAGTCACTCATCAGTGAAAGTCCACCAGGGGCTGTAAGAAAGAAGGAGATTTCCTATGTAACATAACAATTTGGACATCAGAAGGTTTCGAGTTACAAGATTTTTCTTTATCCTCCACCTGAAACTTTTAAGGGGTAACATCAGGGAATTTCATCCGGACTTCAGATACTAATCTAGTTTTATGCTGTTTTGATCTGTCTGTTGAGAGCTGGCAGCCAGCTCCGCCGACTCCACGTAAGCGTACACCGTGCAGCAGATGGGCCGGCCCCTTTGCAGCCACCGAGATGTGTCTGGAGCTTACAAATCCCCCCGTCTCCAGAAATCCTCGCACGCGATGAGCTCGTAAAAGAGCTAGACCCAGCACTCACTGCATCATGCGCTGGCAGGATGGGTTTAGGGGCTGAAATGCAGGGGAGCGGGAGCAAGTATTCACTTGTTGCTCCTCCGTGCATCTCCAAGTGTCAGATCTAACGGCAAACCTGGTTTCAGGCCGCGTAACCGCTCAGCTTGCGGCAAACTCACTCTGCAAGTTTTGCTTGCTCTAAGCAGCGTGCACAAGTAGTACTGACTGCAGTAGTGCCTGGTGTAAAACTGTAAAAAAAGGGGATGATGGGCACAGTTTAAATTAAAATCCGTTTATGTCTGGTTTCTGCTGCCTTCTTCACTTATAGGTGAGAAAAGGATGATTAGCAATATTTTTAAAATGCGTTTCTGGCAGTGGTTAGCAGTTCTAACCCAAGTCAGGGCTCTGATGCACACACACACACACACACACACACGATAAAGGCGGCTCATGCACAGAACAATTTACAACCTAAGTGGGCACCAAAGAAAGACTAGATGAAGGAGAGAAAGGGTTATTATCCTCAGAGCACCTACAGCCAAACCTTCGGTGGTGTTTAAACGCCTACTGGTGTTTCCAAAACTTGACATCTAATTCCCTTTGAAAACCTGTTCCAGATTTACAGAAGTGGTCCGCTCTCCCCGCTGCAGATACATTTTCAAAAGAGCTCAGATCTTAATTAGACAACGGGTGAGTTTTCAGAAGTGCCCAGTGTGGGGTTTTGAGATGTTTTGGAATAAAGGGGAATATGAATCAAAACGTACACTGAGGGTATGAAAAAAGCAGAGTCTTTATCAGTTGCAGCTTGGGATTACATGCTTGGACTTGTTTGGAGTTAATCAAAAGCCTTTCTATGAAGAAATTACTCCTTTTGACTTCAATTAAGCAAGTATCTGCCATTGTCCTGTTCTGCAACACAGAAATCCACGGGCAGCCTTTTCTTCCCATCACATTCATGATGAGTTTTGAGGAAAAGAGAATATTTCTCTCTGTTCATTTAAGAAGAAAAAGGAGATTTTAATTTTATTATATTATCCCCGGTCATTTTATTTTTTTTCAGTTTCCTTCTGAATCCTGAAGCTTTTCATTTATCTATATTCCTTTTAAAATTGACTATGTCTTAATGGAAACCTCAGAGATTCTATTTCAAAAATAACAGTGAGTATGAAAAAAATGCTCATTTTGCATCCATTTTCCATGTGTGATAAAATGATTGCACAATGAGCCCAAACTAGCGAGCCGTTGAGGAAAACAGAGTTGGGAAATGCAGCAGAAGACATCTGTGTGAACTCTTTTTCACACACCCACTAAAGGCACAACATTGGTTTGAATTCTTGTCGTTTTCCTTTCAAGTAGAACAAAAAACTCTGAGTCTGCTATTGAAACGTAACCTAGCTATTCTTTTGCCAAGAAAAGACCAAAAAAAGAGATATGCCCAGTAATAACATCAGCTCAATAACTGTCATTGCCTGATCAACATCTTGTACTGGGCTCTCTGGGTCCTGTGCAGGTTCCCCAGTAAGTGGCCCAAGGTTTCAGATTGGCATCCCATGGACCGTGAAATCCCAGGGGAGAACATTTCACTTTTCTTGAAGGATTGACCTCTGAGGAGCCTTGAGCTTCGCTGGGCAGCGTTGCGAGCTCTCCTAGGTTACAGCAGGAGAATTGGGGAGTGATGTGTCCGACACCATATCTAACAGGGCTCCTGGCAAGTGCAAGGCATCGTGGCCACGTCAGCATTCAGCACCCAGCACTGGGAGCATTCAGGGTGATAGTGTCCCATGCGGAACGGTGAGAGATGAGCCAAAGCTTGGTGAACTGGTCGTGCACGATTCACCTGGTAATTGGGTCCAGCTACCTGAGAAACACCCTGAAACCTACGTAGATGTCTTTATGACTAGGACAAAGCTGTGTGCATCCACAGCCAAACATCTGGGAAGGGGGGCTCAAAAACCCCACTGCCTGCTCAGTTGACTAGCTGGGTGTATTAGGATGGACTGTACTTAACTTTTGCTCTGATTTTGAAGGGAGGGAGGTCAGGGATTGTTCCTCACGTGCAGACTCATATCTGTTTCTGGGTCCAGCTTAACTTGCCAGGGGAAAGAGGTATCTCTCTGCTCTCTCACCAAGGCAGTGGTCCGCATGTCAGGATCGCAGGAGTATCATCATACAAAGTCCGTCTGTGATTCCCCAGGAGAAAAGCCAACCAATCATCACCTCATAGGTGTGGGAATGCACAGCCATGACCAGAGCTGGCACTGCCCCATAGCCAGAAATTCCATGGCTTGTGGGCTGGCATTGCTTTGAGGGTCCATCACATTTTTGGTAATAATATGCTACCAATGAAGAGTAGAAAGACTTTTCTAATGCACCAGTAGAAATCAGGTCAACCTAATTTTTCACTGGGAGGATTTCTGCCATAAGAAATCTCTCCTCTTTGATTATACCAACACCCAGCTGCCAGCAGAGAGGGAAAAACAACGTGGCTTGTGCTGAATAAATAACACTGCCGTTCTTGTTAAGCACTTTCTTTGATTTTTCTTCACCTTTCCCTCTCCTTCTTGGTGTTTTAGCTTGGAACAGGGTCTCCCTGATGCGGTCACATTGCAGAGGGTCAGATAAGATGATCTCACCAGGTCCACTCAAACCATTTATCCTCCAGTTCTCTGATACGATTCAATTTCCTGGGGATTAATGACCAGGTGGGGTTAATATTGCTCAGCTGCAAAGAAAGCCATCAGCTCCTTCCAGATGGTCACTGTTTATCCCTGCATGTCAGTCATGCCCGCTGCCCTCTAGCTCTAAAAACCCTGAAAAACCCATCATGTTTTTGCATAGCTATCCTCCCCCTGAAAAGAGCTAGAAACAAAGCCCAAAAATAATCACCCAGCATTGCAGGACAAGCACTGCTGCGGATGCTACCTTCACGTTTTGCCCTGCTAAGCAAGCTCTTAATCGAAAGCCAAAGTGCTCAAGTCATGGGCACCTCACAAACAATTTTTTGTTGATTAGAAAGGTCTTCAGACACTGCTCATTCCTGGGACAGACTGAGGCAGCAGGTATCAAGCAGTCCTTTGTCAGAGCGGGGAGCTCCTAGTCAGCATCTCAATCTGCTGAAGGCAGGGCTTGTCTTTCTCTGCCTGCACATCAGCCGCCATGACCTTGTCATCAACAGAGCCTGGTGCCAAAGTGCCAGCAGAGGAGATTTGAAATGCCTGTGCCTGCAGCTCAGTCACTGGATGGGGAAGCAGGGGGTTGTTCTGGTAGAACTAGGATGCGGGGATGGAGCATGTGGACAAAATGCCCAGGAAGCAGCAAGGATCTCATACCACAGAGGAAGACAACACGCCCCTGCAGTACTCATCAGTCCAACCTGGAGAAAAACTTCACTAGATCCAGCATCAGCCTGACCTGGAGTGAAATAAAAGGTTTACTGTGCTCAACTCCATTATTTATCAGGGTCCAGGGTGCTGCCCACACCCTGGGCAGCTGTGTGCCTGTGTTGTCCATGCTCGACTCCAGCCCTGCAAAGTGAACCTGCCAGTGCTGAAACATTTTCCAGCATCCCATCCAGCTTCTGCCCTGGGAGCTGCTCCCAGCAGGAGAGAGGAGCTGAGCTCGAAGGGGGTTTTCTTGCAGTAATAGCAGGGCAGGGAAACCAAAGCAAAGCCCATGCTGGCCCCCAGCTAGCCACAAGCACAACTTTGATTTTCCTGAAACCATCAACCCTCTATCCTGGCAATACGGGCTCAGATGAGCCGCCCAGAGGACCTGTTGTGCAAACAGCGGGGAGGGGGGAATTTCTTTCCCTTAGTGGGCAAATTATGTACTTAAGAAGAAAGATTATTTGCCTAAAGGTCTTTAGCCAGTTCAAACCTTGAGATCTGGAGCGTCTGGGCCACGGAGCCTCACCACCCTGCATCTGGGCAGGGGGCACGGGCAGAGATGCTCCCCCCACCAGCTACCATGGCTCCTGCAAAGCAGGACAGCTGCAAATAAATGTGCAACTCATAAAACTGAAGGGGCTCTGCAAGCTATTAGGTAATTAAGCAAAGTGAGGTCTTGGAGCGGCCGGCTGCTGCTTCCAGCCCATGGCTGTGCTCTCTTTAGAGTCTGATTGGATAAAGGATTTTTATTAACATCATATTTTTGCTTCTAATTTTCCTCTCTTTGCCTTTCATATTGCAGGCCGTGAGCTCCTCTGGTCTTGTGGTGATGTTTATTGGCACTGGCAGGTTGCAACACCCCTGCAGGCTTCCCACAGACAAACCCCAGAGCGCAGACCACGAACCGAAGCAACTTCATACGCTGCCTTTGCTGTGAAATTGCTCAGGCACTTCCCTCCCAGTTTTCCTCTCACCCTCCCCACCTTCCCAGCTGGAGCCTCCCCCCTCACCTCTCCTTTTCCAGCAGAAGAGGCAGCAGGCCCACAAAAGCCGCTGGCTTGCAGGGCATCAGCAAATTCATCTTTTCACGACTCCTTGAGGCTGTGGTTCGAGGTAGGAAACAAATGCCAGTGAGCTGCAGCGGCCACCACTTCTGTGTAGTGCGGGACAGACTCCAAGCATGGGGAGGGATGGAGGGTGGGTGTGTTTGAAGCCGCAGCAAAAGGCTTGAGCATCTGCTTTTGGCTTCACCATAGATCCCCTTCATGTTCAAGGTTGTGTAAGACAACACCATTCAACCTGGACACCTGGGAACTTGCACTTTGACCCCTTAAATTCACTCCTGTTATGTTCAAAGTGGGTGCATAAGAGCTTAAAAATGCAACAGTAGATTTTTGGTGCCACAGTGCCAATGTTTGGACACTCACAGTCTGCTCCAGAGAGCTCCTCAACCTTCCTTTGCAAGAGGCAATGAGTACAAGTGAGCCTCAAGCACCTTTCTGGAAGTGTTCCACAGCTTGCAGAAGTTGTGTCCTGGGATTTATCTAACCTCCTGCAGTTGGTTGTTGTGTCCCATTGAACAATAGACTCCAGTTTGCGAGCAGGCTGGATCAGCTCTACTGGCTCATTCTTCACGACGCTCACAGGCACATCTGTTAGCAACAGCTGGCTGCGAGCCTAGCCTCCCTTTTTTTTTTAATACCGCTTTGGGGTTTTGCTGGTAGTGTCTCTGGACAGTAGGAGGCAAAGAAAGAAGTGGCAAACCCCCCGAGTTCCACCAGTAAATCCAAATAAAAGGCGAATGGGAAAGCGCCTGCTTGACTAGCACCAGCGCCCGATTTTGGTGGCCCTCCAGCTGCTTGTCATAATAGCAGGGGAGTGGCTGGGGTCACTTGATGATTTATTTCAGCCCCTTGTCCTGGTTGGAAGGAAGCATAAAAGATGCTTTGTTTTCCCCGAAAGGGAGATGGGGGTGTGCTCCAGCCTTGAGCTTGATGCACTCCCCCCATGTGGGATCCATTTGAGCCTGAAAACTTGACAAGAAATGTCATAGCAACACCAGGATGTTCCCTCATCCAGCACAGCAGCGGCAGCTTATTTGTTCAGTGCTCAGCTGCTGTGCACAATCAATGCAACGTGTAGCGTGCAACGGGCTTTAGAGACGGCGGGGTAATCTCTGGCTGTGTCGAAAAGATGGTCTGTCCACAGGGAGGGCTTTTTGAGCCGCACTCGGCATTGTTTAAGCTCCTAGGCATCTCATCCGGCTCTTGCAAGCCCCTGTCCTTCCCAAGCACTTGTAAAAATCCTGGGCTGAGCCCTTTCCACCCTTTTGAGGCTGCTGCTGTATTCAGTGCCAATGCCCCAACCCAGATTCAGCAGCCTTTTTGGGTTTCTACCAACTTAACAAACAGGATTTAGGACCCAGAAGGATCTAGACCAACACATTGATGGTTATCTCCTGATATTTTTTTTTTTTGTTTCTTTAAGTCATAGAATCATAGAATGTTCTGGGTTGGTAGGGACATTTAAAGGTCATCTAGCTGAACCCTCCTGCAGTCAGCAGAAACACCTTTACCTAGAGCAGTGTCTCATCACCCTCAGCATTAAAAATATCTTCCTTCTATCTAATCTAAATCTCCGCTTTTTAATTTAAAACTGCCACCTCTTATCCTGTCACAATGGGCCCTGCTACAAAGTTTTTCCCCATCTTTCTTACAGGCCCCTTTTAAGTACTGAAAGGCTGCAATAAGGTCTCTCTGGAGCCTTCTCTTCTCCAGGCTGAACAATCCCAATTCTCTCAGCCTATTCTCACAGCAGAAGGGTTCCAGCCCTCAGACCATTTTTGTGACCTCCTTTGGACCTGCTCAAACAGGTCCATGTCTCTCCTGTGATGGCAACTTCCGAGCTGGATGCAGCACTGCTGGTGGGGGGCGATCTCACCAGAGCAGAGCAGAGGGGCAGAATCTTCTCCCTCGACCTACTGCCCACCCAGCGTTGGATGCAGCCCAGGATCTGGTTGGCCTTCTGGGCCGTGAGCGCACATTGCTGGTACTACTGAAGTCCCTTCTCTTTGTGGCTGCAAATAAAAGCTGAGGAGCACGGAGACGTAACTAATGCCTCTGCCAGTTTGTGAGTAGCCTGGAGTAGCAGCAGTTGCTGTCTTCACAGAAATCTGCTGCTACGCCAAGGCGAAGGAGACAGGTTCATCTGAGGAGGATGGCTTATACAGGGCCCTTTTCAGATGTGCAGGGGCACTGGCACCTCGCACAGCAGTCAGGGGGTGGGTCAGCCTGTGTAGTTATCATAAATTTAGGTAAAAGGAGTTTGGCCGTAAGTAAGGCATCTGCCAGGAGAAACCTAGTGTTCAGGGGTCTGTAAGAGAACCTGCATGGGTAGCAGTCTCTTTTATTTAAAATAAATGAATTCCAATAACTTAAATAATTTGAAAGGCACCAGCATTAATGGCAGAGATCTGTGTATCAGGATCCATCTGACTTGTGTTCTGTTGCCAGTGTCACTGTGCCGATCTGAAGAGAGAAGGGTTGTGGTGTGAGATAACTTTGAAATCTGAAATTACCCTGAGGAAGCAATGCAATATTATTTAAAAACATTTCTACACCATCTTTGCAACTTGGAGCAACGATACTGTGTTCTCTAATCTGCAGATTATTTCTTGGGGTCTTTTTCTGCAGTTACTGAGGCTACTTGGCGTTATTATCCATACTTTACAAGTGGAAAAGCCCAGACAGGTAAAAAGGCCTGTGCAAGTCATGTAAATGAAGAGTTCAGAGTTGAATTTCAGTTTCTGGACTTAGGTGGAAACCAGAAAAATAAATAAATATGTATTGAAAGACTCAATGATATGATTAGATGCTTTTTTTTTTTTTTTTTCCCTGGACATTCATCCACTTGTCTCTGCTATATTGAGAGCCACTGCTGCATAGAATCTTTTCTCCAGGCAAAGACAAAAGGCATTCTTGTGTCATGTGGCAGCCCCTAAGGTACTCATCGAGAGATTAGTTTGGTGAGCAAAAAGCTCTGCTCAGAAGCGACTCAGTCCATGCTGGTTAAGCTGACACTGAGCTTCAGTGAATTAACTTTGCCATGTAGTGCTCCGTTGTCTTGAGATATCGTTGGGCACCACATCCACCTAGGTTAACCTGCAGCTCCCTTCCCCATGGATATTCTACCCCTGAAAAACTTCCTACCACCACCTGACTAGTGCTGACTCAGGTGAGCTTTGATAACAAAGAAAAAAACCCCAAATTTTGAAGGTTCTCATTATTTTTGCCGTTTCCTGTAGTGTTTGTACGTTCTTAAACTACCAGTTCCTGCAGGCCAAGGATGTTGTGTGACTGTCTGGAACCTCCTTAGCTCTCTAGAAGCACTGCCATTAACAACTAATAAACATCAAGATACGCTCCATAATCACCGATTGTTGCACCCAGACCTGAAAGCTCCTTGGATTGCTTTACCTTTAAGCAAAACCACCACCTGACTGGACTGACACATTTTTTTCAAGGCAAGAAGGTGCTATTAGATTTTGTAAGTCAACCTCAAGGGACAGATTTCAGGCAGAGAGCATCTAATATCCACAACAGGCTTGCTGGAAAGCAGCTGAGAGCAGGGCTTGAGCGTGGGTACAACAGTCCCAATGTGTTACTGTGAGCTGCCCGTGTTCAGCCGTGAGCTGATCACCATCATAAGGTGCCCTTGCAATCCTGGTCACCTGCTGCTCCAATTAAATTATGGACATCTGCAAAATATAAGCCAAGAGGACTCCCTGTGTCCTTGTGGCATGCGAGTTGTATTTTATAATGATTCCAAACCAGTTCTAAGTGAAAATAAGCCACCCTGCACAAGAGCTAACGCAGGCAGGGTGCAGAGCCGAAAAAGAACTGGAAAAAATTAACTTCTGGTATATATTTCCTATGGTTCCTCTCAGTTAACTCACTGCAATGCTTAAAATACTTCCTTGCCATATGAATCTGCTGTGGTATATTTAACACATTACCGGTATAAAATGATTCAAGTGCGAGTTTCTTTTATCAGCAGAGTCCAAACTACTTTCCTCCCTTTAAATCAGTGATGGAGCTGAACCAAAACCACAGATCTGATCACTCTCTGAACATTTGGGCAAGTTTGGATCTTCAACCTAGCACCATGTACAGTCCTGATTTGTTAATAGGCCCACACCTAGCTCCCAAATCCAAAAGTGATCCGAAACTCCATTTCTAGGAGACTTAGGCTTTGAGAAAGTTGAGTTCTGACAAAAAAACAACCACTCCTGACCTTTCTCTAAAGAAAACAGAAGAAAAAATCTGAAATGTTACCCCTCTTGTGTTTGGACAGTACATTTCATTTTGTTCCAGAATTCTCCTGGCAAACACCATGGTTTGGGGCAGAACAGTGAAATTTTACAAGGTGAAGAAATTATATATGTCTTTGAGGATTTGTCCTAAAGGGATTTGGGATTTTTATTTTTTTTTTTTTTTTTAAGGA
>VWZK01010579.1:88469-111899 GCA_013396935.1 Baryphthengus martii
TTTTTTTTTTTTTTTTTTTCTGGCATGTTCAACCATCCTCTACTAGTTTTGATGTCAGCATGGTGAGAACAACTGGACAGAGATGAGCAGCCACAGGACAGTTTGCTCTTTGCCTTGGCCTCATTAAGAACAACTAACTCCTTGGGCACATGTCACTGGTGGCTTCTGCTGTCATGTTGGCAGGGTGGTCCTTGCCAGGCTGCCATGTCTCTCCCAGGCTGCTCCCAGGGATGCCGCAGGAACAGACAGACTCCTGGGACCACTTCCAATAGATGGCTGGATGTGGTCACCCTGTTTTAGAGTCTAACAGAGTTCAATAATGTGAATGTAACTAGACTGTTAGTCTCCAAGCCAAAGAGCGACTCCTGGCAATGTTTGTTGTTTTAATACGGATGTCGCCGTTGAAGTCAATGAGACAAACTCGAGAGACAGACACGTCTAAGTACTCTGGGAGATGAAGGATGAAAGAAGATAAGAGTCTGGCCTATAAATCCTCTGCTTTTTCACTAGATGGGAATAGCACAGGCAGCAGCACTTAATGTTGTATCACTAACATAAAATCACAGTTCTGAGTAAGATGTTGAGCTCTCTGAGACCATCTTCAGCCTCCCAGATCCAGTCATTAGCTCTTTTTGCCAGTGCCATCAATAAGACTCATCTGATGCTCTGGAAACCACCATAGGAACAAGTCAAACACATGCCACAGGGGCTGCTGAAAAAGACACAGATCCTTTTTGTGTCTACCATGCTCTGCCCTGGTAATTGTCAGCAATAATTTTAAGATCCCATCCTCTGTCTTCTTGTGCCCAGCCCTGAATGTTTTCCCAGCAGAAAGATCAGATAGGAAACTCTGAGACCACCCTGTCCTTTAAGTGCTCTTCAGAGGATGACATGGCCTGAATGACCCCATGTCCCAAATGCCCTTGGTCTTCCAGCACGTGCCACCCAGGGCCGTACCACAGAGGCGACATCACTGCACGTTGAAATCACATTTCTGAGCCTCTTCACAGCTTCCTGGTCTGACCTTGTATACCACAGATGAATGCTATGCCAGGCTCTCACTGCTCATGGGACTGCTGACAAAGCTTCAGCATCAAAACAATGCCTGGAGACCCCATGTGTGCCGCTTGTGGACTTTTCTCCTTATCGCTTTTCAACTCCCTTGCTCCGTCTCTTCCCACACAGCCAGGTGGACTTACTTGGGGAGGTTTTGCTTGGGTGCTTCACACTCTGTCACCCTGATCCTCTTGTACCACAGCAGGACAGACAGAGGGGACATATATATGTATCTATATCTTCCCAGTCTGGAGTATTAGCTTAAATTGCTAATGAAAGTCTATTTACACTAACTCACAAAACTCTGAGCTGCCTGAGGAGGAGGACAGGCAGCTGAGGGAGCAATATTTTAAAACTCCTTGCACAACTCCCCAGAATAGTAAGTATCCCAGTTTTTTTAGTTGAGCTCAGAGAAACATAGAAGACCTTCTGCATGTAGTCGCAATGCTCTGAACCACCATGGGTTTCCAACAGCTTTCACAGAAGCTCTAAAAAGCAGTTTTGTTTTGTTTTCTTTTCCATAACAAGCTTGTTTTGTGCATCTATTTAGCAGAAAGGACACACTCCTCCAAGTAACTAACTTGTGAGTAGAAATCACGATTTTGTACACCTTCTGACTTCAAGCCTATGTGAGGTGTGTGCCCCTACAGCCCATCGGGAGAAGCTGCTCAGCTGCTTGGTGGTGGATCAGGCTCTCTTTTGGATGCTCTGGGCTGGAGCCAGACCTCAGATGTGTACCCTCACCCAGTTTCAGAACTCCTTCTCATCTGCTCTATCTCAGAGCTGCATGATGGAGGCACAAACAGGGAGAAGGCTTAAAAATAATCCTCAATAAGACAGCATTTCTACGTTTTAGGTTCCTCAGTGTACCCCTTGGTCATCTGCGTTGACAAAATGCCACCAGCCGCCCCAGGATCCATACAAACAGAGGCATCTCAATACAGGAAGGTCATCAAGGCATTGCTGCCAATATTATTTTTTTTGTGTGTTCCTTTTTTTCCCCTGCAAGCTTCCTTCTTGTTTTAGACTGCTTTCATCTCCCTCTGTCTCTCGAGCACTGTCTCATTGTGCATCTGTTTTCCCTTTGCATGTTCTCCCTTCCCCCTATGTTTACTTTTGCAGGCAGACTGTTGTTTTTATTCAATTCCCCTTGGTTTTCTTTGGGTTTTTCAGTTCTTCTAATCTTCTCTGCAGCATTCCCATTCTCTCCACTTACCTTCCATCCCGGAGTGCCGCCGGGACTCTGTTTCCAATTAGATCTGTTTTGTCTTGTTTACTGGACTTTTCCTCTCCCCTGTGTTGCACAGCAGCCACTTTTTTTTTCTCTCTTTCTCTCTGTCGTTTTTTTCTCGTCTCTCTTTTTTTTTTTCTCTCTCTTTTTTTTTTTTTCTTTTTTTTTTCCATTTGCTGATCAGAAGCCAGGAAGTTACTTCTTCAGTGTTGTTTTTATTCATTTATGTATTTTTCTTTCCCCAAGAAATAGACTAGATGGCTGATTAGAAATGTTTATACTCTCATTGTAGCAACTGCTCTGGAAATTACTTTCATGCATAAATTGTAGCAAAAAAAGAGCCTGTCTTTCTATCCTCTCTTTTTCTGTTTTACCTCAAAGCACCTTATCAAATATAGATCAAATCCTACTTGCTACCAATTCTCTTTACTGAAAGACCCACAGACCCTGGTTGCTGAGTACTCAGATCCTCATCAAGCCTTCTTAAATATCGCCATTGAAAAATGAAGTATTCTTCTGAGCCAATGGAAAATAACACAAATTTCCAGTGCAACTTCTTGCTTAGGTCTCCTGCAAGATTTGCTAAAACCAAACCACCTCCAAGAACCGTTCAGATAGCAGCAAACCTGCCTTCCCTGGCAGGAAAATGATCTGAGGGGAGAATTTCTCATTGGATCTGGTTCATATTCAGTGTTACCTTGTCCTGGGTACTACAGCAGGGAAAAGTTTGCATCACAGGGGAAGGCAAATTTCATTAGCAAGGAAAAAAGCTAAGAGAGTGACATGGGTTTCATCTGTTCATTTTCCTTTTTTCTTTTTTCTTTTTCTTTTTTTTTTTTTTTGAGAAAAAGGAAACAAAACAAAATGTAGCTTCTATACTTGGCAGTCTTCTGTTCCTTCAGAACTCAAGGGCTCTTTTCAACCTCTGGGGGAAAAAAGTGGGTCTTACCAAGATGCATAAGGGTAGCAGAATCAAATTCTACAGTAATAAAATTTGTGGGGAAAATTATCCACCAGCTCTGAGAATTCCAGCAGTGCTCAAAGCTGTAAATGTTTGGCAACACGAGGCATTCAGGAAATCTGAACGGGTGATGTTGGGTTTGGTTGTTTGAAAGCTTTCCTTCTCACTCCCCTTTGTTATGTTTTTTTTTTTCATATTTGATTCTTATGAGCAGAAGTGGTTAACTCAGGAGTTTATGAAACAAGAAACTTGGCTTCCACTCCTGGCTCTTGGATTCACTTTCAGCCTCGTCTTGGAAAAGCCACTTCAACCTGGATCTATAAGCAGACTCGGGTTATTTCAGGCATCAGGCACTGAGGATATCTGTAAACAGATCAGATGAGTTGAGCAGGATTACACAAAGCCAGAAAGCAGTTTAAAACTACCTGGGGCAACCTGTAGAAAACAGGAAGATGGGAAGGACTCAGGAATTCTAGATACCTGGTCCTGGATGAAGGAAGATGTGGATATCTGGGAGTCATAGCTGGGATTTTCAGCTCTGAATCTTTTTCTAGATTAGGTGCCTAAGTCACATTAGCCCAATTTTATGGAAGTCTGCTGGAGAATGTGTTGTTCTTTGACAGTGAAAGAGAAAAAGAGGGTGTCATCTTCTCAGATATCACCAACAATGGTTTGAGGCAGGAGCTTCAACTCATATCTTGAATTTGAGGTAGATTTTTAAGCATGGCCTTGGTGGGGTAGGCAAACCAGCAGGAAACCAGTCCAGTTCAGTCACTTGCCTGTGGGATGCGGTGGGACACACATGACAACATCAGTAAGTTTCATTACTACCTCTGGTTGCCGCAAAGCCAAATGTAATAACTGTGCTCAAAGAACAATATGCCCTGAAGCAGGTACTAGGGGAAGGACCACGGAGCAAACAGTCTGAGAGCTCTGCTTTGCCTCTGATGTGACACATGGGCCTGAGTGGGGTGATAGTTTCAAGGCTGGGGTAATTTCTCCAGTGGAGACTTAAGGCCCATGGGGCTGTGCCAGCAGCAATATGAATATGCATAGTCCTCAGCCACAGCAATTTGAAGGATCCCTGTAAAATACCATGTTGGAAGTAGCACTTAGGTCCATTTAGCTCAGGAGCCCAATTCTGTGATCTGTCTGCACCCATGAGTGCTGGATTTCTGTGTGAAAGATGTGAATATTCATCCAATCCAGTTGTGTTGAGGAGGTGAGCTGGAGTCAGCCAATTGTGTAGCCTGTATATGTTTAAATATTTCATTAGCAGTATATTTTGGAAAGCCAAAAAAGAACAGCACAGTTTTAATAAACAATCCTATCAAATGTTTATGATGCCAAAGCCATAATATAAATCAATGTGATTAGATTTAAGTATGATAAATATACCTTAAAACAAATGATTTGAAAATAATTTCCTTATTCCCTTACCTGCCAGTTTTCCTTTACAAAGGCCTTTCTTTCTCCAGCTACTCCTGATAACATCACAGCCACCTGAAACAGCTCTTGGAGCAAACCTTAGAAGCAATCCAGAACTCAACGAATCATGTAGGCAGGTATGCACAATGAGAATCAGACCTTCTGAAAATGCTGACTGGTAAGAATCATTATTGTTTGTAAGAAATTAGGGAACAGGGACATGCATGTAGTCCACGACTGGGTGACAAATGGGTGCAGTCCCACCAAGTTGGGTGAGGAACGATCAAAATCTTGGCCACGAGCAACGCACAGGTTTGTTTATTCTGCTCGATCCCCTACAATATGATGAGGATGGAACAAAGGGAAGAACCAAGTGTTTTCCAGTGGTTAGTAAAACGATTAAGGGCTTCGATTAAGGGCTCGACATGGGGCTTGGTATTTGCTTTACCACTTTCTTAGATGCTTAGGTTTGTTTCTGGGTACAGACTCGTCACTACTTGGCATCCACAACAAAAACTGCCCCCGAGGTCAAACCCAGTTGTGCGTGCATCTACCTGGGGCCCACTGGGTGGCAGTGGAGAAGACACCAACTGCAGACCTACTTTTGTGAGGAAACCTATAATTCCATTTTTGGAGTCCACACCTCAATCTTGTCACATAATGTCAACGACAGAGTTTCTTCCAGGCATTCTTGTCATATGGTCTTTGGTTGCATGGACCAGAGAGCTTGTTCCTTCTTGTCTGAAAACAGCCATTCCATTGCTAGACTAGAATGACTCCTCCTTTTCCAGGATGAGACGCAGATGAGGTCTATGTCCTAAGGCTATGATGGCTTTTTTTGCTGGTTTTATACACATCTGAAAGACAGACATTTTGCTCACTGTATATTTTAGCTACTGGCAAATGTTTCTTGCCATGCTAGAGAGCTGATTATATCCCTCCCAAGCTTCTACTTTGGATGAAAAAAGTCTTAGAAACAGTTGCTAGCAAAAACATTCTGGAATGAATTTGTTGGTAGAAGATGACTGCTGAGCTTTCAGAAGGAAAATTAAACTGAAGAACAAGTATATTTAAGCATAATTGCTTTAAAAACAGAACATGCTATATTATAATCTGTAGTTCATTGGAAAATAGAAGAATTCAGAAGGATGAATTCAGTGCAGTGCACTGGAAGAGTTAATATACAATGAGTCCTGCTTGCAGCTTTCTATCAGGCTATGTGTAAAATGCCTCAGCATCACTGGAGAAGAACCCAGTTTGAATTCTAGGAGGACAAGGCAATAAGCTTCAGGTGCAATTTTCAGGAAGGTCATTTTGCAGAGTAAGATAATCTTACTCAAAACTGGTTTTTAAACAGGATAACAATTCCCTCTGGTGACTGGATAACCCCAATGTGGCTCAGTCACAGGGTCCATCTGTGCTCCAAACTTGCTGCAAAACAACTTTGCCTTTGATGTTATGTAGCATCTTCTCATTGGGCTCTGTTAACCATGACCCAGTATTAGAGTGTTGTAATAAATGCTAATAATTCTTCCTTGGTGAAGTTTTTAGTTTCCTTCTGATACACGATCATCGTTGAGTAACTACCAACTTTTTTTAAGTTCTGATACTCAAAAGGAGATGATATCAGCATCTGATTTTCATTTTCAAAAGCTTTCCCACTTTTTACATGAAATAGAAGCAGACACAGACATGTCCATTTGTTCAGCAGGCCTGATCCTGAAGTTCTGAATAAGGGCTCAGACATCCATGAGCCTAAATATTATTTCAAACCACCAAATGATCATTGATTGCATAGCTCAGAAATTACTTACTTTGGCAAACAAATAAATAAACCATAGCAAACTACTCAACAGGTTTTTGCTTGCCTTGTCTAATTAGTTTTTTTACCCTTTCCTCTTACTTTGTATTCTTCATCATGTGCTTCTTGTGGAGAATGAGGCCACCTCACAGGAATGGACATTATAGCAGCTTTTTAAATCAGTGCTGTTGTAGGTCAAAGTGAGCACTTTCTAAACAGCAAAACTAGATACAAAGCATGACAGCAACAGAAAATCCCATTACAGACCAGAGTGCTGGAGATGCCAACAAGTAAATGGGCCTGTACTGGTCAGACTTCACCACATTGCAGTCTTCCTGTGTTAGAAAGTAAGCCTTTTTTTTTTAATGAAATGTCAAAAAAATACCAAATCATGAGCAACACCAGCCTTCTTGTAGCTCTGAAGGAAGGAAATAATCCATCTCAAGATGTGTTGAGCCTCTTCATGTACAGTCATCGATGTCAGGTTTCTTTGGAGCTTGTAAACCAGGCAAGAATAATAAACAAGGGGAAGCTGAAAGGGGTTGGCAGGAGCCTAGTGTATGTAACAGGAATTCAGCTTTGCTGCCACCAGGATGTCAGCAGACCTTGTCATGACAGCCTTACGCTGAGCACTTCTCAATTCAGCAAGGCTTAATCAATTTTCCAAAACTTTTAAGGACCATATTGTTGAAAGAATCATAGAATCATAGAACTGTTCTGGTTGGAAGAGACCTCCAAGATAATGAAGTCCAGCTGTTAACCCAGCACTGCCAGGTCACCACGAAACCATGTCCCTCAGCACCACAACTGCACAGCTTTCAGATACCTCCAGGGGTTCGAACAAGTTTTGACACAACTAAGCACACATCACGCTGGTTGCTCCCCCAGGGAACTGTAGAACTTCATTTCCCTCCCGCCCCCTCGTCCATGAGAGCGTCCTGAGCAAACCAGGATACGCCATCAAATGAGAGCGCCAGCTCTCTCAGGCATGTCTCTCACTGAAGTCGAGACTTCTCGTAGGAGAATGCAAGTTTTCTTTAGCGACAGTGTTGCTGAGTTGACATTAGATGAGCTATGCTCCTTTAGGACCACAGTGGCTGGAGGACAGTGCTGAGCCATACTCTGTGGACACGTTTTGTTGACGGCTTTCCCCGGCGTTAGATGTAGATATAAGCCATGTACATTCACATCGGCTGAAACTCCACCAGCATTCTGTAAACACTCAGAGAAGATTCATCCAAGAGCCTTTGATGTTCGTTAGGATTAATAGCCATGTTCTGATTGTCTGCTAAATGGTGTTCAAGACAATGAGGAAATACAGGAGCTGGAATGCTTAGACATGTATTAACACATTAATTAAACCCTTTCAGTACAAACCTGGGAAACTGTGTTGGCTGTATATATTAGCACCATCACATTAGAGTGATGGGTAAACTGAGGCACAGAACAATGACTTGGTTTCCTGGTACCACTAAAGAGGTCGGACATGCACCACAATCTCTTTTACAGTTGATCTTTGCAACGAAGACACGTTGCCAGCAGTAAGTATCCCAAGAGTAATGAGATTATTAGTGTCAAACATCTCTTACCCTCCCTGTGTATAGAATCACTGTCCAGTAAAACCAAGGATTATTTTGATAAGCAGCTGGTCTCAGACAATATTAGTTTGTGGGAAAGTTTCTTGGATGTATCAAGTCTTCTCTACAAGGCTCATTAAACTGCATTTTACTACATTTACTGCACGTAGGCGGTTTCCCTCACATGGATTGACTGTTTATGCTCATTTCTCAGCTGTGTTTATTGGTGAAGTTTTGTAGCCTTAAGCACAAATGCATAACAGCCCTAACCAAGATAGACCATCCACCATTTCTAATAACATATGGTCTGACCACTCAATAGTTTAGATGCCATGGTTCATTAATTCTTCACAGGAGTAATAAGCATTTTGCATTATTTTATATTTTAAACCTTTTTTTTTTGTACCAAAGGGATTAAAAAAGGACCTGCTATAATCTGTGCTGCTGTGTGAAACAAAATCAAAGCCACAGGACTTTTGTCTTGGTTAAATATATGTCACTCTCAATGGATTGAAAACTTTCAGAGGCAAAACTCCAGTTCCTCTAAGGTCATTCTCATGTGCTTCTTTCCCTCACACTGTTTTGGAGAACACCCAACCTCAGCACTGGGACATGAGAAAGAAAGAATGGTAAATATAATGACAAGTAAATTTAGAACAAATTAGTTGCTACACCACACCAAAAGCCTTCGAAACTCCCACTGTCGGAAATCAGAAACTCTGAAGGGTTGAACCTGAACTTCTGAGCCTCAACAGATTCCTAAGGATATGGAAGGAAGGTTTCTAATGAAGAGGAGCATGGCATTTTTGCTTCAGTTATTTTTGGTGTTAATGCCCAGATGATTTGATAGCTATATATAATACCATATATATATATAAGATGTATATTTATATATATTATATACATAATACCATAGTATATCATCATTCCCATTGGGGTCCATCAAGGAATCAGTTGATTTTGGCAAGTTTGGGGAGATACTAAACCACACAGAAATTATTGCACAGCCAACAAGTTATAAAACTGAATGACCAACCTGATCAATTCGGGATTCGTGCAGTCATCGTCCAGGTTGCTCAGTGCTTTGAGTCGTTTGACTGGTTCATTGTTGACTTTCTGCAGTTGCTTCTCATCCTTCCAGGACACTTCCCACCATAAAGCCGACGACATAATCTCCTTTGCAAATGCTTTCATGTAGGGGAGTCGATTCAGTCACAGATCAAGAGGATGAGATGTTATGTGGGCTGTGGACCATGCTTTCAGGTCAGTCCAGGAGATATGCAGGACTGCAGCCAATTTATCCTTAAAAAGGCGGAATGCTCTTGGTTGGGTTTTCTAAATTAATTCCTGAAACGTAAGGTACCAATAGAAGTGTGGTGATGGAGAATGACATCTAGTGGCTCCAGTCCACCAGAGTCTTTAATTGACTCCAGTTTGTAGTGTTTCTGCACTAGGTTTTGTTTGTTAGAATATCTACTTGTGCTACCACTGGTGGTAACAGCAGTGAGAGTTCTACTATTCAAACAAGTTACTCACACCCACCAGAATAGCTAGACCCTGTGAGGAGGGTAAGATTAGATAGAAAGGGAAATAAAGGGTGGCAGCAGATTCATAACAATGCTCTGACCTTTGTTGTCCTCAGTGTAACTTGAGCATTTCTTTCAAGTCTTTCATAGCAATTGTTAGGGACAGACAACGGCCAGGGATGTTGACTGTAGATCTCCCAGTTATGGAGCTCTTTTCCATTACCAGTTAGTTTTCTGTTTGCTCTTCAGCCTTCTATTGGCATTGCTGATCGGAATGAAAATCATCCAGATGTCAGCAGATCAGAACTGAAAAGAGTAAAAGGGAAGGAAGTTTTTACTTCAAAACCTGTAGTTCCGGCCTAATTGATACTTCTGAATAAGTCATTCCTCTTCCTTTACAATTGTTAACAGCTCTTGACTGAAAGTTAACTTTGCTGACAGTTTCTCCAAAGTTCTGTTTCATGTGGCCAGAAAAAGAGCGATTTCCTTCCCTGGAGAGGTGGAAATCAGATAAGATGTTTGTGGTTGTGTCTATGTGGCAGGATTTGAGTGAATGGACTGCCCCATCTGAACCCTTTATCTGCATAAGATCCTGCATCAGAGGAAGACCCCAAATCCCCTCAATTTCCACTTTCATGACAAGGTTGCACTAGAGAGGGAATTTTGACACATCATCCAAGCCCTGAACATACTGTGCCCCATCTCTCCTACTAAATGCAATGGGTAAGAATATCCCCTAGACATGGAGGCCAGCAGGCATGGTGTGACCTACATGATCTCTCAGTCTTCAAAACAGGATGGCCGGGTGCAACCTGCCTATTGGGCATGGTCCCCGCAAGCTCCTAGTTCCCAAGCCACACAGGGACAGTGTTTGGACCCTATCTGCTGGCCTCAACCAAAAAGCATGGCAAGCTGAGTTCCAGCAATGCAATGGTAGAGATGACTGCGCTACCTGAGGTACCAGACTGTGCAGTCTCTGGTGAGGTGCACACACCCTACATTCTCCATACATTGCCCTGAGAGTGTATTAAAAACAAAACATCTTTTCAGTGGAAAAGCCCACTTGAGAAAAAGGAATCCTCCAAAAGCGATGAGTTTCTTTTCAGTCCATCATTTAGTGGAGCTCTGATGGAGATCAAGCAGAGAAGACAATTTTCAGGGGTCGTGTGCTCAGCACTTGAAAGCTGGATGCCTGTGAAATGGACCAGTTTTGGTCTCCATAAACTGAAACACTGAAGATCACCCTTAAAAGCCCTAGCTGTGGACGGTAGATAACAAAGCATATCTTTGAACATTCTACAGTTTTTGAATGCAACATGAGGAGCTTGGCTACTGATAACACAATCGCACGGTAGTCTGTAATAGGCTAAGAAAGTACTCACACAGAAAAAGAGAGAAAAAGGGAAAATTGTTATTGTTTTGTAATAATATACTAAGGCAAGGGGGGAAAGTTAAGGTTAAAGCTCTGAGAAAATACTGCAAAATACTACAAATTCTTACACACGTTGGCATAAATGTATGGTCATATCATTACATCAGGCTAGAACTTGCCGATCCCCAAAATGTGTCTTTCTACACATTCGAGTACTTTGATTTGGCTTATGGTTCTTTTTTTAAACTGGGGCTTAGCAAACCATAGTGTGGAAATGGTACTTTTCTAGATTACTGATTTATGTCCATATTTTTTACATGGTTGGCATTATTTTGAATCCCTGTAATATTTGAGCCATCTTCTTGACCAGCGAGAAAAAGTACATTATGTGTGCTACTTGTTCACAAAAAACATTCAAGTCTTTAAAAATATCTCTCTGACCTTCTTTAACTCTGCCTCAATGATTTCCTGTGGCAGGGAATTCCTTAGGGTGATTATATGCTTTAAACAGAAGTATTTCCTTGCATCCATTTTAATTTCGTTGCCTGTGAAATCGACCCAGCAACCCCCATCGGTTCTTGCTTTACAAGGTTGGACACAGAGAAACTCCCGGATGTTTTTTCTACAAACCAGTCATTATTTTGTGTTTCAGCATTATTTATATATAAATAGATATACAAAAAAGAAACACACAGCAACAACCCACTGATGTAAACAGGAAAAATCTAAAAGCTTTTCCAGAATCTTTAGTCACTTACGTGCAAGAAAGAAAGAAAACTCAAGAAAATGACCTTGAGAAGTCAACTGCACCCAGTACACATGGGAAATGGAAAATCCAAGATGGCTTTTCCCGGTTTTTCTTTCCCTCAACTGAAAACATATTTGTCTGGACACCCATCTCTTACATTAAGACGATTGACTCTCATGTCCACTCTGGGTTTCTCCCAGACCCTGCCATGATCAATGGTAAGGTTGCTGTTGGTGACCTCCATCCCTGCGGTGGGGACACATGTGCCAGGAGGAAGTGTTGCTTACCCAGAGCCACTCCCAAGTGGGGGAAAAATGGCTGGTGCTGGAGGATACAGCTTCTTGATGATTCTGGGTAGCATTTCCACCCCAGCAATATTCCCGTTTCCATTTATTCCCACTATGCTTACTGGTGGTTGAAAATTATAGACTTCAGGCCATGGTATTTTCATGTCCAGGTGGCCAAACAGGTTAATAAATTTGCTCAAGGTTATTGCAGTCTCAGCAGCAATCACAGACAGAGCAGAAAACCTCCACCTCTCAGTCTGCTTTGTAACTCATGGTGAATTTTCCTTCTACAGGTACTGTAGAAGTCAGTAGATGGTTGAGAGAAGGTGGGATGGCGGGGAGATGGGTCAGGAGATGAGTGGGAGAGGACCTGTGCGAAATGAGTTCGGCTTTAGCTTTACTAAAACTTTTAGCTTTAGTCTAGAACATAGGAACTTCTTAAAGGAAATACAGGAATCTACTGGGAAAACACAAATTATGAGACAGAAACTTCCTCACCAAGGAATGTAAAATCATATCCCTTCATGGGGCTGCTCTGGAAGATCCATGAAGTTATGCAGGAGGGGACTGGTCCATTGTGCCAAACAAAAACAGCAAACACATTTCTGCAATTAGAATATGCATGGAATATATAATTAGAATGGGTTTTTGTGTTGCCTGGTTTTCAGTAAAGGATTTCTATCTCCCAGTTTGTCTTTCTTGAAGATGTCTATGATCCCAAATCAGAGATCTCAAAGGCTTTTCCAACTGGGAACTCTTTCTTTGCAGTCTCTTCCAAATTAGCCCCAAAGGTTTTGTGTTTAAAAAACAGACCCTTTACTGAAAAAAAAAATAGTATTTTTAGCCTCATTCAGTAGCTCAGGCAAACAAGAGCCCATCGGTTCTCTGAAGACCTCAGAACTTCAGGATCGGACTCGTGTCAACCCTTGGGATGCAGAAACTTCCCAAAGGCCACCATACCACACTTGCCATCAGCGTAGATGTGTTTAATCAGGCTCTTGACAGGTAAAGACTGTGAAAAGAGGATACTTTGTTCTCCCAAGCTGTTCACTCTGTAAGCCCCCTGTTTATTTTGGAATTGAATGAATAACATTGTGCTGGGAAAGGAAATTAAAAAAGCAGGCTTGTAATTTACAGTAGAGAAAAGAACAGATTTAGGGGCATTTTTTTTTATTTTTTTTTACCCTGCTTCTCCCTCCTCTTTTCCCCTTCTTTTCACTGCTTTGGTTCTAAGCATCCAAACGTGCTACAGCTGAAAAAGAAGACCTCGAGCCTTCCTTAACTTCTGGCAACAAGTGAGTTACAATTGCCAGTCTCTGTATTCTTGCCAAGAGAACAAACTGCTTCAAGGCAAAAAGAAAAAAAAAAGAAAAAAAGAAAGAAAAAAAAAAAGAAGTTTATCAAAACCAAATGCCACTGGAAATCCTAACGCTGCAGAGCCCGATTCAAGATGTACATTGAAACCTATCCCCAGCCATTTAAGGAAAAAGAAGAAAACGGATTCTTTAATAGAATATTTAAAATATAACAATTGCTTTGGAGTGAGGAATTCTACTCTTTCTGGTTCTTATAAAAGCTCTAATTTTTTTTTCTTCGTCTCTAAGTAAACTCCCAGCAGTTTTCTTTGAAAGTGGATCTAGGCAGGCACCTCTTTTCCAAAGAGCTCAACATTGTTCTAATCAGATGTGATAGGTGGTTTGGAGTAGGAGCTGGTCCAAGCAGCGGAGGTATCGCTTTATTGTGTGTTTGTTTTTCTTTTAAAATTCAGTGATCTGGCTACTCTTCATTTTCACTTTTATACTTCTTATTATTTTGTTTCTAACCTGTCCCCTGGATCCAAATCAGATCCAGCCTCCTTCTCCCTTCCAAGCATTCACTGCCGAATGGAAAAGGGCTTTTATTTTTAGAGTAGTTACAGTTTTGAAGACCAGAGGGAATGAACTATTTGGACCATCTCATTTGATTGTGGGACACCACAGACCATAGAATTTCACGCAGTTACTTGTGCAGGAGGTGGACAACACTTCCTGGGAAACCAACCACACATCAAGTACTGCAGGAGCCATCACAAGCTTGGGTGTATAGACCTAATGGATGTCTCACCCCTACAAGTTGTGCCAGATTTTTGCCTAGAACACTTCCAAGTCCTGGTTTAAGACATTCAAGCTTGTAATAACTTCAGAAGATACTTTATCGTGTGCTTTGTCCCAAGCTGTACCTGCAGACCATGGTTAGGGCTGTGGCTCCTAAGTTTCAGCTGAGCAAACAGCTGAGCTGGCCTGCTAACTTAAGCATCCACAATCAGATGTCATGTGAGAGGCAAGTGGTGTTGGCTCACAGTGACGTAGCAGCCATCAGCAAATGCTACCTTTGAGCTGAGACCAGAGTCTGCAGCCAAACCAACTGACAGAAATATCCCAAAATAGCAGACAAAGGGAGAAACTGCACAGTCAGGCTCCAGTTTCAGCTGAGAGATGAGGAAGTTCCTAGTGCTTGTCTATATGAAAGCCTTCCCCACCTTACTCCTGCCCCTAGGGAGAAGTATGTCATGGCAATCCAACCTCAGCCAAGAGACAGCACTATTTGCCGTGAGGCCAAAGCCAAACCTGACATTGCTCAGCATCACAGCTGAGAAGAGGCACCTAAATGAGTCAAAGCAGCCAAAAGTCACTTCCCAAGCTGGCTGTGAACTGAGAAGCCATCACCCACGTTGCATATGAGAGCTCAGGGCAGTAGGCTGAAGCTGCTGGGCAAGTTTCAGTGGGTTTCCCAACTTCAGCTACAGGCACAGAGGTTTAGCAGAGTACACTGCAAGTGATCTGTGGTGAAAGATCAGGGTAAAATCACGGCAGCTGCAGCATGCAGACCCAGTTTAAATCACTCCCTAGCTGCCCCATGGGGAAACTAGGCAGCCTCTCTGTCAGATGTGTTTTCCAGATCCTGAATGACTTCTTTAAATCTCTTCTGAACCTTTTCTATTTACCCCAGGTCTTCCTTGAAGTTCACCAGATCTGCAATGCAGCAAGAGTCTTGCTAATGAAAATGCAGACTCAAGGCCATCTCCTCCACATTATTTTCCTGCTTATTGCTAGGAAATATCTCTGATGGATACAATCATTTCATTTGCTGGGATATTTTGAAGGATATCCGCTATCCATGTGACCTCTTTAATGTGTGAATGTACTTGCTATTCCATTATCCTGCTGAGGTTAATGAAGTATCGAATCATCTGTTTCAAAATCTGATTGATTGGTATTTCAGTCTCATTATGACAATTTATCTATGCCAACTTCAGCAGACAAGTTTGCCTCTCCAAGCTTCATCACAACAAAGCTATCACAATGTTTTCCTCCACCACCCAACCACATGGCCGTGATGAAGAGAGTTCAGTTTAGACCCGGAGAGGAGAGTGCCAGAGGAAACAAGAGGTTCTGGATGCAATCCTGGGACCTTGACATGAGTTCCAAGTTTTGTTTCCTTCAGGAGAATGCCTCTGTAATTGTTACCCTGATATTTATATTTTCACTTATTAAACCCGTGTCACGTAATAAAATGTGCTGTAAATTAAAGGCAGAGCAGGAGCTTTTTCATCTGTTCCCTGCTTCGTGTCAGCCTCGGGATGTTGCATTACGGAGCCTCTCCTTGTTCGCCAAGTCTCCTGCTCCATTATGCCAAAAGACAAACCGGTGATATATTCCCCTGTTATTAACTGTTAATGTCTGATTCTTTAAGTTGGGGGGTTTTTTTGGTGTTTTTTTTTTTTTAAGACACAATGCTCTGAAATTGGAATCGAGGCTGCAGCACATTAGCAGCTGTTAACACATCTCTGTTAGCTTGTCCACTAGCCATGGAGCACAGATCTCTTCGGCTTCACAGCTGAGCCTCCAAGCTCTGTTTCAAATGAAAGCACAGCTCAGCTTCAAAGTATGCATCCAGAGAAAAGACTCCTCAGCATCAAAGGTGTGGACAGGCCCTTACCAAGATGCACATCAGTCCTGACATTCGGATCCCAGTGAGGTTTTCCTAGATGCTGATCAGGATTTGCCTGAAAGCAAGAAATAAAGCAAAAGGCTTGCTCGGATTTAGATGCTGCATTGAACTCTGCATTGTCTGTTGGCTAAGCACAGGTTTCCACCTGCAGGTCCTGACTGCTTTTCTCCAGATTTACAGAGATAAGCAACAAGCACAAACTCTGTCCATGTCTGTGGGTGCCCCTTTCTGCTTCTTTTCTTGCACCTGAAGACCAAGACATGGCTCATGTGAAAGTGGTGAAAAGGGTGGTTGTCTTGGGTAGCACTTGGGACGGTGGCTGTCTCCTCAACTTCTCACAACTGCAGAAGCAACATGTTTTTTCAGGACTCAGAAAGGAATTGCTGGTGTTTGAATGTTCCTGTATCACCACTAAATCTCTACAATGTTTAGACAGGGTGACAACAGCAGAATTGGCAGAAATTCCTCTGAAAATTGAATAAAATTGTCAGCTACCTGTAGGGAACTCAGGGGACCATGGAAGTCCCCTGATTAGGATACCCTTGGTAATATCTTCCGATTAAGATTTTTTTATATGCTCAAACCATATGCTTAACCCTGCATGCAAATTCAGATCTGAGCTCTAATCAGACTGTGAAAGTCCTAAATCCATGCTACAACAGACCCCTATCTAGGTTGTGAAACCCTGGAGCCCTTGGGCCGAAGCTCTGCAGGGTAAGTTGACCTTTTCATTTTCACTTTAAAGAGGAGGTGCAACACAGCTGAGAGGAGCTTGAGAAGCAGTTGTTAATAATTTCTTGGCTGCTGGCCTTCAGCTGATATCAAAGTCCAGGAAAGATTAGGAGAGAAAAAGAGGAGGTCTTCTTTCCACTTTGACCTGTTCCCAGGGTCCAGCTGTAGGTGATCATGACATGAAGACCTAGAAATACAGGGAAGGAGGATGAGGACTTCTCCCTTACCATTCCTCATCTGTCATGTCTCTAAACTCTATTCCAGCAGTATACCTTATACCAGAAGCCAAGACTGCAAGGAGGTACCCACCATAATGTGTGGGTCTGAGATGGGCAGCTGGGACCTGTGCCTCACTGCGGAGTAAAGACTAGTCAATTCATCGATAGCTTAATAGCTTTATAATGACATTTAACATACGAAGAATCCATGATCATTGTGCATCACCACTGAAGAGGCAGAGATCCATATCTGGCAGTTTTTTCCTTTGTTGCAAGTGAATATCCAAATCGATCCTCAGAATGAGTAGAGCTGTCTGACGGACAATGTAGTTCTTCTCCTTCACTTGTCATTGGCAATTTATATAAGGGGCCCATAGTTATCTCCACCTCCTTTCATATTTTCAGAGACCTCACAGAACAATGTAGTCTGCAAAGATATGGAAAAGAGTCCAAGCTGTGAATTCAAGTGAATAAATTTCATCTGTGAAGTTCACCCAGGGACCAAGTGAGAAGTTTTTCAACACAAAACCAACGAAGTCTTTTCATGAAGAGATGCCTAAGCTCTATGTCTGTCATCTTTCATCTTTACTTTGAGAATAAAAGCACCTATAGAACTCAGAAAAAGGCAAACCCACATCACCTGAGATGTCTTGCTTACCACCACAAGATATGGGAGGTATTAAGCAATGATGGAAAAGGGAATGGGGGAAGAATCCTCAATATCAGCAACACTGTGCACAGCCTTAGTCCAGGTGATCTCCTAGTCCTTCTTGCTGTTCTGCCACCTCATGGAGCAGAGATCAGTCACAGTGCTAAAACAGAGCAAAGGAGTCCCTCAGGTAGACAGAATATAGAAGTGATTGGTCTTGGGGAAGAAATTTGTTTCAGCAGTATCACTTAATGAAACCTAGCAGAAACACAGACTTTGTTAGTGGTTCTGGTTATCTTGGAAGAAGAAAGGTTTTTCTGTGGTAAAAGCAATAAATATGTGAAAGTAAGGTTCAAAGAAAGAATGGTTTGCAGTGAAGGAATCTCATTCACCAAGAGTCTGTGATAAAACCACAGCATTATAAACTGTTGGTGCTAGAAGTGCTATATAGGTGAAAATCAGTGTTTTGGTGATACCACCAACAGTGGGAAGCTTGATTCTGATTTGATAAGACACAGAGCAGCAATGGGCTCATGGGATCACGTGTTCATGCAGTTACAATCTCCTATCCAGCACGCCTGCACTAGGCAGGGTGAATTATTCTTTTCCATCCCTGAAAACGTAGCCTCAGATCTGAGATGCAAGGGCTTGTCTCTTTTGCTGATGTGTTACTTTCAATGGACATGCTATAGAATAAATTATACCCTCAGTTTCTTACAGCCACTGAAAGAGATATTCAGGGATATGTGTCCAACTCATTAAACTCCAGTGGATTTGATTAGAAACAACTGAAGGAAAAACAAATCATTTTATTGACTGCACAGGGAGTGAGAGGCGGCCGGCTCCGTCTTAAATATGCTTGTTCTGCAAGCCTAGGAAGACTGAAAGCCGGTGGCTCCGAACACATCCAGGAGCAGGCATGCAGGCTAAGAAAATGCCACTTCCTATCAGCTTTTCAGTGTAAGAACCACAGCATGGAACAGAAATAGCTGCCTCTGAATCAGCAGAAAGAATGCAATTATAGCTCCAAATGAATCTAAGCAAGGAAATGCTGTGAATCCAGGGTATGGAGGAAGAAACAGGTTATATAAGAATTTACATTAAAGCCGATTAAATGGACATTACCACAGCATCAGAGCTCTACGTCTCCCTGTGCCCTGATTCCAGCCAGTAATCAGGAATATATGGCTTTAAATTTGTGAAAGAATATTTAGCAGGTACTCCTGTAATCAACGTATTTATGCACAGCAGAAGTGTGGTGTTTCCATGTGGAACTTAGTAATATCTACAAGAACAGGAGACAAAGCTGAGCAAAGTGAGGCAATTAGAGACACTAGCAAAGCAGCGGGGAAGTTGAAGGCGCTTTTTTTTTTTGTTTTGTTCCTTTTGGTGTGTTATTCTTCAACTATAAAATATAATAGGGAAATTCCTGCTCTCGGGGAATTTTTATGGAGAAAGCTGAATGTGGTCTTGAAAGAAACTCCAAGTTTCCAGAAAACAAGAAGAAACTATGGAGAAACCTGAGAAGTTCAAGTGCAGTAAATCAACAGGAGTTGATGATCTTCACCCAAGGGTATAGAAGGAAATGAAGTGTGAAATAGCAGCGATCTGAGTTTATGCAATAAGGGACCATTCCAAGAGCCACTGAAATCAATGGAAAGACTCTCCATACTTCTCTGAAAACTGGATCAGACCTTCCCAAACAGATTTAGAAAAACAACCTGTACTCACAGGAAGGTGTTCATCACCCTTTCAGGGCAGATGTGGGAAGCAGAGTTAGGGTGAGGAAAGCTGTATCGAGTTGGATCGACCAGATCAGGAGCAACCCAGACCGTACGGAAAGCTCCCTGTAATTACTGAGCTCCATCCCAGCCAGTGCAACGCAGCTCTGCGGGAGTTGGACCCATAATATTAGGACTGACATGTGACACTGTGAGCATCAAGCCAAATCCTGCCACCCACACGGCATGGCGAATGCTCTCAGGATCTGGCCCATCTCAGTGGCACCGCTGTGTTTGCATGACTACAGGCTCTTGCAGCTCGGCTTAGCTCCCTGGCTTGCTAGATGTAGTACATCTGAAAGCTGCTCTTTCTTCCCCGAAATCACTGCTGGCAATCATTTGTCACAGCTAAGGACAACATCTCCCGCTGCTTGGCGATAGGGCTTCTGCACAGAGGATGCCTTATGGACAACTTCAAGTTTCCAAACCAGCGTGAGTGCGGAGCGCAGGCCAGGCTTCCCTTTTCAGACACCGAGAAGCAAACACTCCCAGCTGCCAATGATTTTACTTTATTGTCATTTAAGTTGGCTCCTTCTGCACAAGTCGCTGGCGGTCTCACAGTAGCAGGAGTTGAGTAATAATAGTATTTCCAGTATACTCACCTCCAAGCAATGCTGTAGAGGAGAGACTGCTGGGAGAACAGGATGAAGATGGTTTGTATTGGCTGTTCCTTCTCAATTTCTCATCAGACTGTGATTCAAGCTAGCATCAAACTGCAAGCCCCATCACTCACGTCCCCCCTGCAGATTTTCCATGTTGGCTCCTCAGCAAGTGGGACGAGACTACCATTCATCAGTCCTCAGAGGTGCTGAGAGGGTCCTCTCATCTTGGAAATTCTGAAACAAAGTCATCCACCAGCTTTTCAACAGTGCCATGGCTCTACAGCTCAGGGTTTGGGAAGTGATATGTTTTTCTCCGAGAAGATTTCTCCAGGAAGTTTGCAAAACCTAGACTCACGAGGCTTCACTTGGCTAACTACAGAACATTCCCTCTTCGTGAAGCTTTCCTCATACTCAGAGAAATGCAAAACATATCAAGAAAAATATCTGGAAGCAGGGTGATGTCGCAGAGCTCCAATGTAATCAATGTACCATCTAAAACAACGTCCAAATGTAACATTAATATAGTACCTGAGTGCAGAGCTCCAGCGCTCTTCTCCATTTGCTTTTGAGAATGGAAAGAGACCATCTTAGAATGATAGAATACCAGGTTGGAAGGGACCTCAAGGGTCATCTAGTCCAATTTTTGATCCTCTCTGACCCCCATCCTCTTCCTTAACATTGACCTCTGCATTTCCAAAACACTCCTTTTTAAAACTTAGAGGCAAAATCACACTTTTGTGGAGCAGGAACACCTCTGCTTTGTCAGTTGCCTGAGATGGTAGAAGCTGGAGAATGTGGTGGTTAACAGAGTCCTTTGAAAGCACCTTCCCACACGTGGTGTTTACCTGGCCTTGCTTACTGAGATTCAAAGGAGCAACGTGGTTCCTTGCCTGCGCTATGATCGATCCTGGCAAAAAGATGCACCAACCAGCTCTGTCTGCAATGCTAAGTAAATACACACAAGAAATGAAGCCATAAGGAAAGGGGAGCAAGAACAGAAGGTGACTGTGTCAACAGATAGCTTGCTGAAGACTAAGAGTACAGTCCCACCTGGAAGTAATGGGTGTTGTGTGGATTATCAGAGGATGTCTGAGAGAGACCGTGATTTGTGAAGGGCTGATCTCAGCTCTTCAGAGCTGTAATTCTGCATTCAGTGCTGCAACTTGAGAGCTGATAGTGATTTAGTGTTCCATTTTCTGACTTTCTTGGGAGCTGGGAGACTCTACTTGGAGTTAATGTAGGTTGTCTTGCATTTAATTTCCTAGACTGTTTTAAAAAGTAAAAAGAAAATGAGGTATTTTTTATGGTTAAATAATACTTCAGTCAATCCCTAAACAGCCCTGACTAGGCTTTAACACTCACTTGTTGAAGAGTATTGGGACAGAAGGAAGAACTTACTGTTTTCACTATTTTTTATTTTGTGGCTGAAAATAGTTTTAAGACAGTGCAATGAAAGATCAACTATTGTCTTTGTTAGTTTCGTGACATTTTTCTACCTCATAACAAAAAAAAAATAATGAAATTTTACACTAGACACAGCCTTACAGTTTCCAGGAGTTTTTTTACAAAATTGGTGTGCCTGTGTGATGAGAGAGAACAGAAGATTTCATGAAGTTCATTGGCAGTTAGGATGACTTACCTGTTTTCTACACGACCTGATCTCTTCACAGCAGCGTCACATACAAACTTTTTAGGAAGCCAGTCCTCGGACAGAAATTCACAAAACACATGCTTACGTGCCTTTATGGGAAGTAAATGATCAACCAGGCAGGAATAGAATGTATGTAGCGGAGTTGTGGAGGGGAGCCTACCAGTCAGTACAAAATACTGAAGGAAGGAATAGTGTGAATTGTGTTTCAAAGAGTGGGCCACCAACAGACCCCAGAGTTACACATCTCTATGGAGCTGCAATTCACAGGCTGAATTCTCCAGTTGCCTCCCTGTCTGTACTTGAGTTTAGGAGACCTCATCTCAGATATGTCCTGTTTTTCTTTCTAGGGCTGTGAAGATGGTTAGGGGACTAGAATATCTCTCTTATGAGGAAAGGTTGAGGGAATTGGGTCTATTTAGAATGGAGAAGAAAAGACTGAGAGGGGATCTTATCAGTGCTTATAACTACTTAAAGGATGGGTGTCAGGAGGATGGGACTAGTCTTTTTTCAGTGGTGCCCAGGGACAGGACAAGGGGTAATGGATACAAACCTGAACGTAGGAAGTTCCATCTAAACATGAAGAGGAACTTTTTTACTTTGAGGATGACGGAGCACTGGAATGGGCTGCTCAGAGAGGTGGTGGAGTCTCCATCTCTGGAGACATTCACAACCTGCCTGGATGTTTTCCTGTGTGACCTTCTCTAGGTGAACTTGCCTTGACAGGAGGGTTGGACTAGATGATCTCTCGAGGTCCCTTCCAGCCCCTATCATTCTGTGATTCTTCCCAGAAGCTCTGTGTGGGAGGATTGTGTACTTTTTTTGCAGTGAATTCATCTACTACATCACTCTTTACAGCTTCAAACCCACCCATCTCACTTCCCAGAACAAAGTCCCAACCAACAGGCTATCTTCTACATCATCCAACAGAGATGGGCCAGAGACAGCAAGAGGGAGAGACCTGTCCTTCATGCTCCCCTACAAAGACAGCCCAAGTTTTCTTGCACTAGCACTTCTTGCACTAAATAGCTATTCAAATTAATCCAGAGAGCTTTCCAGGTGGGACAGCCCCCAAATAGATCCACCAAGATAAAATACATAAAGTCAGCTTTCTTGTCAGGACAGCCCCTGGATAGACCCACCAAGGAGATTTCTCCAAAGCCAAGGTCTTCAGGACTACAGGGTCTGTAGCTGTAGGGCAGGGAGTGATGCCAAAACTTCCAGACAGTCTCTTCTGGAGCCAAGAGCCTGGAAGAGTAGATATAATCTGGGCTCAGCTCCCAGGTCCACAGCAGGGATCCTGGAAGCTCGGAGAAGCCCTGCTAGAGCCAGAGCTCTCCAAGCATGCTGGTTCTCTGCTGCAAGACTGAAACTCAGAGCCTGAGCCGGGGAAGAGTCTCTAAGGGTGGGGAAACCAAGCATAAGATGTCCTCTTCTGGACCTAGTGGGACCAGTGCATGAATTAGGAAGTGATATGCCAGTAGGATGATAACAGTAGTAGCAGGGCTTCAAGTGATCTCTTCTCCTAGAACTTAATGCACCAAGGAAAATCTCTGTGTCAAAAGAGCCCATTTCTTTTTCAGAGCCATCCTGTTTTGTGAGTCTGACAAGCAGAAAATTATTAGCAATTCAAAATACTTTTTGGTTTCTATCCAGCATAGACGGAAATCAAATGTAAAAGATAAATAAATAAATGATGGGATTGGAAAAGAGGAAAAAAAAAGAAAAACAACCCTAAAATTTTGAAACATTACCTTTTGCCAGAACAGTATTGCTCTAGGCATAGAGGGAAGGAATTGACTAATTTGTACAAAACTTTTTTT
>VWZK01010579.1:112264-179473 GCA_013396935.1 Baryphthengus martii
CTTTTAAAAAAAGGGAAAAAAAAAAAAAAAAAAAGGAGATCTTGTGGGACAAACACAATACTAGGAGGCAGGAGTTATTAGTTCAGATTCTGGCTCTCCTACAGCCTGCCTGTATGATCCCTAACAATTCATCTGATACCTCTGTGCTTCTGTTCTCCTGGTAAATGAGAAAAACAAATTGCAGACTTCCTTCCTCTCTTGAATTCATTTTGCCTGCAAGATTCTTTGGAGTAGCCAGTGGCTCCTATTACACGTAGATACAGGGCCTTCCCCAACAGGTTGCAAACTCAGAGAAGATTCCTAAGTGCTACCATGATAATGAGTCATTTATTCCCAGACTCCCCAAACACGTTATTGGAGCTAATAAATAAGGGCAAGACTGACCTTTGCTGAAAGCCAAAAACTTTTTGAAGCTTTAAAAATCAGAGCATGCCAGGACAAGAATGTCAATTCAGCTCCCTACAGAAAGAAAGAAAGACAATTATCTCCACTTTAGAGATCGAAAACTGAACAGGAAGAATAAATGATAGTTTCCCAGTTCTCAATTCCCTGTGGAGTTTCTGGGAATTAAACACAAATCTTTGTTACAGAGCTCTCACTAACTGGTTTCTTCTTTGTATTTCAAAATAATAAAGGAAAAAAAAAGCCAAACATTTTCCCCAGATTCCCAGTAAAGTCAGAATTAGAGAATGAAGTGTTTTTTCCAGTCCTTCAATTATTTTTTCTTGAGAAATATTTACAGATTCTAAATTCAGTCAATCTCAGGTCATTTTTGTTTAAGAAAACGCTTATGTATCAACTACAGGGCTACTCTTCTGAGATTGCAATTAAAAGAAAAGCAGTTTAAAATCTCTTACCTCATAGTAGAATATGTGTATATTCAATGCATGTGTATACATATGCTGATATATATTCTCTAACTTTGAACTGCAAATATTTATCAAGCACACTAAATATTGTAAATGAGTACAGCTCCAGCACTTTTTCCAAAGACATGAATAACCCTTACAGAATAATATATATGGATCTTGCCTGTATGTTTAGATTTCTCCCGTATATTAATTTCCTGAATAGGGCATCATCTCTGTCAGAGTCACAAAGCATCTTTTACACTCCTAGGTTCCACCACGCGCATTGCTATAGTGTGGTCAGGAGCTATGAATTTTTTAGGTACCATTCAGGGGGCATTTTATATGCATATTTCATGAGAGGAGGGGGTGGGAATAATATTCTTGGCAGACACTTGCCAGGATATGGATGGGATTCAGGAGAAGATGGCTTTTCATATAAGTAGTCAACTCCACTCAATTTAAACCATGGCTCTTGGGAAACATTTAAAACACAGAGCTTAAATGGAGCTGCACTGTAAGCAGTACAGAGCAAACTGGCCAGAGTATGTGTGTATGTATATATATATATTTATATATAGCCAGATGCTCAAGGTCAAACGCACAGAGCTAGCCATTTGGGGACTGAAACTATGAAGCAGTTTGCTGAGACAACTCGCTGTTCAGATCTGCTTACCCCTGAGAGGCTGCTTGATACCAGAAGTTGTCCTTGGGGTAACCTACAGTATCTAAGTCACTGCTATAGTGCCAGTGACAAGGAACATCGGAGGAGCTCAGGCAGCAGATAAAGAGAAAAAAACAGTGAAAGTTGCTTGGGGATTAAAGTGTAAAGAGAGTTATCCTTGTACAGCTGCTCAGGACCTATCACACCGAGACATCTTCCTTCCCAATGAGCCACAAAGCTCTGTTTCTTACAAATGGCACTCACGCAGCTACATGCTCAGGCTTAAGGGCAACAATCCATCTTTGTCTAGAGTTAATGTCTCATGAGCAAAAGTTTGGAGTAAAAGCCTTCATGAAATAAGCTCAATGCTCAGTGATAGCACTTAGGAGCATCTGGTGCATGGCATCAAGCAGTCAAGGCTTGGGGACATCACTGAACACACCAAACTCACCACAAAGCTAGTGTATGGTCTGGAGAACATGTCCTATGAGGAGCAGCTGAGGGAACTGGAATTGTTTAGTCTGGAGAAGAGGAGGGTGACTTTATTGCTTTCNTCAGAGCCATCCTGTTTTGTGAGTCTGACAAGCAGAAAATTATTAGCAATTCAAAATACTTTTTGGTTTCTATCCAGCATAGACGGAAATCAAATGTAAAAGATAAATAAATAAATGATGGGATTGGAAAAGAGGAAAAAAAAAGAAAAACAACCCTAAAATTTTGAAACATTACCTTTTGCCAGAACAGTATTGCTCTAGGCATAGAGGGAAGGAATTGACTAATTTGTACAAAACTTTTTTTCCTGTATGTTTCTAAATGTACTGATACAGTACTCCAAAGACAGAAATGTGGACTAGGCTCCTCATCGGTGCGTGTGAGTGCAGTTCTTTTGGGCAGACTTTTGGGCAGAATTTCGCCCAAGCAAATCATTCAAGAACGAGTGCAAAACCCATCAGTTAAATTATTCTCAGCTACAGTCTCTGCTTTATTAGACTGTTAAAAAAAAAAAAAGGAGAAGAAGAAAGACTAATTTATTTTAACTAATCACAAATTCAAATCACTTCGCTGGAAAATGATCTATATATATGATATATATTCTCTAACTTTGAACTGCAAATATTTATCAAGCACACTAAATATTGTAAATGAGTACAGCTCCAGCACTTTTTCCAAAGACATGAATAACCCTTACAGAATAATATATATGGATCTTGCCTGTATGTTTAGATTTCTCCCGTATATTAATTTCCTGAATAGGGCATCATCTCTGTCAGAGTCACAAAGCATCTTTTACGCTCCTAGGTTCCACCACGCGCATTGCTATAGTGTGGTCAGGAGCTATGAATTTTTTAGGTACCATTCAGGGGGCATTTTATATGCATATTTCATGAGAGGAGGGGGTGGGAATAATATTCTTGGCAGACACTTGCCAGGATATGGATGGGATTCAGGAGAAGATGGCTTTTCATATAAGTAGTCAACTCCACTCAATTTAAACCATGGCTCTTGGGAAACATTTAAAACACAGAGCTTAAATGGAGCTGCACTGTAAGCAGTACAGAGCAAACTGGCCAGAGTATGTGTGTATGTATATATATATATTTATATATAGCCAGATGCTCAAGGTCAAACGCACAGAGCTAGCCATTTGGGGACTGAAACTATGAAGCAGTTTGCTGAGACAACTCGCTGTTCAGATCTGCTTACCCCTGAGAGGCTGCTTGATACCAGAAGTTGTCCTTGGGGTAACCTACAGTATCTAAGTCACTGCTATAGTGCCAGTGACAAGGAACATCGGAGGAGCTCAGGCAGCAGATAAAGAGAAAAAAACAGTGAAAGTTGCTTGGGGATTAAAGTGTAAAGAGAGTTATCCTTGTACAGCTGCTCAGGACCTATCACACCGAGACATCTTCCTTCCCAATGAGCCACAAAGCTCTGTTTCTTACAAATGGCACTCACGCAGCTACATGCTCAGGCTTAAGGGCAACAATCCATCTTTGTCTAGAGTTAATGTCTCATGAGCAAAAGTTTGGAGTAAAAGCCTTCATGAAATAAGCTCAATGCTCAGTGATAGCACTTAGGAGCATCTGGTGCATGGCATCAAGCAGTCAAGGCTTGGGGACATCACTGAACACACCAAACTCACCACAAAGCTAGTGTATGGTCTGGAGAACATGTCCTATGAGGAGCAGCTGAGGGAACTGGAATTGTTTAGTCTGGAGAAGAGGAGGGTGACTTTATTGCTTTCTACAACTACCTGAAAGAAAGCTGTAGTGAGGTGGGTGTTGGTCTCTTCTCCCAAGTAAATAGCAATAGGATGAGAGGTCTGAGAGGCTTAAATTGCTCCAAGAGCGGTTTAGATTGGACATTAGGAAAAATTTCTATACTGAAAGGTGTTGGAACAGACTGCCCAGGGAGGTGGTGGAGTCACCAACCATGGAAGTGTTAAAAAACCCATGTAGACGTGGCACTGCAGGACATGGTTTAGTGACCATGATAATGTTAGGTAGACAGACTTGATGATCTTGGAGGTCTTTTCCAACCTTAATGATTCTGTGATTCTGTGAAACCAGAAAGAAAACTTGTCTTCTGAAGGTAATCGGTGGCAACCAGAGAGATGGAGAGAAACTCCCATTACATCACAAAAATGGAGGCAATGACCCCTCAGGACATTGCAAGGCTACAGGAATCCTCATAAACAAATCCACCTGAGCACCATCAGAGTCCTGTCCAGACAACTTCCTATCCTGCCCTAGCCATTTAGAGTTTGGCCTGGCCACGAGGAGACTCATCCTTGCTTTTTAGACCATTTACTACACAGTCAAAAGATGGAAAGAAATGAAAAAGCTTTGTGGTCTGAGTACACTAACAGAATTTGGAGACAGGTAATCAGAGGATGGTTCCAAAGCCCATATTCAGCCCACCTTTAGGCACACAGTGGGGCCACAAATATTAGTAGCCTAATTGCCTTCAGCTCCTCTATAATCAGAGTAAAGAGGCAAGCAGTAACAGGGGTGATACAACTCTTGACTGAACTGGAGGTTTTCTCTCTCTTCATTACCTGTAATGGGGCATTTCTGTCTTCCTGTGATCATTGCTGATTTCAGCCTTCTTGGACTTCCCCCAGTTCTTCCAGGATTTACATCTTGTATGCTTTGAGGTATTTCTCTTTGGATTTTTCTCTCTCAAACTATTGGATTTATTTTCACCTTTTCTCCAGTCATCACCTTTATTTCATTAATGATCTGGATCTAACCCAGCCCTTTCCTAACTCGGTTTGGCCAAATTCAGTTTAACCTCTTTTATCAAATTTAACTGTAATTTCTGTGTTGGACAGTAACGGTTTATCAAATCTACTTTGTCTGATTTCCTCGAAAGAGCTGGAGATTTAAAGCTCTCTGTTAGTAGAAGACCAAATAAATGACAGATCAGCCACATGCTTTTACTTTTGGGGGCAGTTTTTCACAAATTTACACTCTAAAGACAGTGAAAGCAAGTGCATGAGCAGAGAACAGCTAAGTGTACCATTAAAATGGGCTGCTAAGATTAGTCCTGTACCACTTCAGCTTGCTGGCTAGCACACCCAACAGACTGCCTCCAGGAGCAGGCAGAAACCAGAAAACATCTGCCTTGGGACCAGTCAGTCATGATTGTATCCAATACTGGTGCCCGTCCTGCTGAGAAAGGGGGCTTGTCTTCACTAATTTCATGATGTCGCCATTAGAAGAGTGGGAAGCAATATTTCCATGAGTAATAATATACCATGAAGGGCAATCAGTGCTCAAGAGCAACATCCTTGATCATCGGCCAGCCAAGCAACTTAAAGAGCTCTCCGCTTTGCGCAGGGAAAGGAGCTATTGATTTGCACGTTGTTACAGAGGGCAGTTCTTAATCATAATTAGGCCACTGTGAAAAGTCAAAGCATTCAAATCATGTGAGGACTTTCACCGTTGCAATCTGGTGTCCATATGTTCAATGACAACTCAAGCAGACTGCTTTAATTTTTCTGTAGTTTTTTTTTTCCTCTGAAGACTCAATATCATTTACCTCTTTAAATATGTCAGTTCTGTGATTTTGGATATGCAGCCCCATATTGTCTTTCAGAAAGCTAAGTTAAAACACAGCACCCTATTTGGATGCACTATAAAACAAGAAAAACTGTCTTTAACAAAAATAAGACATGACAATCACCATTGTGTTGTGAGAGATTCCCACAAACGCATGTGTTTCTCTCTGAATATAGGTTGCTTCAGGATATGACTGAGTTTCTTGAGTAAATTCTGAATAAGAGTAGCCAAAAATACTTCTAGCTGATTACTAATCTAGGATATTGAATACATCCTTCAGATATTTCCAGACATCATTCAAATATTTCTAGTTGAAAGGTTGATATTCATCTCGGGTTTGGTTAAGAAAATTTTGAAAAATCCTGTCAAACTAAAGTCTCCTCCTGAAACGAGTTAAAAGTGGTTGACTCTCTGCAGTGAAGATCAGTGCTTAAGCCCTTCCATGAAGGAAAAGGAGTTGTATGAGTGGAAGAGTGACGGAGGTTCAAGAGCAAATGGGCATCTGTTGGTCTGGAAGATATTTATTCTAAAAATTAGATGTAGTTTTCAAATTTTCAGTTGGCCAAGGTCTGAAACCATCTTACAGTGAGAATGGTAGCAAATACCTTGGTGGTTTTAAGGGGAAGGATAATCACTTTATGAAAGGGTTGAGACTTCCTGACAGTAAAGGACAGGATTCCTTAAACCCTGCAACACAGGAGGCGACTGCCTCTTTTTGTAGGATGTGGGAATGGAGGGACTCCTCTAGGGCACTGGTCCTCTCAGCCAAAGGTAATGTTTAAAACAAGCTTCAGAAATCACTTCTTAGACATATCAGTTCCTTCCCACTTTCTATAAAGAGAGTGCAGCCTGACTAGGTTAGGTGGACAGAGCTGCACCTTAGGACTTAGACAATATGAATCTCATCAATGGGGCAACACTTAATTTCTTTCTGTTGGACAAATTGACTTTTTATCCATATCCAAAGATTGAAAAAAACCAACATTTTGTCTGAGATCTGGAGTACAAAGTAGAACTGAAGATGACATCATGTATTACAGGAGGAAATGTCCCTTAGCTTGTCTGAAAATCACTGGAATATATCAAATTCATCAGTTCTGCTTTGAGCCTTTCTGTCCTGAGTTCCTGCAGCTTCCAAATACTTCCCTGGATGTCCTACAGTGCACGTACCCCAGGTCCCTTGCCTGCAGTGCTAGCCAGCTTTTCCTCAGCAGCACATCACTCAGTGAATCCAGTAGGAAGCAGGAAAACAAACGTCATTTTTTTGCGTATGCTTTTGAATCCCATCCCAGTGAGGATCTTCTATTGCCTGTATGAGCTATATGAGCGAGGCTGAGATAAGGTCATTGAAAGGATAAGAAAACAGAGATTATTAATTTACGCCAGCCTAAAAAACCCCAGCAATTTAAAATGGGAAGAGATCAGGGACATAAACATTCAATGAAAGAGATTTTTTTAGTGATCCAAAGCCTTAATTAACAATAAAGGGTAGAGTCTTAAAACATCTCAGAAACCATTTGAATGTGTAAAATATTTAAAACTTGCCACGTTCACCATCAGTTCCCAAGAAACTAAGAGGGGGAAGTTTCGGCAATGTGAGAGCTTAAGGCCATTTTGGGTTGAAGAGCCCTGAACTAGTCCTAAAATTCAGTTCCTCTAGTTGGACTTGTGGCAGAGTCTGTTTAGAGAGTTATACTATATGACATCTCAGTGGGACATCTCCAGCTCTTCATGTTGATGAAATTCATAACATGATAACCCTCTCTCCCTGACCCTGAAAAAAAGATAGTACTTAACATACCCATGCAAAATTTTATATTTATTGGCTTAGGGGATGGCTTCACAGTTCTTCAGCAGCTGACAGATCATGTGCTTTACCACAGGAGGCCCTTTATAGCACTCTACTGGCATGGTCAAATGTTTTTTACTACAAACTGCAAGTGTCATCTATTTCATAAGGTCTCAGTCTTGCAAATACTGAGAAAAACAAAGCTGAAAATGCCTCATTTTCCTGAAATATCTAAGCATATAAGATTATGCTCTGCTCTGGCATGGATAATCAAATTGCTTTTCTGATTTCCTCACGTGAAGAGCAAGTAAACGATGAAAACAGAAGAGCCTGCTCCTGTGTTTTCATAATGAATTACATTTGTTGAGCCTGCTTTAGCAAATTAATTGATTTGATATGATTTAGAAGGGCAAAATTTTCCACTTTCTTTTGGCATTTTATCTCAACACTGCTACATCCAAAAGATCCACAGAGAGCAGAGGAGTTAAAACGAAGGACAGCAGAACTTACTTCTCCTCTGGCTTCCCATCTCCTGTAAAACCGAGAACCCTTCTGCATGGCAGCGTCCCCTCTCCCACCCCCAGCCTGAAATACTATGAATAAGGACCACAGTTCTCTGTTCACTCAGGAATGCCAGATATGAAACCACAATCAAGCTTCGATCTCTTCAGCACAGCAAGCTCCACATGCCAATCTACATGTTTGTTGAAAAAAAAATGAATCTGCTGGAATAAGTTTCTATTATAAGCTCTCACTGTATACATTTTTTGGAGTTAGTGTATAATTCCTGCACCAGAACCCAATATCTTTTCTGCTTTACAACTGCACATAAATACAACTGCCTTCCATCTAAAAAAAAAATAAATATTCACAATGTCTGTTCAGTTTGCCTTCTCGCAGCATCTCTGTCCCTCTGCCCAAATATTATCGCACTTTCTAACCTCGATCACTTGAGGCAGGGGGGAGCCAAACAAATCTCACATTCATAAACTCAGATGACAGCCACCCTGAGCCATAGGAATATCACTGAATTTATTGGAGCCGTTAGCACAGTACAAAGCAACTGGAGTAAACAGTGACTTCCAGAAGAGGTAAAGTTATTTGGAGCGGCTCCAGCATGCAAATGGCAGGGACATTGATAGCTGTAGCAATTATCGCTTCCTTTCCTCACACCCTTTTCCTTTTTGCAGTTTGGCCAAATGACTTTCTCTGCAGATGCTGGAGGCACTGGAATCTGCTGAAAAATGATGGTGATTTCCATGGCCACCCTCAGATTTGGCAGTACAAGAATGACAGAATTTCTAGCTTATCCAGCACCATGAATTCACGGTGGGAATATTGTTTGGCCCAATAATATGTTCACTGGGTCTTGGTTTCTCCTTGGAAGTGGTGAAGCAGGTTGTCTGACCAAGTGATTTGTGAGCTAATCCTTGTCTGTGTGAAGCAAATAGGGAAAAGGCCAATTAGTCTGAAAATAATTTCTTTTTTTTTTTTTTTTCAAATAACTCCCACAAATATGAGCTGAGCCCCGAAAGATGACTTCAAGGTTAAAGCACAGAATGGGAAAATAGGATAATTGTAACTGTTGGTAGTGTTGTTACTGCCCTTACCAGCCTCACAGCCAAACCAGAAAGCTGTTACAACAAAGAGTTGTGTGGAGACTGAACAGAGAAATAGTCCTTGCCCCAAATAACACATGATTTTGTGCAAGAGACAGATTAACAGGGAAAGTGCGGGGACACGGTGAGTAGTTGGAAGCCTGGACGAGACAAAATGAGAGGGACACTGGAGTCACTTTCTTGTTTCCATCTGTCTGTTTTTTTTCACACTAGCAGACCTTTGGGTCAGGGTGTCTCTCTTTCTACGCATTTATACAGCTCCAAGCATTATCCCCGTTCTGATGGAAAATTTGGGGAAGCTTTCAGCAAGTTTCTAAGTGAAAGGTATGCAAATGGGTAAGACAGTCAGCCTGGCCTTGTATGTGATCTTTATTTTTGTGTTAAATTCAGATGTACATGAGATTGTGCCATATGTTTCCAGTCAGCTCTCGGACATGGGATTTTATGCTGAGAGGAGCAGGAGGTTTCAACAGCAAACGGTGCTGCAGCTGATCCTTTTGGCTTAACTGCTGAAATTGTTAGGTTTCTTTTGTGCTAGGAAGAGGAGGAAAGCTGGTCTGGTGTGACAAGCTGAAATATTCTTTAGTTTGACGCTTTAGACACAGATCTGAGTGTGAACCAGTGGGCTGAGCACTGAATCAAGACCTGAGTGATACTGTTTAAGTTTCTAGCTCTTGCTGATATCTTTGAGGACGTGTGGCAATACACATACTCATATCCCACGGGATATTTCAACAGCAAAATCAAGCTGTTTTTTCCTGAAGAGGTCAGCTCAGAATGAAGTTCAGCTCACCATCAGCCACTGGTTTCATTCTTGGTTTAAAACTGTTTTTAAATGCATTTGTGACTTCAAGGATTTTCTTTCAACATAGGAAGCTGCTGTCTGTAGTTCTCAAAAATATTTCTTAGTTAGATAAAGCCCAGAAGTCTGACCACGTAATATCATCTGGAGATGTTGCCAACCAGCATGTTTGCAGTCTTTTGACATCATCCTCATGAGCAGCAGCAACAGTTGATAGCAAGTCCCACAAAAGATTGCCACCGAACAAGGAGAAAGTCTTACGGTGGCTGATGACTAGCTTCAGATGAGATACGCCTTTCAAGCATCTATTTTATTCCCCAAAGCTGTAATGGAAACTTGGCTCAGATACCAGCATTTACATTGTGGACCTATACAGTCAGATGAAATGAATTCCAGGCTCAGGGTAAGGCTGTCTCATTGTTTGCTGTGAGTAACCCTGAGGGTCTCCGAAGGCTGAGAGTTATCAGTCATGAAAATACGGGCTTGGATGTGCAATTATGACATCCTCAGATGGGTGCATGGACCTCAACATCCTAAGTGCACTCAGCAGACCTCCATGATACACCCAACCCTGCCCTTTTCACATCCCTGATTACTTGTCCCATATGTCTCCTCAAGGTCATCACAGTCTCCACTCTCCATAGCTTTTGTCACAGTTTCAGGCCATTCCTATCTTCATCTCAGGGCTCTTGATCCCAGTCTCCTGGTAGTCCTCTCAGTTGTGTTCCCAGTTGTCCAGTTTACCACGATCTCTAAATCTTCTCAACCAATGAGGCTCAGAATTTCCTCTCCTAGCTCTTTTACCTATAAATCTTTTTTTTTTTCCTCCTAAAATATACATTCCTCCCCTGTCTCCATGTCAGATCCCCACTGTATCTCACACTCAGTGTTTTTCCACATCTAAGATTCTTGTACTAATCTGTTCTTCATCTTTTCATTCAGTCTCAGATTATGTTTTCTTTTCAGTTTAATATGATAGTCTCTTTGCCAAGCCTGAAATTCACACAAACAAAACAGCAAATCCTCTCTCCTTGCACTTCTCCCTTCTCCTGCCCACAGCTTTGCTCTCAGAAATACTAGAATGAGTTTTACTAAAGCTTTAAAAAGAGATTCAAAAATTTCTGTTCCAAGCAGTGAAGTATGACAGTGTTATGAGCACCAGAAAGGAAGGTCAGAAAGGCCAGTCAACTTACAAGTAGTGGTACGTGACCTAACTAATTACCTAAGGGGTAATGGTTTTAAACTAAAAAGGAGTAGATTTAAACAAGATATAAGGAAGATTTATATATACATATGTATTTATATATATATAACAAAGGTGGTGAAACACTGGCCCAGTTTGCCCAGAGAGGTGGGTGATGCTCCATCTCTAGAAACATTCAAGGTCAGGTTGGACGGGGCTCTGAACAGCCTGCTCTAGTTGAAGATGTCCCTGCTCAGTGCAGAGGAAGTTGGACTAGATGACCTTTGAAGGTCCCTTCCAACCCCAATTATTCTATGATTCTATAATGCATTCATGAGCATTGCAAGTACACTCTCAGACACAGAATCTGACTTTGCTAAACAGACTTCAGAAAGATGGCTGAAAAGAACCTGACTGGCTCTAGATCTGCAAAATTTCAGACACTGTTTTAAAGCCACCTTTTACATACTTGCAAGAGCAACTCTTTTAATCAAACCAGTACTGCAAGAAATAAACACGTCCTTTAACCACTTCAAGGTGCCTGTGCAGTTTGTAAAAGTCACCAGCACCTTGAATCCATTTGAAATTCTGCCTTCATCGTGTTTCCCCTTCAGCAAAGTAGTTGCTGCATTAATGGAAAGGATCGCGGTCAGTCTGGGCTAGTGTGGGGGGACAAGCAAGTAGCTACTTGATCAACAGTAGACAGGTCTTCAAATTGTATCACAGGTGAGATTTCCACTGAAAAATCCATTCTCCATATTCATAATCCCTGTGTGCTGTCACTCCATTCACAAGTATTAAATTCTTCATTCATATTAAAAAATATATTATTGCCTTCACGGACAATAGTATTTTTAACATAGCTATGCCTTGTTTTAATTGCCTAGCTCCTCTCACTTAGAACCCATTAAAATCTGCAAAACATATCAATTTATATCCACTTCAAGGGAAACCTGGTGCAAGCAGGAGTAGAAAGGAAGAGCAGCACATACTTCCAGGTTCACCTTTATAGTGGACTCTTGTTAAGAAATTTTGTTCTATTGACAACAGACTCTGTCATTTCCCCTTCCTTTCTTATTTTCAAAAGACCACAACTCCCAGTGACAAATTACTCCCAACCACAAATTTTTTGTCTCAGTGCAGGAATAACCAAGAAAAGTTCTGAAGATGCCTTTATATCAGAAGATCATTTATGTTGAGCTCTTCTTCAGGATTTCCAAAGGCAAGAGACAAAGTAGAAGAAGTATGTTCCCATCCCTCAGCTTCAATGTATATTTAGAGCTAAATTCTCATGAAACTATAAATTCCATATCCAAAAATTCCGTCGGTTGATTCCATTGAAAATAAATAAATAAATAAATAAACAAAAGCTTTACAAGATTCAGGCTGCAGCAGCCTACTGTGCTGACCACTGTCATGGAGTTGTGTAGGTTGGAAGGGACCCTGGCTGAAAGGGTACATCCCCAACTCAAATGCAGCTTGTTGCCCAGCCTGTTAAGCTCCTACTGAATGGCATCCCTACCTTCCACTATACCGGTCACTTTCCCTAGTTTAATGCTATCCATGGTCTTGCTGAGGTGCTCTCTGTCCCAATTTCAAAGTCATAATGATGAGATTCGACAGTGTCAGTCCCACTATTAACCCCTGAAGAAAACTGTTAGTAACAGGTCACCAACTGCACTTTCTGCTGATGACTATTGTTCTGTTAGTCCAGTGGGCCTGTCGGTTTTCTACCTACCTTGCAGTCCATCCACTCAGTTTACATCTCTCTGAATTTGCAGTGATCTCATCGTAGAATCACTTCTTCCTTCTGTTCACAGCATCACAGAATGTTAGGGGTTGGAAGGGACCTTGAAAGAACATCTAGTCCAAATCTCCTGCCAGAGCAGGATCACCTTCTCTCTGTCCACCTGTCATCTCTTCTTCTGTACTTAGATAAGCTTTTCTGTAGAAGGCTCTGTCTTTCTGTTCCATATCTTTACAGTGCTTAGCACAGTGATATACTAGGATGAAAGTACAGCTTCTGAGGAGTACAACAACAATCATTAATAAAATTGCTGTGTTTGAGCTCTTTTGTATTTTTTTTTAGGAAAATACATTGAGTTTGTGCTTTTTTTTGTATTGTTCTAGGAGAGCTAGAAAATGGAACTTTGAGGTAATATAAACCAGAGCGGCAACAGTTGGTTCAGCTCATATCCAGACTTCTGAAGCATTCAAAGTTATCAGATACTCACCTTGCCTGTTGTAAAGATGCTTGGCATTCTGGCTTTAAATGACTTGGGATGTCTTTACCTCTAGAATTTTCTGTTATGATTCCATATGTGCACCTGAGAAGCATTACCACCTATCTTCATACCTGTCAATCTCAAGGCCTGACACTGAGTTGTACCAGAAGAAAGGAAATTCCTGAAAGGCAGACTAGTTGCTTGCTAGATTGCTGGCAGCCCTCAATAGGCAAGTGACAGCTCTGGGTAGTTTTGAAGGAAGAAGCCATTCCAGGAGTCCTTTGATTAGATCAGATGGTGCTCATCTGATGCTCCAGGTCCAAAATGCAGTTCGGGACAACGTCCTTTGCTTAGCAAATCCAGAGGTCAAAGTCTATGATGTTCCTCTATCATCCTGCAATAGTGGATCCACTTTACCTCCCGCCAAACTAGCAGTACTAAATGTACATACACGTAACCTAAATATTGACAAGGCACACACTCTCTGACCCTGAGATTAACTGGCACACTCTGGTCATACCCATATTATTAAATTCTCTTTGCAAAACAAGGTGGTTGCATCATCTTGGCTGTAGGAAATGGATCATAGATATTGATGTCATGAGTCAAGAGAAGCAAAAAGGCATAAATCCTATGTTTTGACATGGTATATATGTACGTACATATTATAGAGGTATAAAACCACCAAAATCAAGGAGTCAAGGCTTTGAACGCACTCAGCATTGCTGCTGATGCAGCTGACTTCAGCAGGGGCCATTAACTTAATGCTGAGCACTTTTGCCTCGAATAAAACAGTTCAATACAACTATTTTGGGAGAAAATGCAGGCGTAGGACCTGGGCACTTTGAAAGCCTATTCTAGGCTTCATCTCTCTTCCTGTGAGAAGGAACAAATCAGGTCACTATTTGAAGATGCTACTTTTCTATTTAGCAAGCACTATTAGGATAAAAATCTACTACAATATATGAAGAACAAGAAAAGCAGAAAACACCGTCAGTGTTATCTGTTGTTTTTATTATTATTTTATTATAAAAATATTAATTTTGAGTTTGGTCCCCAGGAAATGAATTTAGAAGCACAGTTATAATAGGGAATACTATATGTTTACTTCATTCCAGAAAGTTCAAGAGTAGCAAAGCGTAAGACAACAGCTATTAGGTATTATCTCCAATAAATCCTGGAACATAGGTGAAATTACAGGCAACTGGATCAAATTCAGTAGCTGTCTTTAAAAAACGGGAGAAAAAAAAAAGACTTTTAACATGTGTGTATCAGTTTGTTCAACATCAGTTCCCAGGACAACTCCTAGAATCTTAAATTTCTTTTTTTCTTCATTAGAATGAAGCCTAAAAATGTCTGTGTTTCAATTTGTAAAATCACAGAAAATTGCAATGCGTATCTGAGATGAATTTTCAAGAATAAATCAAGCCAAATCAGTTAAATACCCATTTATATTAGGCTAAAAATCTGTTTGTCATGTCTGGACTTCAGTAAAGTTTTTGACATTGTCTTGTATGAGGTTCTCATGAACAACCTAAAGAAATATGGTATAGATAGGACTACGGTAAACTGGCTATGCTCTTGTTCATACTCACAAACCATTACTAATAGTCACAGTCGAAGTGGAAAAATATGTGCAGTAGTTTCCCTCAAGTATCTGATCTGGCTCTGTACCAGAGCCTGTACTCCCTGATGATCTGAATCTCGAAATCTTGCAATTACTAGAAAGTTTATAGTTAATCCTGGTTTGAATTTGGAGGTGCACAGATGACCAGCTTGCTAATTGTGATTATTCATCTCTTTCCTTTTTTGTACTGTATTTCATCCCAGACGACCATGGCAAGGAAATCAAGAAAAAAAATAATTAAAAAATGTATTTTAAATAGAATATGCAATGCTACTGAAACACAGGGTTTTAGGTTTACTTTGCAAAGTGTTTCTACTGTCCATTCATTATATCCTGAATAAAAACAACTGTTTTTCTATACTATAGTATTTTTCCCCCAAGGTTTCCAAAGCAGTCTTCAAACACAGCTAAACAATTTTGCAAACCCTTCATAGATTTTTAAAGCCAAAGGGAACTGCTTTAATCATGTAGCCTTATCTCCAGCTTAATACTTGATATATATGAATACGTGAAAACAGGTTTAAGACTTCCTAATTTTTTTTTTTTTAAAAAAAGAGCAGTAATTATCTGGAATCGATGTATTCATCTTCCTCTCAGGCCACCACTCTAGACTCTTCTTCTGCCATTTCCAATTTACTGAGCTGGGCATGGATTTAAGCCATTACTGACCCTGAAAGGAAACCACAGCTACGCTACAGACTGGTTTAGATTTAGGCCAGGGAGTACAGTCGCCAGCTTGAAATGCAGAGGTCAAACTTCAGTAACCAGAAATAATCTTCAGAGCTTTAAAATGGCAGGGATCCAAAGACCCAGCTTTCTCCTTGGCTTGATAAATGCTGCCCAGAAATAAATCCTGGAAGATTTGTGTGTTTTTCACATATCTGGAGGCCTACAACGCCTTTGTCAGCTCTGCAAGGCAGAACCTTTCTAGCAAAAGCCAGCCCTCCCAGCACTGAGGACCTGAGCTGCTAAGCTGGAGCATCTCTGAGGACATGGAGGTGGGATCTTGTGCAACATAGCCGTGATGGACAGATTCAGGAGGTATCAGGGCCCCATTACTCTGATTGCCACGAGAGATCATAAGAACACAATCATGCTTTGCATGTGCTGGGAAGTGAGAGGTCTAACGGCTTTCAGCTCTCATTCCCTTTTGCATTCTCATTATGGCAACTGAGAATGTAACACAGAAGCAGCAAAAGTACATAACCTCTGCCCAGAGAGGTTGTGGAGTCTCTTTCTCTTTCTCTGGAGGCATTCAAAACCCACCTGGACGCATTCCTGTGTGATCTAATCTAGGTGATCCTGCTCAAGCAGGGGGCTTGGACTAGATGATCTTTCAAGATCCCTTCCAACTCCTAATATTCTGTGATTCTGAGTATTTTATGTTTAGGGGAGGTTCTGAGTGTGAGGGTTGGGAACAGTATTTTGGGGACATTTGTAAAAAGGTGAAAAACTCTTCATGAGGAGTCCTGGTAAAAGGCAGCCTACGGTAAGAGAAATGCCTGTTCCACTCCATTCCTTGTCATCCTTACTGCCTTCCCCATGAATTTCCAACTGGTTAAAGTGCTCACTGCAAGTAGGGTCAGATTTACATCCCATCAGAGCTGTGGCTCTTCCAAGCACGATAACGCTCAGTTAACACAATACCATAACACTAGATCAGGTATCATCTGAGGGGGAGAACGTGCTACCTCTGGAGGCACAAATATAACTTCCTCAGCACCTGGGTGTTCTTGGAGAGCTCTTACTTACTAATTTGTTTTTTTAATATATACAGCTATTCATCAATGGCAGAAGGGGGCCACTGGGTGTTATAAGAAAGTAAGAAACCTTAGCTGAGCAGAGACATGACTTCAAAATGGATATTGAGAGTAGCATGTCACACAAGACTCAGAAAACTCGAAAGCCTGCTGGGATTTGTTTTCCTTACTGGGTAAATGATGTGACACGGAGAGAGAGTCCTGCGGGAGATCTAAGCAGGGGATTCAAACTTCAAGTCAGGATGACAGCATGGAAAAACAAACCCAGGTAAGAGAAACCTCCTCTGTTTTCAACTACAGGTTTGAAGATTGCTTGGCCCTCCCCAGCTATTATTATCGCTTCTGAGATGAATTGCTTTGGTTTTCTTGCTTCCTGCAAAGCTTGATGTGCAAAGCCCATATGAGTGCCTCTGTACCAAAGGACATAGGCAAGCTCTGCTCCGTGTTATTCTTACCTCTCTCAAATCCCCAGTTCCGTGTCCATACGTGCTGCAGAACAGCAAATCCACTGCAGTAACCCCAGAGTACTATCTGGGAAGATGCTGGGTTTTTTCCTGCTATCCATTTCCTTTCCGGACTCAAACAAGGAAGTGAAAAACCAAGGAAAACATAAAAATCAGTCAGCCCTGCTGTAGATACACGCCTGGGACTCCAATAGCCTTAAGTGGGATATGTGTTTCTGCGTTATCTGGAGCCGTAATAAGATTCTTCAGTTATTGCGAGAGGAGCTTGTAGGGCAGAGCTTTAATCTAGAGTCAAATTTGAATGCAAACTCTCAAATTATGCAAAGCCAAGAGTTTTGTTTTGGCTTATTACACAACCAGAAGGCTGCTAGAAGGTTTCCAAAGTCTGGAGTTGTTTGAAGCAAGGAGCTTCTTACTTCAATATTGGTGATGCAGGAGAAAGAAAGGACAGCCTTGGTTTTGAATCCCTCTGTATTTCCCATTTTATCTGTGACTGAAAGCAGAAATGTTGTGCCACGCTTCAAAAACGTTCTGCACATTCAATTCCATCTCAAGATGGGATATAGCACCTCCCAGAACACAGATTAAAACTCAACCAAACATTTTCAACCCCCTAAAGACTTTCAGGTTCAGTTCAAGCCTTTGACAAAGACTTTGGGTCACTTCTGATTTTATCCAACTCTATTTGCCCAGCCCTAATTGCAACACCACATCTGGAAATGCTACAGCTAAGGCCCTGCCAGCACTTTCATTATAAACCCTCCTGCTTTCAGGGCTTTGTAACTTTTCCTGAAAAGAAAAAAAAAAAAAAGAAAAAAAAAAATAGAATGCAATAGCAGAAGGGCTGAAACTTGATATAAAAAGTTCTCAGCTGGGGAGCAATTTTGTGTGTGTGTTGCAATATTTCAAGGAATCAAATCAAATCATTTTGAAAATAAGAAAAGAAATTGTAGAAAAGGGTGGGAAGGTAGAAAAGCATTTTCTTGAGTTTGCTTTTTTCTTTATTTGAAACACAGAGGGAAAAAGTATTGCAGCCATAAACCATTTCTCAACTCTGACCTGTGGTTTAACTTGGATTAAAGACTTTGGATGACTCTTTCAAAGGACCACAACGGCAGCAAAGAAGAACATTTGCCTGCTGCACCTGCTTGGCAATGACTCTTAAGGGCAAGAAGAATGAGTATGTCCCTATCCTTTGGTGCAAGGCAATGAGAGAATGACTGGAAACTGGGAGCATTCGAGACCTCTACTGCTTAATAAAGGATGTGGCTTTGCTTGAAAGTACTACTTGACAGAGGAATCTCTAGAGTGAGATCCCTCCAGACATGGAGGGAAGCACAGATGTCCCCTCCCAGACAATCCAAAGCCCCTAGTTGAGTGTGGCTCTCACTCACATAAAAACAGAGCAAGGCCTGCTTCTGATAAACACCGAGTATATCCACGGGGTGAAGCTAATTCTGAGGTTAAGAAAAATTAAAATAGCTATGAGTAAGTCTTTAAGATCACTTTATAGGTTATGGAGATCTACTTCACACCATGAAATGCCTTGGAAAACCAAAAGAAACACAAGGGCTGCTAAATAGGACATGAGTCCTACTGGACCAGCACCCGAGATACTTTAGGATGGCACTACTGAACTACATTAAGAAGCCTCAGGTGGCACCAGGCAGCTGAATCACATAATATGTATATACTCACTAGGAGCTGAAGCACTTACTGGCCTCCGTTGATTACACAGATCACATCAACTTTCTGTCCTTTCACTACAGTGGGAAGTCAAACACCTACATGTAGATACTTAGAAACATCTAGAGTCTTCATCTAACACACTGCATCAGTAGCTACATGGCCAAAGAGCACTTTTCATTACTTAGTCTGAAAAAGCAGTAGAAAAGTGCGCAGTATTTTGCCTGTAGTCACTGCCCAGACACAACACATGCTAAAAATACATGAAAAAATTACTACTGCAGCTGACCCTTGATCCATGTATTAGATTCAGCTCCACCAAAACCACATGAACATGTATCTGATTTATTGCATTGTACCAAGTTATGGGCCAGATTCTAACTCAGGTATCTGAAGATAAGTGAGTATGAGATGTTACCTGCAAGTGACCCTCTCCCTCTCTCGACTGCCCAGACAGCACACCTGACTAGTAGACAAGGGTCCAGCTTAATACGTTGTCTACTCTGTCTCTCCATGACTGCCTAGATGCACATTGACTGTAAAAGAATCTCGAGTTCATATGAAGACTGAATTTGTGTGTCTTAGTCTGGAGCTTATTAAAGTTAGTTATTTTGTGGAGATGACTTCCAATCCTCATCTGCAGCATCCAGCACTTTATGCAGCGTCGCTTCAGGCTCTTTCACCGCGAGCACTGTGTTGCATTATATCACATTTGCAACAAATACAGTCAACTGTGGCAGCTCAGCTGGCACATGGTAGCTTGCAAAAGCATGGTAACTCGTTTGTGTCCCTCAGCCATAACTCTTAAACAGTTCAGATGCAAACACACAATTTGCATTCTAGCCAAATCAAAGACAAAGACGCTTAAATCCTAATGTAGATTGATGAGAACTTGATGGAAGAGGATTGTTTTTATTACAGATTTTAAGCCTGTCTCTCGTCTAGATGGAACTGAAATCACTGTGGAAACATACTGGGAATTGTTTTCATTATACAAATCAGTCTGGTTAAGATCAGAATCTTTTTGACATGTCTTCACTCAGTTGAACCAAACTGGGAACTGTAGGCTTGGTGACTACAATTGCACAGGTGCACAACGATTCGCTCTGGGACTAGTAGTCACAATTCAGGTCACCTGTGATCAAGAAAGGTGAACTGGAAATAAGGGTGGTGCAGAGTAGAGCACTGAGATCATCTGAGGAGCGTGGAACTTCATACACAAGAGGAGAGGCTTGTTTTAAGTATCAGAACAGAAGCTAAAAGATTATGTGGCTATTTACACAACAGGATGGTTTTGACATAAGGACAAATGGCTATTAACTGGCCGTGAATAAACTTCAGATGGACATTAGAAGATAGTTTCAAACTGTCAGAAGAATGAGGTGAGGTTTTGAAGCAGCCCTCCCATGGGAGTAGTTATGGCAAGAAACCTGACCACTTTCATGAAGGAGCACACTAAATTTATGAACAGATTAGGTTACGCAGAAGGCTGAAGTAGCATGTGGCTGGATTTGAAGACTCCTTTCAGGTTACTTCAGAAAAAATTTTAGAAGCTGATTTTCAAATGTCCTTTATACTTTTGTATGCAGTCCTGAAGGTAGAAATACTCTCACTTTGCAGGTAAGTGTTTTGTGTTATTTCCACCTTGAACAAATAAAAGAGGTAATTGGAGAACCACAGGAAAAGCTGGTTTTGTGACATTACAGACACTAAAATGAAGATAAGGTAAATGAACTTAGTCCACATGCCTCCATGGGCTGATTAACACCCTTGCAAGATTTTAGTATTAGACCCTCAGGAATGGCTATTTTCGTTTAGTCTTTTTAGAACCTGACCAACATGTGCCATACTTACATGCTATATACAGAGAATGAGCACAAGAATTAAGGCACAATTCAAAGCATATCTTTGGACATGAACAGAGAAGAAATATCTGGGAAAGAACCAAATAAGCTAGTTCCAGAAATGAAGTTATTGTTATAGCTGTATTGGCTGGCTAGCAGAGATGCAAAGCTAGCCACCCCGAAATGAAAGCCAGTCCTCTTAAATCTCATTTTTGTCACAGACAGCAAACTAGTTCACATTTTTTTTTTTCTGGATATATGTGCACCTTTATTTTATCAGAATATTTTTCTGGACTCTTAAATGTGTCAATCAAACTCTGCTGTGATCAAAGTTCTAGCCTTTCCTAAGCCTACATGACTGTCTCCACTGTCTTCCAGAGAGGGCTTGAAAGTCAGAAGTAGTGAGGGCATTGACACATTTTCTACAATGTTTTGACCAGTACACTACAAAACTTTTTTTTTTCCTCTGCTTAATTGTGGAGCAGGAGAAAGAAAAAAAACCCCACAGTAGTTTAGGTTCATGGAGGAAAGGGAGACCACAGCATGCCAATAGGCATGGCCTTGACTTTGTGCTTAGGGAACCCTTGCGGGCAATAGAGAGTCAAACACCCTCAAGGCTGTATGGACCCCAGGACCAAGGTCTTGGGGAGATTACCAGACATGACGTCATTGTTATATAAAACTTGGGCACATGCGTCCCTTTCATTTTGCATTCCTCATGAGAACATGATGGGTGGACAGGATCCTAAGAGTTGCCATACCCAATAGTTTGCTTCTACTTCTTTCCACTCACAGGGAAAGAAATAAACCGTTAAGAAAAACTGAGTTGACCTCTGTAGATCTTTAGGAGAAGTTATTTCTCTCCCTTAGCTGTGCAGGAATTACAGACTAAGCTGTTATTTTATATACACCTCTGGAAGGCAGGTACCTGATTTTTTCAGCAGGCAATAAACAGACTGAGCTGACTGAATTTTAGCCTCCATACCACTCAGGTCCTACAGGATCCTGGATCTGAGCTATTATCTCTACATAACTCAGCAGCTCTTTCTCCACAACCAAGCAGTTAGCTGCTGTCTGTGGTGTAAACAGCCACAAAAAAATAGTTTTCAGGCTACTTACGGATCTCAACTCCAAGCAAGACTGTCCCAGGCATGAGCATCAAAAATACTTATAGCTGTTTGTTAGAAATATAAAGGAAAGGGCAACTAGCTAATACAGAAGCTTGAATGTACAAAATAGAACGGAAAAGCCGATTCACTCAGTGATTTGGCCTCTGGTTATTGATCTTCAGTTCTAGTCAGCTTTGCTACATGAGTATTGTTCAGGAACGAGATCCAGAAAGCAGCATAGTCAAATGAAGTTTTTCCATGAACAGCTCTTTCCTTTTAATTTCTCACTTTTGTTATTGTGGTCTGTTCTTGATCACCTTATTAAGACTTCTATTTATTTAATGAAGATGTGCACCACCCTTTGTCATACATCGATACATCTACTAGCTGGCAAGGTGCTAAGGACCTTCCTGAAATGCAAGGCGCTTCCAACTCACTATGTCATTTCTCATCTGCCCTCTGTTTTGTCTCCAAAAATTCCACCAGGTTTGTCAGATGTGATTTTCTCTTCCAGAAACTATCTTGAATCCTTTATATCTGTTAGTACTTTTCCAGATGTTTTGTGATCTCATCCTCTGCTAATGTCTCCAGGACCTTGCCTACTGTCAAAATCAAACTTTATTGCAAACCTGTAACTCCTTGATTTCACCTTAGTCCCCTTCGTATGGAATGGGTTTACATTTGCATTGTTCTTGTCTCTTAGTCCTCCTTCCTGTTACAATAAGCTAGTAAGTATTCTTTAGTTGACCAGTATCCTCTTCCATCATCTCTTTCATGAGATTCAGGCAGACAAGACTGGTTCCTACAGCTGTCTCCTCTTTCCAGGGATTTTTTTTTAAAGGTTGATCCTCAAATTGCATTGGCTTTGAGAATCTCTTGCTTTACACTGTATTTTGTTTCTTCCTGGAGACCTACTGCTCACTGACGGTAGAGGACTACAGCTGAAGTAGTGATGATACATTAGCTAAGACAATCCACAGGCTGACCATTGTTTAGAGAGATTTTTATGTCCAGACAAGACTGGTAGTGATAAAAATTGTAGTGATAACATAAGGAGTCTTCTTGCTGCTTTACATGCCAGTGAAAAACTGTTCAATTTACTGAAATTTTTATCTGAAATATCAGATCTTGCAAATCGTTCAGAAGTTCAGTGGTCATGATATGATAGAGGGATATGCTTGAACAGATGAGGTGATTCACAACTGAGGGATACAGTAGCTGCAAATCAGCTAATTTGTCCACCATGAATGTGTCCAAAGCCACAAGGAGACAGAGTAACAGATTGGAAGTGAGACATTCCCACTTCTCATCCGGAAGATGAGAAGCCTTGGGCCGATCCTGAGGCTAGAGGGGCGATTTTTGAGTTTAGGCTTCTTGCAGTCCTCTAGCATCTCCAGAAGACACCACTTACTTTGGAAATGTCTTATAGAATATAATAGTAACTAAAACCATGTGGAGTACATAATTGCTTCAAAACCCCTTAACATTCAATGAATGATAAGGTCCATTTGTAATCCATCCTGTCAAATCTTGTATACAAGATATAATTCCATTTTAAGATTATGAGTAGTATTAAGATACATAATTGTAGTTATATAGAACTGAACACCTCTTTTTTTTTTTTTTTCCCCCCCAGAGAGAAAAATCTCAGTTTAAAGTCAAAGGCTGACAGCCTAGTTCTTGGGTGGACTCATCATTCCTCAAACCAGGCAAGGAACCTTTTTCATCAAGGTCAATTGGAGTCTTCACACAGTGAAAATATCTCGATTAAACGCAGGGATCATTGTGTAAATGGGGACAGCCAGACTGAGGTCCTTTACAAAGCTCTTGTTTGCTCTGTCCTTTTTCTTTGGCTATCTGCAGAGTTTAGTTCTTCATGGTCTTAGTTTAGCATCTTTCATGTGGTTCCAAAGGAGAGTAAGCTATAGGTAGGAAGATTGCCTTAAAATGGAGCGTAAATATTTTTAGTATTCAGGTGCTCAATTTACTTCTCAAAACCCAAATTGCTCCCTCCAAGCCCTTCGTGACCCATGGGTGGTTATCAGTGTCTTTGTCGCTGCTCTGTTCTCTCAGGAGAAGAGGCAGAGGGGTCACATGGAGTCTGAAAATGAAGATTCACATCTATTTGGCCACAAACTTGAACAATTCACATGGACTGGGACCCTCCACCAGGAGACTTAGGGATCAGAGCTCTTAGAGATGTAGGACAATGCTTGATTCATTGCTGCTCTGTTTCATAGGAAATTTCCACAAGGACCTGCACAAGGGTTTGGGGTTTTTTGTTTGTTTGTTTATATTCCTCTTCTCCTCTCCACCCAACCAGCATGAGGTTCCTAATATAGATCTGAGGTTCCTAATATAGCTTTGACTCTCTCAGCTTCATATTTCACCTGAAAAAAATGGGGATAATAGCACTGTCTTTCTTTTTAGGTGTGATTTAAAAAAGAAAATGCAGTGAGGGTTTTAAGCTATCACTTAAGATAATGAGGAATGATGGCAATTTGGTACCAATAGACATAAATAACCAGCAGATGAGACCCCACAGATTTTAAGTTCTTAGTAAATTATTGAACAAGTTAGATTGTTCTACCACTCAGATCAGTGCCAAAGTTTCCTCAGTTGGCAGTAGAATAAGAATTGTGTTACAGATAAGTGTCCTTGAGTAAGAGCCCCATATATCTCCAAGCATTAGTCATTTTTAGCACGTGAGCTATACAGGGAGTTGAAACCAGTGGCAACTTCCCTTCTTTGCTGAGTTTGTGCAAACATTTCCTGAAGCTTTCAATTTTACCACAATAGAAGCCTTTTAAAGCTTAAGTAGGGATAACTTGAATTATTAGCATCAGTCCCCCAGCCCAACCACAAGTGTGTCTGAAGCAGCTCTTGCTGATAACAACTGCAACAACTACATTTTCCTCACATATATCTGCAAAATAAGCTGATACTCATGATTACCACCAAGTAGGAAATCACTGGGTTGCTGGGACTATTGCCCCCAAATAACCTTTCAGTTTCTTTACTGGATTATTTTTCGCCTGACAATTTCAACACACAACTCAAACAATTTCTCAGAGAAACCACAGGTCAGTAACTTGTTAACAGATATTGATGGCACCCTACTGAAGTCAGTGGCTGTCTGCAATGACTAACAGCAGATAGTTTGGACCTTTGTGTGAACTTCAGATGTGAGGGTTTCCTTACTTACACTCCGGGCACTCAAGAGTGGCTTTGGAAGCCAACCCATTGGTTTCACCCTCACCTTCAGCACTGCACAGCCAAACCGTCCCCGTAAGTACAGGAGCACAAATTCTAAACCAAAGACCTGCTACTGACAACAGTTTCAAAATATATCATTAGATCACATTTCCCCTTTTTACTACAAGTTGTGGTTGAAGGTTCTCATGAAGGTCCTCAGTTACCTCATGGATGACAGTGTTGGTCTCCCTTCCGCCTCCAGTGGAAAGTCTGCAGCTTCCAGCAGGAGCCCATGTTAGCAGGTCATCTTGCATTTTGCACTGTCACCTATTTTCTGTGGGTTTTGCTTTTTATCTGCATCCACATTGACAACTCTCCTCCAGTTCCCATCAGTGACCAGCTGTGACACACTCCTCCCACCCGTTGTGTACAGGCCATTAGGAAATGCTGATTAGTCCTTAAGGCACCTCACCACTAAACCCCCTCCTGGCCCAACAGTTCCCTTTGAGGTATTCAGTTATCTCACCTTCACTTTTTCTGTTCAAATTTCCATCTTCTCCACCTGAGCTTGCATCTTCTCACATGACATGATATGACAGATGTCAATGACCACTTGGCTTCTTAGTCTAGGGTTGAGCCAAGCAAATATCCGGTCAAAGAGCCAGCTCTGGTTCTTTGAATGCCACTGTAGATTTAACTGCACCTCTATGTCCAGGTAGCAGAGGACATCAGAACCATATTGTACCCACACAGGTCACCCATGATTAGTTATTCTTTTTCCACAGCGGTCTCCATGTATCATCCTGAATTTGCCACAAGTTGGACACAAGTATCTTGCACTGCATAGCTCCTACCTTGTTAGTCCCACATTTTATCAACCTCTTCCAGAGCAGTAGTTCTTCAACTCTCACCCATCAGAGCTCATTATAGGTATTACCTTTGCTACTGGCTTCCTCCAGTGGCTTTATAATGTGCAGGTGAATGAACAGCTTTTCCATGATGAATGAGGAGGAATGAGGCACCAAGCACCCACAGTGAAATGCTAGGGCTTCAGCTGTACAAGCACAAAGCGGGGAAGATCCCAACTCTGTAAGTAGTGTGTTAGCTGGCACCTTCCACTAAACAGAAATTTCTCCATTTCCCAAGGTTTTATTTCCTCTGGAGGTTACTTCTTTTGCATGCTTGTTTTCTATCATAGAATTTCCTTTATGCCTTGCTGCTAAATAATGCTAAATAATGTAGCTTTACATTTGAAAGGGGAAGATTTACAAATAATTTAAGAATGTATTTCCAGGAGTTTTCTCCCATGGGGTCAGAAGGAGCTGGTAAGTGTGATTCTTTAACACACTTTACCAAACTCAGCTCTTGCTGTGACAATTAGGTCACCATGCTAAAGCTTTTGTAGGTACCAAATTGCCTACATTCAAAAGGTAGCTAAAAAACTCTGTAGTAAACTGGCTCATTTCAGCCAGATCAAGCCTCGTTAAACAATTAATTGCTACACCTAAGGATCCCTAATTAGTAATTTCCATCTTTTTCTAGAGCTTTGAAAGGGGTTGGGATTTTGATAAGCTACTGCATATTTATAAAAATGTCTTATGGAAGATTGTGCTTTGTCACTTCCAAAGCTAGAAGAGTGGTCTTAACATCCCAAATTCTTTTCTTGCTTCAAGAGAGCCAAGCAGCACTGACTTTTGGTGGCTCTAGGACATAACTAAGTCTTGATGACTAGGTTTTCAAGGACAAAGTAAATGATCCCATTGTAAAGTCTTATTCTGTTCTTCATTTCAACTGAAAAGAATAAGAGAGGGTTTTCATGCTTAAATATTTTTCCTTTTCTTCTCATTCTTCTCCAAAGAAAGAATAAATGAGTATTTTTCAATTAACTGATTTTTCTCTGATTTATTTATTTATTTATTTTTCCAAACAGACCCTCTAGTAATAATCTCTACTACAAGCATTTTCTTTCTGTCCTGAAAAATTGTGGACAATGTTGCATTAAAAAAAGTTCTGGAGAACTGCTATGAAAACAGTCACAGCAGGACACAGCATCCATAATGCAAAAGAGCAATGAAAAATGTACCTACCACTGTAATATTTAAGAACGGAACCTCTTGAAAATGAGGAGGTTGGGTTTTTTTTTAAAAAATAGAAAGGCACAGCTAAAAGGATCCAATGACTACAGTTGCTATGGAGACTTTTAAACATGAGATACTTCGATGATTTATAATATTGATCGACTAAAGTTCTCCCTAAAATTTCCCCTGATTTTATCTCCTTTCAACAGATTAGAAGTTTTTTCTAAAGGAAGGAAAAAGAGAAGAACGTACTATGTTAGATTAAATATGAAACATTAATAAAGCAGATCAAGAAATACTTTGAGGTATGGCATACTAAAATAATTTTTAAAAGTCATTAAAAAAGAAATCTTAAATACTTTTATTTGAAAACCAGGCTATTAGAGAGTCCAATGAAGTAACAGCTGATACTAAGAAAAGCCAGTTCATAGGCAAGATAAGACCACAGCAGAAAAGCTAAATACAATTTTTTTTCGAGAAGCAGTGAGAGGTTTTTGCAACAAAACTTTCCTCTGTGACAGATTAAGCTCAAAAACTCTATCACAATGAAGTGTTATTAGCAGAAATTTTAAAACAAACCAATAAAATTTGGCAGTAAGAAAGAGCCAAAATCAGATGTCATTCATTCACAAGTTCTGAAGAAGTTAACACACAAGAGAAAAACCCTACTATTTGTGGTATGGGACCTACCACTTATACAGAACCGTGTACTAGATGAGGAGAAGATGTCAACTGTAAAGTCATCTTTTCCTTTAAAGCTCCAAACATCACTTTGGCAATGCCAGAGAATGGTCTAACTTCTCTTTAATGCACATTAGTAGATGTTGTATTAAATAGTAGAATTAGTAGACAGAGATAGATCTGATACAAGGAAGACGGCATGAAATGTCGGGACTCATCAATTTATTGCAAACCTTTGAGGAAGTAAAAGGGGATGTAGAGTATCAGAATCCAGTCAGACTACTTGGACTTTTCAAAAGCTGTCAATGAAATCCCACAGCAAAGTATTTTTGAGAAATTAACCTTTAATGGTACAAGAGGAAGTATCTTGACATGGATTAATGGTTGAAAGGATGGAAACAGGCTAACCACTGAAGTAAATGACTTGCTTTAATAATGATACCTAACAGAGACAGGAGTTAAGACTTATTCACAGGTGATCTAGGAAAGGATTGAGATGACCAAGTAATGGTTTATCCAAACTCATCAAAACTGAAATGTATTCATGACAGAGTGTGACCAAATAACAAAGTAACAAATAAAGTGCAAGGCCAATAAAAAAAGATTGTGTGCGTATAGAAAAATATTATGAGAGGTATATCCAATAATGTAGTATAAATTAACTTTTACCACCTAGGAAGGACATGGTCATCATGGAAGGTCATCATGGAAGGTCATCATGGTTACTTCTATGTAAGTCATGTCTATACTGTGTCATGTCAGATCAAGGACACATTAGGAATTCTTGGGAAAAGAAATGACGAAAAAGCAGAAGGATGATGACGCAATTGTTTATATCTAAGTTTGACAACGTCTTGAGTGGACTGATAGAAATTGAGTTGCTTCATTCACATTTTCTTTTTGAGGGAGGTGAGCGTGATGAATTTTGCAGCGTTTGAGGTATAGGAGACTGATGCCTGACAGACACAAAATAGCAATGCTGACCTTTTCTCTATGGACCCCTCTTACTTTGATGAACTAGGAAATGCCAAGTTTAGGGGGTGCTCCTTTGCCATCTTGCATTGCTAAGTGTGAAGGCAGTTATCATTTTCATTTCATGGGGAAGGAATTTTGCCATGCTATTGAAATTAGAAGCCATCTGAATCTTGTTCCTTGTTTTGCCCCACCCTTAACATCAGATTTTGCTTAAATTTCTCTGTGCCTTAGTTTCAAGGTACAAAATGGCGAGAACATTTCTTCCTTTTTCATTGGGGCTCCTGAGATGCTTATCTAATTACTGTTCTCAAAAATTAATGCTGCACTTGCCCCACACAACAATTTAACTTTGAAAAGCCAGGTCTCCATAAAAGAGAAACCCTTCTTTGTACTTGGTGGGGATGGATTATGATCATTTTAGGACTCTAGCTATGTTTGTTGGCATAAACTTAGAGAAGTTTCAAACAGCCAAAGTAAAAATAAATCTTATTATTGTACATTTATACTAAGCAGGGTTCACAGTTTCCTCTTTATTTTTTTTAGATTGCTATTTTGATTTTTTCCCCCTGAAAAACAAATACTGGAATATAATGTTATTTTAACTTTGAAATTTATGGTCTTCCTGACAACAGGTAGTCACAGTTGCATTCTCGAAAAAGAAAACAAAATTAAAAATATAGACACAGGAAATAAAATTAATTTAAAAATATATGAAAACATTTATTCTGTGCATCAGCCCAAGTGAACAGGCAAGTCTCTGACTGATACCCACCACAGACTGCAGTTTCTTGAATTGATTGATTAATAGGACAGAAATGAGGAGGTGTGAATTTATTTTGGACTTCAGCGAGGTTGAAAAAGGTTTGGCACAGTTCAGCTGAGCTTAATCTGCATTTTAAAGTCTATGAACAGTGACCACCTACTGGCACCCTTCAATGTGTTAGGTCCCATAGAAAGGAAACATTTTGCACTAGACTTCATTTCAGCTAATGTTCCTGGATTTATAAAGGTACTAAAAAGGCAACAGCAATCTGATTTCAAACTAACAAAATACCCCTTTTCCCCTAGCGGGATCTAAACTCAACAGAAGAGTCAAGGAAGGAGGAGGAGGAGGGTAGTTAGGATTGGGGAAACAATTTCTCATTGTTTAGAGGTAGATTGTTCATGAGGGCGACGTTACCCTTAAAATAAAATTAAATTCCTTTGGGGTGTTTTCACCATTAAGCGTCGAGATTTTCATTTAACTGCGTGAAAGGTAGTAAAGAAGTAATAAATAACGGTTCAAATGGGAAAAAGCTGCAGAGGAGGAAAAAAAAAATGCTGAAATGCCGAGAATTTTATCTGAGCTAAAAAAAAGGGAAGCAGAAAGATCTCACTGTATTCTGCAGCAAGGATAATTAAAAACAAAGCCGTCTTTTAAGACAGAGCAAACATTCCCCAGCATCTCCTTTTTCTGGCAAAGCCAGGAAACACCCTCTGAAGTAAAATAACCATAACAAGAAAAGACATCTTCTTGAAGAAACTTTGACTCATAGTTTACTGCCTTATAAGCAGTTCAATAGAAAGATGTTCCACGCCAAGTCAACAAGTCAAGAATCCACATTTTTAATGCTAGTTTAGTCTCCTATGTGATTATTTTTACAACATCTGCAATTAAAGACAGATTTTTGCAGCTCCCTGATTGTGACCGGATAGAAAAGAGTTTGATGTGCACACACACACACACAGAGGGAAGGAAAACGCCACCTCTCCCTGTAATGGTCTTCATTAAAAACAGCTTTGCCCAGCTTCTGGTTTATTTCATTCTGATGATTGAAATTTTCCTCATCTAATAGTAGGTGGTGCTTTTTTCTTCCTTACACTTCACTGGTCCAACAGAAAAATCTGATAGTCCAGATTCCAGTGTTTTCAGTCATTTGGTTAGAAAGGGGTTGTCATGTTTTCAGAGGAAGGATGGGGCTGAGATGGAAGAAAAAGGGAAAACTCAACAAACTCAGAAATCGCTCTTCAAACCCTACGTCGTTAACACTCATGTGGTTCTTGGGGGTTGGAGTTCCCAGGAGCACCACAGGCTGGGGGTAGTAAAACCGATCACCCCTTTGCACCCTATTGCACCTGCTGGAGAGTAAATGGCTCAAAGCATGAGCTCGCCTTTCAGGCTCACTTAGCTGCTCACAAGCTTTTTTTACACCGATCTGCAAACTTCTTCTGTGTATTTTACTTACCCCCCCAGCATGATTTTAAAATAAAAGTATGTCACTAACTTTGAAATTGCCTACTGTGCCCATCATTTTGGCACTTGTGTTACCAAGGAGCTGCATCTCTCTTTGCAAACAAAAATTGTACAAGAAAAACAGCAGGGGAAAAAAAAAAAGAATCCAGGAATTATTTTGTCAATTCATTTATAGCATTTTTATAGGCATTGACTTGGTTCCAGGTAAAATACGACCTTACAAGAAATTATCATTAGTAATAAACTACACTCCAGGTCGAACTTTCTGTGGATCCATCTCTTTCAAGGGAGACTTTGGTGGTAAATTTGTTTCCCTATGTTCTAAAAGAGAGAGGTATATAAAAATTGTACAGCACTGAAGATAAATGCTCCTTCTTTCATTTCCCTTTCTGGACAGATCTGGTATGTTTATCCCAGTGCTGAACTGGTGTGGACAGGAGCCCAGCCTCGATCCCGTTGGAAACATCCATGGCATTTCAAGGTGATTCAAGGTGGGAAAATACTTGGAGGGGTGGGGGTTGGGACACATTTGCTTGCTAGAATGGGAATACCCCAGTGGTTTGGCAACATGTTGAATGAGAATAAGGATTTTGGGGCTATGCTGGGTTAGGTGGGGTGGGCACAGGCAGCAAACCTCTGATTTCAGGCCCCAGCATCCTCTGATGCCACCAAAAAGGAACTTATCAGGGCATTACACTTTTATCAGCTGGCTCAGGATCCCCCAGTGCCTTTAACTTGCTGGGGTGGCCCAAACCTCAGTGTTCAACAGTTTAAGGATTGGGTTGGTTTTTTTTTACGGAAGCCCAAAACACCCATTTTCCCCTTGTTCCTTTGATGCCAAAGCCTCAGAACTGTGGGCAGCATGAAGCAGGAATACCATGCTGGCCAAAGCTTCTTCCTTGGGATAGGTTTTGGTTTTATAACTCGCTAAACCGCGTCCCATCGGGGAGGTGGGAGGCTCTGTGCTGAAGACGCGCACGTTTGTGTGTGCGTGTGTGTGTGCATGCACGTACGCTGGGAAGTGCTGGAGCTCGTAGGGCTCTCCAGGACTCTTTGGAGGGAAATGCAGACCTGGTAGACAAAAAAGAAGGTAGCATTCATGCCCAAGTGCATAGCGGGGTAAACATATTTTGTAAATGGAAGTTTTTTATTCACATTGTATGACAGGAGTTGGTGTTTACCCACCGCCGGTCAGATGCCGACGTTGCCAGAGGCTGAACGATTCAGTGGCGATCGCTTATAAATAGTGCTGACCAGAAACACGAACAGTGAAGAGTTTTCATGAAAAAAAAAAAAAAAAAAGCCTTGAATATTTTCTTCTTTTTATTTTAAGGGAAGAGTTAAAACTTTACACGCTTTTATTGATATTTCCTTATTTTCCTCTCTACACTCTTGTGTCCCTCTTCTTATTTTGTTAAATTTTGGGGTTTGATTTTGATTTTATTTTATTTTTTTATTGGTTTGTTTCATTTTATGTAAATACTTTGTTTCGTGTTTTATTTTACTTCATATCACTACTGCAAAAAGTAGCAAGGACAGGAGAAAAAAAGAAATAATGAAATGCAGGAAAATCCTAGCACTTGGGCATATGTTGAAACCCAAAACTCCTGGTTTTTATTTAATACAGGTTTTAAGTGAAAACTCCCATTCTGTCAGAGACAAATTCTTGTTATTATAAAAAAATGCTTTGAGAATCCCTGATAATAATTATTTATCGGTGTTTAGGGCCCACTGGTAGATTCAAAATCTAATGCCCCTTTGCCCAAGGGAGATGGAGGAGCTCGGGAAAGCTAAAACTTACCAGAACAAGGTAGAGTAACTCCTCCATGCCATGAACCTTTTCTGAGCACCTCCCTTAAATTCCCCACTCTGAAGGTTAGTCCTGGATAAAGTGAAAGAAAGAGGGCAAATACGTCAAGAGATTTTGCCGTTCGGCCAGCAAGAGCGTGCACGACACAGCAGCCGTGCCTGGTGATACTGGTTTGCATCCTCCTACTGAACACAGTAAAATCTCCCCGTCGTGTAATTCCAAGCTGAAATTAAACACTGCAAATTCCAGGTCAGGCACTCACTCTTTTTGAAAACTAAAGTGATCGTTTCCCTGTGCCCAGTTTCGATTTCCTGAGCATAAAAGTAATGTGTGTTCTCCAAAACGTTGGCCCACACAAGCTGGGCAAGTACCCGCAGGTTTTGAAGGTTTCTTTTATGAATCTCGGGGAGAAGTGTGGCTTCAGAAACCAGACAAAAGTCTGCCCTAAATCAATGGGAGCTTTGCTTGTACAAGGACTGCAGGACTATAGCACGTAAAATCTTTCTTTTCTCTTTGGTTCTACAGGTTGCCTTTTACGAAAATGATGGGTTTTACTTGCATGATAATGGTTTGATGACCTGTCCATGAGAAAGAAAGGGGGAAAAAATGCAATGGGTGCAAAGAATGAGAAATAAAACCAAAGAAATCAAAGACAATATACTTAATTTTGAGAATAAGCAATGGAGGAATGCACACTCTCATTATGGCTCCTTCCCAGCACGTCCTCAGCCCATTGGGTAGTGCTGTAAAAGCGTCCCCTTCCTCGCAACGCACAGCACTTTTCTTTCTAATTTGGCACAAATTATAAGCAGTGAAAGGTAATTTTTTTTAATATTTTTTTTTCCTAAACGAACAGAGTTGATTCCTGTTCCACAAGGTGGCAACATCGCTTCAGAGCTCACAGCATCCTGCAAGGAGCAGAGACAGTTCAAAACTTCCTAACTTTTAAAGCTATTTGAAACATGCTCTCTTGAATAGTTTAAATGAAGGAGGCAAAAAAAGCCATTGTTCACATTTTCACTGTTGTTATGTTTTCTAAACCTGTGATTTAAAATGATATCTGCCACCTTTTGTACCTTTTACTGTGTGTACTTACCTCTGTGTTCCCATTTGGTGCAGCTCTTCCCGTACATCTCAGCAAAGAAGTGGAAGGTTGATTTAACAGGCAACAGGTTTTAACTGAGTGGATGCTCAGATCTAAAATCAGAGTGACCAAAATAAGAAATGGTTGATCCGAAACCGAATTTTAATTTACCTTTTCTAGCCAGAGCCTATCTTTAAAGTAACTTTGTAGAAGCCAAACACTCTGTCTCACAGACTGTCCTTTCATACCTTTCCTTTCAATGTTCCTAACTCGTATTTATCTCCCTAAATAATTATGCAGTGGTTCTGCCCTCTTAAACACCTCTGCTTTTTACTTCTAGCTACATAGCTATTTCTTCCATGCAAATCAAGAGGAAAGGAAGGAAACCCAAGTTCCTAAAAACCTTAACTCAGCCACTCTGCTTGGCCTACACAGTAGTAAGGACACAAAAGTGTAGTAGAAATAAGCCACTTCAGAAAATAATACAGATGTTGTGATGTTAATTCTAAGTGTAAGGTCTTTCATTTCCCTCTCTGGATGATGCAGGCTCTGATATTGTAAAGGGTGTGAGTAATTTGGTATGTGTACCTAACATCCTATTAAGCCTCCTGGATCAGAATGGAAATGTTTCATGGTCATACTGGGCTACATCACTTGGAAAAGAGCAGAAGAATCTGTCCAAGGATCTTACCAGAATGAAAAACTTCACCAAGTTGTATCTACATAAACAGTGAATTTAAGAGACATTAAGAGACATTACAGCAACTTACTTCATGAGCAGCCTTGTCTTCTTCTCTTTGGGTCTCTTTGGGTATGCCTGCATTAGAGCAGCTTAAGGGATGTCTGAAGGCCACTGTGGGATGGTCCATTCTTGCAGGGCATCTTCATGGTCAGCTTCGGGATAGATATAGAGCCAAATTAATATGTTTCACAATCTTCATGCAAGCTGCGTTTCTCCCAGCTGCCCTCTCCATGATAATATCAGGCAGACTTACAGTTTTCCCCCCAAATGACACAATGTCCTCTGCTACAAAGGCAAATGGGATCAATGTGCAAGCAAAACCCACACTGCCTTCGGGCTGCGCATGAAGGCAACACGCTGTGTGGTACTGGCACTCCAGAGCAATGTGGCCAACATGTGCATAATGCATTCGGAGATGTAGTTTATTACGGACACAAGCATCACGTCTCAGAACAACCTTTCCAAAGTACACAACCAGGCATGTTTCAAAGGCCTGTTGGCAATATCTACCGTGGTGTTGGTGAAAAGTTTCTACCTCTATGTACAGCAGTGCTGGCTGGAGGAGACTCACTGCCAATACACTCCCAAGATAAGAGCTGAGTGTAGACAGCGTCTTTCATTAGCCCCTCTGCAATCACCAAATCTCCAGCTGCTCAGAGATGAATCAGGAAGGGGGCTTTTCCATTGGCTTTCTCTATCTCTGCCCAAGCCAAGTTTCACTACTGCTCCATGGGTAACATCCAAATGTTCGTCTTTAAATAGGCTTCAGGGCCCAGAGATGCCTTGATAACAGACAGTCAATTGATTTGTGAATAAACGACTAACTAGAGAGGGCGGCTCAGCGCTTCTTTTCCACAGCTTTGACTTTTCCAAGGAAACCTTGGACAATGCTCTTGGTTAACAGCAGAAATTCGAGCTAGGAGTGGTGAATCCAAAGCTGCTCCTGTGTTAGCAGCTGAGCAGGCTTTAATTTTTCCTTTCTTCCCCTCTCCTCTCCCCTTGTTTTTTCCATTGTAACTCATAGTGCATTTTTGCAAGATATCCCTGAAATTACTATTACTACATTGCAATATTAGATCAATGCAGTGGTAACACACTCCAGATTGTTATGGCATTCGCATCTTGATGCCTTCCATACTGTCTTGTGGAATCTAACCTAATACCATGATTAAAATGCCTTTTTCATTTCTCTAAAGCATGCTGCCTGCTGCCATTACATAAACGTCTGCCTATCTAGGGTTTTATATTGGCACCCATCACTGGGGTATTTGAGAGCCTAATGAAAAGGACCTCTGCTCATTAAAGAGAGATGAAGGTTCTTGCCAAAGCCTAGGATTAAATTAGAGTCCTCTAGTTTTCTGTTCTCATCGACATCATTATGAATCAAGAAAAAAAACCTCCATTCAAATGAGTTGTTTTGCAGCAGTATAAAGCCAGTGTGAGCTCAGAATCAAGCCCATTTCAACACCAACCTACCTCCATTTTTTTTTCTGGCAGCTTTTTGCCACTCTGCCATTCTACTGCTGAAAATAGCAGCCCTCAGTGTCCCCTTCTCATGGGCAATCACTAAGCTTCAACAGGAGGAACCTTCCAGAAGTCACCTTCAGGTAGGATGGGAGGGGGGAAAAAATACCAAAAGGACGAAAAAACCCAAGAGCTCTCACAGACTTTTTGTGTCATAGCCTTTGAAAGTGGCAGAAACTACCTTAGTGGTGCCTAAAAGAAGAGTGAGGCTTCAGATACTGTGCTACCTTGGGGTGATTGTGGAAGGAGAAATAGCAGCCCATCTATTTTTGAGAGCTGCAGCCTGAGTCCAGCTCTCTCTCACACCACTCTGACTACTCAAAAAAGAAATAAAGGTGCACAGGGAGAGGCACCATCCACACCACCAGATTTTCCAAGCCTCCTCTCTCCGAAGTGCTGTACTCACAGTCAGCTGGGAGTTATCATCCTTGCCCCACTGTGAAGGTAGATGTGGCCAACTATCAGAGGAGCCTTGATTTTCTAGTGTCCCCAGGGCTGAGAACAATCTTGCCATGAGATTAAATGTCCGGCAGGAGTAGTCCAGATATAGCATGGACAGACTTGACAGTTTGACACTGTCTTGTTTAAAAAACAAGGTAGTTCCCACCATGTTAAGAATCAATGATGGTAGAAGGAAGCCCTTGATGGCAGCCAAGAGGTCTTAAATCCATTTCCCACAAATTTTAAGCTACTAGCTTCAGTAGGATTCCACAACACAGATGGCATTTAACGGTGTTGTCTATGTTGGAGGTATAATCCCAAGGTTTGCTGCCTTATCAGTGAAGAAAAATAAATACTTTCAAGGGGCAATTTGAGTCTCAAGTGGGAAAAATGGCCTGTTCCAGAGGGATGGGTTGAATCTTGGCCAAGGAGAACAAGCCACTTGGGGAACAAAACTAATTGCATTTAAAAGAGCTGTTTATTAAAATACATCTGTGTTTGTCCACATATGCAGAAAAAAAGCCCTTCCAAAGGGTCATACTGTCATCCCAAACAACAAGTACAACAGCGATGCCGCAAGACTTTCACTTCAAAGCTGAAAAAGACCACCTGATTTTCAGGATTCCCTCTAGGATGCCTCCTGTCCATTCTTCTGACATTATTAGAACATATTTTTCTCTTGACAAAGGGAAATTTATGTGACAATTTTCAGTTTGAGGGATGTCTGTGTATCTGTTGCTTACAGCAGCAGTGCTGGCTCATGAAAACTTGAATTGCTGATTGAACTGCAACGTGATTTTCCAAGGAGCGGTTTGTAGAAGGATATTTGGTAGTATTCTCTGAGTGTAACGAAAAGGAGCAGGGCACTACCCTGCTTTATACGTCTGTGAACCCTGGAGCCACACAGAACATGTTTAATTTGTTTTATAGCAAACTGAAACTCTGGGGCTTACTTGTGTGTCGATTTACTTCTGGGCTGGGCACTGGGGATGGGCTCTGTTCTGTGTGTCAGCATCCCTGTGGCATGGATGTTACTACCAATCTGTGTTGCGAAGCCATATGAAAAGCCATATGAAAAGCTATGTGAAAAACATGGGGTCGGAAAGAAAATCACTGCAATGGTTTTAATTATTACTATTAGCTATGAAGGGAAATTAATACAGCTACATAAAATGAACTGATTTCATGCAATAGGTCTGTGAAGTCCATGTGCAAGCACTTCTGTGTCTCTCTTCTGTGATAAACAAGCACTTTTTGTTAGTTAGGAGGCTTGGTAAATTGCTTTCACAACCACAGCAATAATAATATCAATGTTAGTAATAATAATATCAGTGATTATGATAATAATAATAACTAATTCAATTGAGCCTGAAGTAAAGAAAACCAATAACAAACAATCAGCCAGATTTTCAGTCAATTCTTCTCGCTGATAACCTGCAAGGAAAGCTGGTGGATGAAGTCCTAATGGAATTAAATCCTGGTGCTACCTCGAGTCACTGTGGGATGTCAACATCTTGTCCTTAGTAATTAAGTATGTAGAAGAGAGAAGCTATCCTTGTCATTACCCACCAGCTGCATGGAAGCACTTGGCCACACCAGAAAGTCAAGGGCAGCGCAAGCCTGAGGTGTTGTAAATTCATTAGGCAGAGGAGGAAACTGAGGCAGAGGTGAGTTATGCGTTGTGACCACACTGCAAATCCGCAGCGCTCAGACCTGCACGTTCTCCACTAGCAGCCCTCACAACACAGGCATCACTCCTCCTGCACAGCAGTATTTCCAAGTAAAAGCGAGAGATCAAAAGCAAAAGGCAGCCTTTCAGATATTCCATTTCATCTCTAAAGGCAAGCATAGGAAGATTGAAATGATTATTTTTTTTTCTTGCCCATTCGATTAACATATGTTTGTCTGTGCTTCAGTATTTTACCGCATATTTATATGAAATCCCTCTGCCTGTTTTTTTTCTTGGCCTCTCACAGGCTTTCACCCATGCTAGACAACTCCAAGAAACTTGCCCACAATACATCATCCTTTTCCACACAACCCTGAACCAATTTCTACACCTCAGTCGGGTAGCAGCCGAGTGCATCTCGGTTGTCTTCGGGAAGAGCAGACGCTCCTACTTTAAACAACCTCCAGATAATCCCCAATCTACTCAATGAGTTCAGGAGCGTTTGAAAGCATGTACCACTCAGATCAAAAGTGAACCCAATTACAACCATGCTGCTGTCTTTTTCCCCTTCAGGAAGGTGGAGTGAGTCACAGCAGACGATGCTCGGTTCCTCTGGCTAGCTCTCAGAATTGCGGTTTCCAGTGATAAATTCAGCCCCTGGGCAATTTACTGAGGAATTCCATGGTGCGGTATAGGCATCCTTCCACCAGTATTCAAGCCTCAGGATCTGATGAGGTTCAGCGCAGAGCATTCAGATTTGGTTTCTTTTTAATAACACTTACTGAATGTGAACGGCTTTAATAATCCTCAGCAGTCATTAAAAGCTTTTCATCTTCAAAGTGCTAAACATATGCTAATTAATGCTCACAACCATCCTGTGATGGTATTATTATCCCCATGTGGCAGCAAGGGAAATGGAAGCAATGAGGTTAAGTAATTTGCCTGAGGTCAGAGGGAGCTGATGATGAAGCCACAAGCAGAACGCCTCATCCTCTGCCCCACCACATATCTTCCGCCTGCATCGCTGTCATCTGGTGCCCAAAGCCCTATCTCTGTTTTGTCTTATAGAAACATGGGACAGGTATCGAAGAAGGGGTGACAAATGACATTTTGCCTTGCATCCCCACAGGCGCTGGCTATGCCATCAGTCCTACATGAGTGCCTGTCTACACGTCATGTTGCTGATGCACAAAAAGCAGCATGGGTCAGTTTTCAGGATAAAGTTCCTGCTGCAGCTTCCTATGCCAGCACAGGCCCAAGCCTTCCCTACAAGTCTTCCAGATCTAGGAGCCACAACTTCAGGCATCCCTCAGTCCAACCCACCAGCAAATAACTAAAGGCTGCCTCTTTCTAATAACTCTATGGACATTTTGGCTACACCAATTCGAATAACTAACCAGTGCCAGCGTCCATTTTCCACCATTGAGACCAACTGGGACAGTGTGGCCGTACCTTTTTTCCAAGTCTCAACTCCCTAAGTCTCCCGAACATGGTGACCATATCCAAAATGCCTATGGTGAGCAGTCTCTGGCTTGGGCTAATTCCCTGACCATGGCTGGAAACTGCTGACAGCACTTTTGGTCCAGGACAAAATTTTGCCAGAGACAATTCCAACAGTTTAACGGCACGACCAACCAAGTCACAGTGTTCAGGCCAAGACTTGATGCCATTTGATGTTCTAGTTCATATTTAGCCCCTGTGGCCGAACTACAGCTAGAGTCAGCAATGTGGATACCTTGTCCTCAAGAATTATCAAAGACAATCATCATTATCTCTCAACTGCCACCATATAGAAAAAAAACTAGATTGAGAGTCGTGATTTACCCAGGATCAGGTACTATGATAGTGCCACAAACACAAGCATCATTTTGGTCCTCTTTGGCTCAAAAATCAGTACTTTATTAATTGGTCAGCTTTGCCTTTCCAAAACATAGATACCTGAACATTAACCTAAGCACACTAGCTTGTTTCATGACCAGCCCCTTTACAGTGGGTTCTGCTACCAAAGATTCACTTTTAGCCCACATGATTAGGAGCTGATGAACTTCTCCTTCTATTTTCTACCCATTCAAATAAACACTGAACTGTGTTTTATTTTTAAAATACACAAAGGCAGGCTGGACTGAAACCATGGTAGGAATGGCCCTAATTCTCTTCTTGGCTGATCTACCACACATAGAAGGTTGTACTATGCTTATACAGAGAAATAACTTATTACAATCAGAATAATAAACTCCTTCCTTTTATGCTTCAAATCAAACTGCAATCTGGTCTGTGCAGAACACATTTCCCACTCCTCCTCCTCATTCGCTTCTTCCTCTACCATGGGCTTCAAACACAGAATCCAGATGCAAGCTATTTTTCCTCCAGCCGAAGGATCTGACTTTTTGGCAAGCTGTGCAAGCTGTTGTGTGGGTGGTTTAAAACTTCCCTCTGGGCCTGTCATGTGGTTAGGGCTGTCTGGGTTGCTCTGAACTTCTGGACACCATTTTCCTTTGACTCACCTTTTATTCCAGCAGAAGCTGGGACCAAGCGTGTCTAGCAAACTGCACTACATGGAATTGCACTTTGGAGCCAGGACTTTGACGGTATTTTTTTCACTCATGTTAGGTCCTTTGGCCGGGTTCACTAGACAATGCTGTCAGAAGGCAGTTCCTGCAAATAGTTGTCTCCCCGACTTTTTTTTGAGCCACTTCTTACTCATTTTCTGAACAGCTATTCCATGAAAATTCATGCTCTGTCACGTATTACTGGTTAAATCAGCAGCAAAGTCCACTCTGAGTCTATCAATCAGGAAGGCCTAATCCCAGCCATCAGGGTTGCAGCACTGCCTTTCCTCTGCTGCCAGGCTGCCCTTTCTTTAGATGATGTGCAAGAAATGTTTTGCTTCTGCATCTCGAAACATATGGAGATATGGCCTCAGTGTCTCCAGAACACAAGTAAGATAACCATGCTAAAATTATTTATTTATTTATTCATTCATGTTTTAAAATTTAAATGAGGATAGTGTTTTGCATCTTCCTGGTTAAGAGAAGATACAGCTCCGGTAAAGCAGCCACATTTGCCTGAGGTCTGCAAGCAGTGTGCTCCTCATTCATCTCATCTGGACTTCATTTGACGTAGGCAAGCCAGAACACTGGGTAGGCCCCCATCAATATAATGTCATCAAAGACCCCTGAGTGCATACTGTGTGTATGGATTCCTTAGCTGCTATTTTCCCTGTAACACCTTTACAAAACCAGGCTCTACAAAACAATCTCTCTATACCCAGGGTCATCTGCTTTTTAAGATTAACTGCTTCTGAAAGTGGAAGAGATTATTTCTATGTGAGTAACCAAGGAGTGCAATGACAGGTTGAATGGGAGGGTGTCCTGCACCCTGTGACAAAGATGGGAATTGTGATCCAATGAAGGGTTGCAAAGTGCTGATACATTTGTTACGTATAATGCAGCGCTGACTCAGCAGTGACAGTACTACAGCAGATGAAAGTAGGCATAGATTTCATGAAATACCTCTTCCCTACAATGTCCTGCCTCTAGACCCTCATAAACCTCTTTAGAAGTAAGCACAAGCTCTTTTGAGGGCACTTCAAGCCCTCAACTGATTTTGGTCCAACATGATCAGAGCTAGTCCTTGTGATGCTTCCTATGGGGAAAAGACTTGGTTTAAAACATTGAAAAGCAGAACCACAAGTGCTATGTACCACCGCGGGAGCAACATCCACCTGAGCCTGCAAGCAGCGTGTTTGGATGGGGTGTCCAATTCACACATTTGAAATTCATTAAGTACAGTCTTGCCCGACAGCCTCACAAAAGAGCTGAGAGAGTCACCATAGATATGAAAATAGTAAAATGTGTAATTCCTTGAAATAGGTTAGTCCCTTCATATGGAGACAGATGATTTTGTAAGAGAGGCTGCAAACAGGCGCTGCAGAAATGAAAGAATCAAGTTTACCCTATCACACAATCATTATAACATAAAGAAACATTGTAAATACTGGCAAACAGGCCATAACAAGTTATTCCGGCAACATGCAAGAGCAGGAAAAGTTGTTATGCTTTGGAATATCTGCGAAATCATGGAGGTCAACTCAGGACATGAAATACAGAAATGAGAAGCTTCAACTCAAGCCATGTTCAAGTGAAGCAGATAACTAACCTCAAATCTTTGCCCAGGGCTACTAAACTGATGCCAGAACCATTTTTTTTTGGAGCTCTGACAATGTTTTGATTAACTTCCTCTGCTCTTCAGAAAATATACTAATGCCTACCCTGCCTATCCTTGAACTTCGGGCTTCCAGGAAGATGGTTCCTCCCCAGGTATTTTTATGCAGTTCAGAAACAAGGTGGATTTCCAAGGGGATTTTTATTTCACTAAAGAGACTCTCATGGTTTGGAGAACATTCAAACACATCTGTACACTAAGATTCAACTGCTCGGTGTCCAGTGCTTGTCTCCACTGATTGGTATAAAAGCCCAGGCCAAAGTTTTCAGAACTAGGTTGCTCAACAGGGAACCTGGGTTTGGCTAAGCACCCAGCCATTCCTCTCATATCAGCATGACTTGATAGATGGTGAACGCTTATTTCAGTGCTTTGTTTTGGATTTAGAAGCTTAACTGGAGGCATTCAGGTTTGAAATCTGGCCTCAGCTCCTTCAGTGTTTCCATTTCATCACCTATAAAATGGAGGATACCATTTCCCTACAGGTGTTTTATAAGGCTTAACTCATTCATGCGTGCAAAGTGTTGAGATACTGGAACGAGCAGCACCGTACCAGAACAATGTCTTATTTTGTGAATGTAACCTCCAAAACTTTTTACACCCTCTTAGGCTTTCCAATACTTCCTGCTTCCCGCCAGGCTGAGACAACTCCTTTCAGGACACTTTTGTGCCCTGTCCTAGCTATAGAAACAGAAGGTAGTGAAAGGAACAAAAATGAATAGAGGTGGAAGGAGAAGTTATCCAAATATAGTGGAACCTCAGAAAACGTTTCAGCCGGAGGTGGAGCAAGATTGCAGAGGATTTTTCTCCTCGCCCCCATCCCGGCTGTTTACCAGTTCTCATTGACAGCAGTGGCATCTCGCTCCCCACTGACCGTGCCGTTATACAACGTGCTGTGGAACGAGGTGTGCCGCAGGAAGAGTCACCACATCTCAGAGCATGGCGGGAGAGGGGCCGCAGAGCTGCTGAGATGATTTTCTGCCTCTGCTCCCTCCCGGAGTCACAGGGGGGAAGAGGGTGGTAACGGCTGAGGCCCTCCTGCTGCAAGTCTCTCTGGTTGTTTTAAAGCTGTGTTAAGGTGGTGGAGGGCTGAAAACAGCCAAAGGGCAGATGGGGAATTTGAAAGGCATAGATGTGGTTTCAATCTGGCTCGTCCTTTCTGCTCGTCTTGCGTCGAATGTTTCTAGGGCACGATAGCAGCACATCCCCCTAATGCTTCCCCTCACCCAGACAACTTCTGCTCCTTTTCCCTGCTTGAACAATGTACAAGCAAGACCGGAGCGGGACACAGTGAGTGAATATAAGTACTTTCCCTCACCCCCCTTCCCAGCCCTGACATAATAACAAACAGCTCTCCAAAAAGCACTTAAATTTACGAACAGTTTATAAATTCACAGACGTTGATTTATAGATGTTGGCTTGACCCAATATTAGACACTTTGGTTTCTTTTCTGTTTTCAAAGTGCTGCTGTTATGGCTTGGATTTTGAGTGCTGTCACACACCAGAAAACAGCCTCCAGGTCCTCCCTGTGGGCTTTGCATCGCCCGCAAGGATGGGCTGGAGCTGGGGCTGGGCTCCCACTCTTCCAGGGGTGGCTCTTCCCCTTGCTCGGCAGGACGGCTTCCAGCTGTTTAGCGAGCCGCGATGACAGGCTTTCTAGGCAGCTTCATTTCGGCTTCCTTGTCTGCATGAATGGTGACTGCAACATGGGGCATGAGGAGGAGCTCGTGCCTGTGTGTGTGGTATTCCCTGCCTACAAGCCCCCAGTGGGAGCACTGAATTAACTAGAAAAAAACTCCCAAACCAAAAAAAAAAAAAAAGAAAAAAAGCCAACAAAACACAAACCTTAAATTCTTCATGAAGCCAGCATTAATTGGCTAAAAAAAAAAATATATATAAATGAGCGAATTTGAACTCCAGGAATGTCAGAATTCCACCCTGAAAAAAAATCACAGAACTCTTGTATCCAGGCTTGTCATCCTATGGCCACCCAGCATGAACAGAAAACCCCACATGCAGATCATGCAAGCAGGTGAGATGAGGGTTATGGATAACCACTTTCCACCCCATGGGACTTTACAGTCATGTCCAGCTTAGAAACCCAAAATCTGTAGTAATGTACAGAACTGTGGGCTTTGATGCGAGCCCTGAAATCCTGGCTGGGGGATCGCAACGTATTGAAAGGCAGCTGCAACCAATTCCTCCCCACCCACTCTACATACACACGTACAGGCAAACAGAAAATATGTTATCTACCAATCACTTCCATTTGGTCTTTATTTTTTTTGCCTCTGGACATGTCAGCCAAGTTTCCTCAGCTGTGAAAAAAAAAGAGGTGCTGGATCAGCTTGTATCCTGATCTCCGCGCTATGAAACTAGTGGACAGAACTCCCCTCTTTGGAGTGAAGGCATTGATCTTGCAGGAAATCCTAATGCTGGATAAACCAGCTGCTAGATTCAGGCAAAGCAATAATGGTCCCTCATATAAATAGACATTTGCTAAAACAATGTCCCAGTGATGACTGGGTGTATGAAACATCAGCTCTTCATGCCTCACATTGCTAGGAAGTCTCTTCTCTAAGGCTGCACTAGCAGCCAGCAGAAGATGCACAGAGTAAGGGCACTAGGAACTTTGTGACCAGGGTTTATAGGCTCTTGCTTGGGCTCTGCCATTCTGCTCCGCTCCTTACAGTGCCTCAAGCTACTTGCCTTGATAAGCATCCCATCATTCAGCCACCAACAGTTTGCCACCGAGAGGAAAATCTGTTGCAGTCACTTGGAGAGGTAGTGCTGTACCATTTCATACCTTTATCTTTGGTTATGGGGTCCATATTTATTTTTATTTTCTCATACACATCTTCTACAAAAGACTTTTGCTAAGAATGATTATTTTAGATGTGTAAAATCCCAGAGTTTGTCATAAAAATATTTTTTTTATTGTCAAAATAAAATTAAAAGTAAACAACCAGTCTAAGTTCTTTGAGAAATGCACATATATTTTCATATATTTTAGAAATGTATACAAGTGAGAACTCTTTTTTTATTTTACTTTTAATGAAACAAAAGACCAGTTCTCACCAGGTCTTCTATAGCCTAGGAAGCTTTTTTTCCTTGAGAAAAAAACTAGTGGGGAAAAAAAACTTAAGAACACTTGATAAGTTGGTCCTGTACAGCCATGAGTTTTTTGCAGGCAATTTTGCTTCTGCGTAGCCCTTCTCCATTGCTGATCCAGCTCTAGCTGTGTTGCAAAGATAATCTACCATCATGCTGTGGTTTTGTAACCATTACCAAACTAGACAGTAGACACTGGCTATGCAATAATGTATTTTAACTTATGATTTAATACAGGAACTGAACTCCAGGCCACAGTTGTCCTCAAGAGTCAACAGGCTTGAAACCTTCACGTTCATGGGCTTTGCCAATCAGAATTTAAATCAAACGTTATCCAGCTCACCTCAGGAACAAGATGATGGATCTGTGGCCAAGATAATGGACTGGAATTCAAGAGACTTGAAGGTTAAATCCAAATGTGTCAGCTTCTTCAGACTGAAATTCAGACCTGCTTGAACCCTAAGGAAACCACCCATTGGGAAGCCCAGTCCTGCTTTATTTTATTATTCCTATTTATTCCTTGTGGTGAAGAGGGTATATTCACTAATGGTGCAGTATTCAGTTCTGCATTCTCTGGAGATCCAGCAGACCCACAGCAAAGAGATGCAGACATCAGCAAGCGAGGGCAGAGGGGCTCACCCCAACGCTTATTCAGTTGGTGTGCACCCATGTGCCTTCCAGAAGGCCAAAAAGAAATAAAATAATTTAAAAAAAAATCCTTGTGAAAAGGTGCACGTAAAATAAATTAGAGCAGCCTCCATTCCTAATTGAAATAACTCAGCTCTTCTCTTCATGTGTGCCTGTGTTTAAAGAGAAACCTGAAAGGTACAAGTTCACATTATGGACTAATAGCCTGGAAAATTTCAGTTTAAAAAACAAAGCTGGCTTTGAGTTACACAGGAGAGACCTGAAAAAAGCATCTGAAACCACTAACTTCTATTTTTTCCTGCACTTTTTACAACATAATATGGCTGAACGGATTTTATTTTATTTTATTTTATTTTAAAAACTTGCTTTAAAAAAATAATCAACACAAAAATCCTCTCTCTGGCCTTCATGTGCCAAGTTTCAGCCCAGGGCAAATTTTTTACAGCTGAATTATACACCCTGAAAAATAAGGGGCTTATAATGACAACATTGAGAGTCCCCTAACTATAGTGGTATGAATGGGGAGGGAGGTATAATAAGAATGGTCCATAGTGTGTAGCAGCAGCAATAAGTGAAGGAGCCCTTACTCAGCATGAGGAATTCTATATATCTTGGAAGGCTTTCATGAACCTAAACATTATTGCTAAGAAAGGAATAAACAGTTTGAACTGCTGTTGCCATTCATCCAGTTCTCACACACTGAGGAATACACAGGGTTGTTCTCTCAAAGCCGGAGTGAAATATTCCAGACATAACTCTTTCTTACTTCAGGGCTGGAGAGGATTTTGAGCTGCTGTTTGAAGGCAAGCTGGAGAAACACTCTTGCTCTGGGAGAAATTTTTTTTTTTTTTTTATAGCAATGATGATAATTGACTGCTTGCCTACAGCTCTTGGAGCTGAGCTCGCGCTCCCCAACGTGAGCAGCATCGGCCGAGGACACAAAGGTTCATTATTGGTTGGGGTTGGTATCTGTAGGTGAACTGAAACCAAAATGAGGATGTTGGCAAAATGACTGCTTGGTCGGGGTGATTCAGTCTGGAAGGTGGACCAAACCTGCCAGCCCAGAAAAGGCATGGAAAACAGTGCTGTTTTAAAGCTGCTGCTTCTAAAATCCGATCATCCAGCAAATAGAAGGCAGAAGTGGGACTGAGGCAGGCGTGGGAACCAGGGTGCCTAAACCATCAAAGCCTGGGCATTTGTTGGGTCATAGGCTGGCCTTGATGATCTCGGAGGTCTATTCCAGCCTCAACAATTCTATGATTCTGTGATCACCTTACAAACCGAGATCAAAAGTCAAAATTTCCACAGGGAGCAAATCCCTTCTCTGCACTGCCATTTTCCTTCCTCCCCTCTAAATACATCAGATCAATAAAAGCATTGGGCTTCTATTATTCCATAAATATTTCATTTTCATTTCAGCACATCTATGTACGAACAGGCAGACATAATCACGTTTACAAACAGCTCTAACTACACATATCTATACATTACACATCTCCTCATTGTAGTGTTATTTTCTATTGCTTACTTCACATTTGGTATATGAAGAACCACGTCAACATGAATAACAGAAACTGGCCATTTTCTGAAAAGAAAATTCGGCTGAAAACTTTCAACCAGCTCAGCAACTCTGGTCCTAGTTGACTAAAGAACATCACTTTAGCACATGATTCTCTTCTGAAAGTGGGCATCTCAAACAGGTTGGAGGAAACATGTCTTACAAATCTGCTGCCATTGCTACTGATTTCCCAAGAGTCTATGCAATATTAGCTCAGATCTACACGTCTACTTTGTAGCCACCTAACAATAAATAAGAAAATTTCCACTCTAAAATGCCTTACTGTGGCCCCCGTACCCCAACACTGCTGCTAGCTTTCCCCTCTCCCTGATTAAAAGCCACAATTATCAGTAATTGCTGGGTCAAAAGATTGATCTGGATTTCACGACATTTTTATACCAGTATGATACCATTTCAGACTTGTCAAGACTGTAATGTAGACTAAACTTGTGTCTGTTAGCACAGAAATTAAGATCACATAAATTTTCAAGCTCTCTACCATAGTTCTTTCTACATTAATTAATAAACCATTTCTTTTTCTAATTAATTCTGCTGCAAATCAAGCCCATTAGCATAAATTGAACTTGCAAATAAGAACTTCAACAGAGAAAGTAGTTCATCGTCTTAAATTCACATTACTCAAGTAAACCCAGTCTTTAATCTCTGGAACCCATCTTGGACAAATGTTTCTAGAGTAAGTGTCAAGTTTCTGGCAGTAAATTTGGAATAACAAACAAAAACCTCAGGTGAAGAAACTTTCTAAGTCCCAAAACTGCAAGAGCTACAAAGTTAATGTTATTAAGAAGAATTCCTGAGCATGATATTTTTTCCGTACCTGTGAAAGGACTAAAGTCTAATGAGCTTGCAAAAAGTTTGGACATGGAAATTAGTAAAAATTACACATGTGTATAATCCTAAAAGTTTGGACATGGAAATTAGTAAAAATGACATATGTGAATAATCCTAAAAGTAATTTCCTTGAAAGAGCAGTGAAGGAGTAGCCAAGTATTTAGTTCTTAATTTTGACATTTAACAAGACAGTGGAAACCTAAAAACCAACACATCTCTCTTGCAAGTTTGGGGTTTTACTTTGTGCCTTGTACCTCTCCACAAGACTGTTAACAGAAAGCAAGGCTGGTGAGAGGGAAAAAAGGTCTTTTTTTTTATGCACAACCAAAGTCTTTTCCTTTTGGCTTCATATAAGCAAGTACTTTTTTTTTTCTTTTTTTTTTTTTTTTATACAGCAACATGGAGAGGTATATGACATTATAGTTCACTGTAAAGTTATTTTAGTATAAATTATTTTGTATTTATATCTGTGCAGTAACAAGAAGATATGCGGCTATGAAATTATGCTATAACACTGAAAACCTGATCTTCTAAAATTAGGATGTATTGCTAATCTTCAAAACACTGGGAACTTTGAGTGGTGGAAATTTTGGGTTGAAATTTATATTTTTAATAAAAAATATGAGGATTTCACTTCTAAATGAAGTGGAGGAGGCATGTTTGACAAGATGTTCCAGGTTACATATGAAATGAAAATATTTTCAAAGCTTTTCAGTGAGGCCAAAATATTTTGCCTGAATGTCAGAAAAATCTTAGAAAGATCTTTTGGCAGAGAAGGAAACATTGTGAATGAAACCCTGAAAAATGGTTAGAAAGATGTGGTGAACAGTACCTTGTCCATGTAGAGTCAAAAGTCTTTACGGAAGCTTAAGTGGAGCCCTTTGCCAGCTGCAGGGCCAGGTGGGATGCAGAGGCTCCATGTGTGCAGAGCAAGAGCTGCCCAAAGCCTCTCACAGCTTTCTCTATATTCTTTTGTATTGCAGTCTAACAAGTCCCTGCTGCAATAATTTCTTCAATCTGGTGCCCAGGTCAAACTGTCCATCTTCCCCAGATCTCCCTGAGCGATGAGTACCCTCTAACCAGATTCCAGAAAGACAGCCAGCGGTTCAAAGTCAGCTTGCATTCATCCGTAGCAATAGGATGGAAAAGGGAGGTTAAATATACGTAACTGAATGTGCTTATAATGAAAAGCCATCTTGGTAAAAGTTGTCCATCAAGCCCTCACATCACAGACACTGTCATTTTGGTTGTCCACCTTGCCTTGCTTTTCACATGGTGTTGAACACCCAATACCTAAAACTCAGGTCTTTTCCAAGCTACTCCAAGATAAGCACTGAAAAGCACTGATCCTTTTACACAGCCTTGGTCTCATTTTGTAGCAGTGCATGTCCACAGTAGCTCACAGGAGCTATTCAACTTTTTTCAGCTCCTTTTCTTTACATAGAAACTTTGACTAGTCTCCTTCCTCTCCTTCACAAAAAAAAGTGATTTCCTTAATGACACAGGCTAGACAGATGACAGATTGTCAGGACGCACAGCACATGTTTTCTTTAAGTGAGCTTTTTATTTGTTATTTTAAGGTTATTTCCAGATCCCTGACACTTATTCCAAAAACTCAGGTAACCAAGACGGAGCTCAGAAACTGAAGTTATTCTTAGACTAATCAGCCAGTGATCTAAATCCACAACACTAATCTCATAATTTGGCATCAGAAAGTTTAACCGGTCACATCTGGATAAGGTATTCCAGGCTAACAGCCATACTTAGCCCTGCTGTTTTCAACTTGTTTACTCTGGGAAGTAAAACACTGAGGCTGTTTTATTTTGAGCTCACATTAGTGAGACCTACTTGGGTGGAGAGAAGGAGAATAATGATACTCAATGAGATAGGGCTGAAGTCATAGCTGCCCTAAGAGCACGCGGCTCCATACTATTTTGTAGCTTCATACTATTTTGTAGGCTTCTGTAGACTACACTTCTCTTTTACAACCTCTTGCACCCTGCAACGAGGTGTTGAAAGACACAACTAATATCCAACAACCTTTGTTGGGTTCTCAGGTGCAGAAGAGCTGTGCACGATGGTGTCACCAACGAGCTCCCATGGCAGAAGAAAGGAAGCCGTTTCCTTTTGGTTGTGCCCACCAAATACCTCCCCAAAAAAACCCATTTATACCACCCCTCCATTCTTTCAACACATAATCTTGAGGGAAAACATTATTACTATTATTGTTACCATTACAGTAGAGCAAGAAGGCTGCGCTGAGACCAAGTCCCAGTTGTGCCAAGTGCTGTGCAAACAAACACGTGGTGTGTTCATGCTCTAAGCAGCACGAGAGACAAAGGCAATATTATTAGCATGTCCATGAACTGAGGCTCACTGAGATTATCCAACTTGCCCAAGGTCACGCAGGAAGTAAGTGGCAGAGCTGGAAATTGAACCCAGATTTCTTGAATTGCAGGCCAGGATTTTAACCACAAGGCCATCTTTCGTCTCTATTTTTTTTTCCCCTTCGATCTTTCTATTTTAGCACACTTTTGAAAAAAAATTACTCTTAAAAATCCATTCGGCAATACTTTAGGTATGCTGCGGCTTCCACAACCGTATTTAGCACAATTATAGGCTAAAAGGAACTCTTGCAAATTATGTGCAAATAGATACGTCTTTATGTAAATCCAAGTTCTTGGAACATAAATCTACAGCCAAAAAAATACAAAGGTTTAAGCCAGAGAGGAATTAAGCTCCAAATTTTTTCCTCTTCGAAGGTTGGTAACTGAGGTACAGCACTCCTCAGTTGAAGAAAGGAGAATACAGACTAGATGCCTGGGGAAAAGTTATGCCAGCTCTAATAAGCCCATGATTTCACCTATAGAAATGTGAAGGCAACAGACACTTGGTCATTGTTTTGAGGTTTCTGTCACATGTATGACTAGTTTTATACACATATATATTTTCTAAACCAGTCACTGTGCCATAAGAGCAAGAAATATTGAAAGTCAGGCAACATCCTGATAGTGCACAGCCCCACAGCAGATATGGGAGCCTGAGCATAGCAGGGTAATTTGGTGTTGGGCTGTTGTACAAATCTAAACATCTGGGGAGATTGTTTGTCTACTGAAATAAATGCGCAGGCAGAGCAAGGATCCTCTCTGCTGGGTATTATTTCAAACGCCTGGTTGTTCCCAGACCAAAATATGGCACCTTCTTTGCTGCTGTAAACCCAGGCACAGACCAGGAGACATTTTGCCCAGCACAAATGCAAGAAGCAAAACCAGATTAAGCGTATATTCACCAGGATACACAAACGTGATCTCTGATTCCCATGACAAGGACATGACAGCTCATGTGAAAGAAAAAAGAGCTGCTTTTTTGGGCTCCTGCTGCCAAGGGGAGAGTGCTCCCTCTGAGTGACACACTCCATGCACAGTTGTGCCTTGGCTGCAGTCCTGCCTTGGATCTGCAGCTCTGGGAAACCACACCAGTTTTGTGTAAGCAGTCGTTTACAAAGTTAAATTTAGGCACAGCACCCTCATTTTTCTCAAGGAAAATCTTACAGATTTTTTTTCATGAGCTTGATCAAATAGATTTGCTGGAAATGGTGGAACACCTCTTCTCCTTCCCTCCTCCAGATTTCGAAAGGGAATGAACTTGTTTATATAGATACATTGTGCTATTCTACATAATCTGGTTAGAGGAATATGGATCCATACCATTTTTTTCTGTAAGAATAAAAGCTAGGCAAGATGCTCTGGAATGTACACTCACATTTACTATATAGCTAGAGACCCAAAGAGTAAATGAATCTATTCACTAGTTTGGAGTCTAAAGGGTACTCGCTGCCTAGGCACATCCATACGAGTCAGGTTTTTTTCTTTCTCAAAGGGGACAACCACATCTAAACCACGTATCAGGAACAGTCCCTGGCTTGTGCAAGCTTCAGGAGGTGTGAGGTATCACCTACAGGTGCCAGAGACTGCACCTGAGTTTCTGTGCCTGAAACTCTGTTTTGGCAGTTTTAGATTTACCAGCTAGAAAGAAAATTTCTCCAAGATTATATTTAAATTCAGTGTCTTCTACTCAAAATCCTCAAGCTTGGAGTGGAAAGACTGGGACCTTAGTCCAAATGCTGACAGCCCTCAGCCTCCAAGAATGGTTTTGTTCATTTGTCTAAAAAGAGCTGGGTATTGTTGGGGTGGCACTACAGGCAATGGCGGAAGAGGGAAACCATGAAGTTAAATGGCGTATCTAGTAGGTAGAAAACAAAAATGGAAGGGCCAGTAGCTCATCCGCAGCCGAGGGAACTTTTAATGATAGACCTATATACGAAAATACATATTTATTTTGTTTTGGACATGCTGGAAAGTGAACAAACAGAGGGTCAGTCTGGTTGGGAACTGGGGGGCAAATTTATTTCTGGACCACTTCTTGAAGCCAACACCAGTGGGAGTTCCGGATTGGCACCTACATGTACTAGGAAGCTGATAGAAAGTTACCGGCTTTCCTGCTCACATATCCAGTTTAGCTGAGCATCATGAACCATGTTTCTGAAGGGGCTCTTCTGTGCATGCTGCGCGTGGCACCTGCAAAAGGGACCAAGTGAGCACTATCACAACAGACATCATTCAGGAATGGCACCACTGGCTTTAGCAAAGCAATCCAGCTCTGCAATATAGTAACCATTGTCAGCCCTTGGCCTCTGCGTGAACACAGACAAAAGGCTGTGGAGTTTAATTTCAGACTAATTCGGCAGCAGGCAGGAGCACCAGTAGTGCTGGCTCAGCACTTCCACCAGGACTGGCGCAACTCGCTATAACTCATTCCTGCTGGGCTCTTTTTTAAAGTGCCATCTGGGACTGTGCCGCTAAGCTGTCCTCTGAACAACAACACTGTTAATAATAATAACAATATTCAGGTATTACATAGTATTTTTCACCTTCAGATCTTGAAGTGAATTACTATGGAAGGCTTTGGAGGGCTTTAAGAACTGATTATACAGACATCTGTCAGGAATAAACCAGATTTCCTGACCTTGCCACAAAGCAGGGGAATAGTTCGATGCTCTTTCTAGTCCAGAATTTCCATTATTACTCCCATTTTACAGAAAAAGCATTTTGACTTGTGGAGTAGCGAGGTGCCCTCAGTGGATCATACAGCTACTGCTTTGAAGCTCCCATGGCAGCCTAAGACATTATAAATGGTTAAAGAAAAGAATTTAAACTCTCCCCATACTAACACTGTAACCAGTATTTGTGGGTGGTCTCTGTGGAAATGCAGCAGCAGTATAGCTCAGATTGGGTAATAATAGAAAGTGTTACACAGATAACATTTCCAGTGGTAGGAAACCATATGTTGTGTTGAAGCCTCAAAGAAGGCCCTAAATGAATGGCAAAGGTAGGCCAGCAGGTCAAGGGAGGTGATTCCGCCCCTCTACTCTGCTCTTGTGAGACCCCACCTGGAGTACTATGTCCAGCTCTGGAGCCCCCAACACAAGAAGGACCTGGATCTATTGGAGAAGGGCCAGAGGAGGGCCACAAAGATGATCAGAGGGCTGGAGCACCTCTCCTATGAGGGCAGGCTGAGGGAGTTTGGTCTGTTCAGCCTGGAGGAGAGAAGGCTTCAGGGACACCTTATAGTGGTCTTCCAATACCTGAAGGGGTCCTACAAGAAAGCTGGAGAGGGACTTTTTATAAGGGCATCTAGTGACAGAACAAGGGGCAATGTTTTTAAACTAGAGCAGGGTACATTTAGATTAGATATTCGGAAGAAGTTCTTTACTATGAGGGTGGTGAGACACTGGAACGGGTTGCCCAGAGAAGTTGTGGAGCCTCATTCCTAGAAGTGTTTAAGCCCAGGCTGGATGAGGCTTTGAGAAACATGGTCTAGTGGGAGGTGTCCCTGCCCATGTCAGAGGTGTTGGAACTAGATGATCTTTAAGTTTTTTTCCAACTCAAGCCATTCTATGGTTCACGATTTTATGATTTGTCTATCAAGAAGACTATGAGTAGCCCTCCATCTCCCTCCACTGACGAAGGGGAGCTGGAGCAAGTAACGAGACTAGACAAATAACTTTTTGGTTGCTAATATTACATGAGGTCCATTGCAGACAGCCAGGAAAGAGACAGCAGGATATTCTCATCGTTTCTTTGCAGAAAGCGAGCTGCCATAAGCACCCACGCATCTCAAAGGGCTCATTTCAAGGTCAGGCTTAAATGACTCTGAAACAAGTTTTTTTTTCTGCAGCCTCATAAACAACAGGACAAACCAAAACTACTGTCATAGAAATTAATAAACAAATGAGTTTTAAAAATGTACCTTGGCAATACCAGAGTGGAGTGTGTGACAGCAGCATTTGCATTGCCTGCGACGACTTTGTCACAGTGGCACGGTGGTACCCCAACGGTCTTCAGCTGAAAATGGGACAAAAGAACCAGATTTCAGTGCACTCCAGAAAAATACACCTTCCAGATGAGGGACAGTTGGGCTGACCTATAGCTGCTGAGAAAAGCCCCTAAGGGTTGCATAACAGTGAAGAGGTTTTTAAGTCCAATAATATCCTGTTGCAATTTTGCTTTTTTTTTTTTTTTTTTTGTAACCAAGAGCTTAACTCTTTTGCTTAACTACAACAAAACTTGACTCTGTTTTATCTGGTGTGTACAGTGGTCTCAAGTCCATGACACTACCACTGAATCTCCTTACGAGCATGAGGTTCAAGCAGATTGGAGGTGCAGACCTGCCCTGTGGAGGTTCTGCAGTTCAATACGTAGTTAACGGCCCTCAAGGACTGGAATTTCTTTGCAAACATCAGTCTAAAAAGTAAAATCAGCAAGTGCCAAGAAAAAGAGGAGCCATCCTCAAGCCAAGCACGACCTCATGTTATTTTGCAAGGGACACAGAAAAGTGAAGAAAAATGAGAACAGTCTGAACCACAGGAATAAACTCCTCATTGTCACAGTTCACAGTTGGAGGTTAGTTGTCATAAATACACTTTCATACCTGTATTCATAAAGCAGCACCTAAAAGGACCCTGAGGCAGGTCAAGAGCCACACAGATCTTAGCTGAATGGCTACTCCATGCAGATGCTACAATTTTAAGAATAATATTATGAAGCAAATGAATAATTAAAATTATTTTTTCTCCTCGGGAGTATGTTATTAACTTTTAAGTTTTCATCTGAATTTCGTAGAATCATGGAATTACAGACTGGTTTGGGTTGGAAGTGACCTTTAAAGGTCACTTTAAAGGTCCAATCCCCCTGCAGTGAGCAGGGGCATCTGCAACTAGTGGAGGTTACTTAGGGCCCTGTCCAATCTCACCTGGAATGTTTCCAGAGATGAGACATCTACCACCTCTCTGTGCCAGTACTTCACCATCCTCATTGTAAAAAATTTCTTTCTTCTATCTAGTCTAAATCCCCCGCATTTCAGTTAGAACCATCACTGTTTGCCCTTTTACGACAGCTCCTGCTAAAAATATCATACTCATCTTTCCTGTAGGCTCCCTTTAAGTACTAAAAGGCTGCAGTAAGGTCTCCCCGGAGCCTTCTCTTCTCCAGGATGAACAACCCCAACTCTCTCAGCCTGTCTTCACAGGAGATGTGTTCCAGTCCTCTGATCATTCTTGTCACCCTATGCTTTTTTTTTCCTTGTTTTCTCTTCAAAGAAAATATAAACCCAAGAAACATCAACCTTTTCTGTTCTGCAGATGCTTCTTCTATTTTTTTTTTTTTTTGAGATTTTTGATAAAAACATTCAGTGCTTAGTAATTATTTAGTTCTGTGCATTTTTAAAAGTTTTTTCTTCTTCCAGAGAAAATCTTCATTTGTGACAAAAGCGCACATTATGGGGAAATCACATTTTGGTGGAAAATTTTGACCACCTGTGGAAATGAAATCTGTGAACAGCATGTAATTGAGGAGTCGGATGAAGATAAGTTCAATGGACTGATTTTTAGTTTCTCATGTTTCGGAGTGAGGCAGGGATCCAGGTTCCACCATGCCAGCATGGCCGCAGGGTTGGAAGCTTATCAAAGCAATTGCCTTCGGGGCTCTCACGAGATCAGGCATTTACTCAGTGAGAGCTCCACGTCTTTGGAGGGAGCAGCAAGGCCACAGGAATAGCCTCATTTCAGCATCGATCCCAAGGAAAATGCGGAATATAGAGGGACTTAAGAATTTTAAGAAACAGTAAACACAAAACTAGTTCGAATTTTCCCCACAGATTCAGTAAAAAGATGTTCAGGCATAGTTTAAAATTTTATACCACTTTAAAAAAAAAAAAAGCCACGTGAACTTGTTCACTCATCACCCTGAATAAAAAAGGGCAAACTCTCCCCATTCCATGCAGCTATTCTTGGCCACTGTGAGCTAAAAAGCAGGGAGGGCAGTTTAAAGGGGGCAAATACAATTAATGTTCCCGCTTTTGCCATATTTCTGAGCCCAGGGGACAAATCAGGAAACTTTATGTCAGCAGGAATGTGAACAATAAAGGCAAAGTGGGTTGCATGTTAGAAAACCATTTCACTCCCTTCTTATATTTTTTTTTATTTTATTTTTTTGCCCAGCAGTATGATGTGTTAACAATTTTGTTGGTTTAACAGTTCACACTTCCAGCACATTTATCCATTGGCACATGGGGGTTTTATGCATTTAACAGTTTTCTTCATTAAAGTGGGTTCCACTGTGTCTTAAAAATTGTTTTCCTTAGACTGCGTGTTTGTTATTTTATATGGTGTGACTGAAAAGCAGGCCAAAATTTTGGCCTTGAAAAATGCATGCTGCAGAGAGGAGCCCGGTGTAGGCAGCAGGATTAGCCTCCCTCAAAGTCCAGCACATATTCTTTTAAGAACCGTTGATTGCACTTTGAAGGTTTCTCCCCTAATTTCTGGGAGATTCTTAATTTGTCCTGAGCTTGGGAAAATGAAGTGCAGATGTACGTGCTGCAATCAAAACCCTCTCTGCACGGGATTTTTGCACGCTGCTGCTGAGATGGCCTTCGTCCCTTTCCGCAGCGCCCTTGAACCACCTGTTTTTTACAAGAACAGTGCCAGCATTTCATTTTTTTTTATTTTATTTTGTTTTGTTTTATTTTATTTTGAAGGGAGAACAGGGGCTGGGGGAAGGGAGAGGGCGGCTGTTATTTCTACAGAAGCAAGACTGGTTCTTAGAGGCGTAAGAGACACCCAGGTGTTTTCACAGCGAGCCCTGTGCAGGGCCCTTTTGGAGCTGAACTCGATTCCTGTTTGCCAAACTACACTTTCAAGAGGTGTCAGATATCGAGAACCTGTTTCGAAAGCCAAGTCAAGCAACGGAGGGGAAAAAAAAACTGAAGAGAGGGAGGAGGGGAGAAGGGGGACGTGGGGAAAAAGGAAAAGGGGAAAACGTTCCTCCTCGAAGAAAAAGGTAGTTGTTCCAACTTGGCTGTTTCTTTTTAAAATAATTAGTTAAGCAGTGCATAAAAACAGGTAAGTCTGTTCTGCATTGCTCATGGCCTTGGCAGGCCCCATCTTTCCCCGCGCTGGAGGAATTTCTGTGAACCACCACTGCACAGGAGAAGGAAGGGGAATTGTATCACTGTGACCTAAGGCAACCCAGCTTGTAAGGTTAACCATAATTTTTTAAACTAACATGACCTCTGTTAACCCCTCCACTCCAATCTTAAAAAAAGGAAAGAAAGGAAGAGGGAGAAACATATTTACAAATCCATAGAAGGAGAAGGAGGGGGCCAAGAGGTCAAGAGTCTTGTTCCTTCGGTCTCCCCTCCAGCCCTCCATCCATACCTCACCTGCTCCTTTGTCCCTGTGTGTCCTCACCAGTCACTGGTGTTTACTGGGTCCTGATGCAGCATGTGTAGGGTCTTTGCTTTTTCTAATGAGTCACAGAATCATAAAATTAAGCCATTCTGGGAAGCCAAAAAAATTCGATTCTATGTGTGCATTTGGGGCTTTGCAGGAATGTTCATGTCTGGATGTCTGAGTCACATGCTCTCACGGTAAATGTGATACATCCTCTTTTTAACGACACCATTGGCTTGCTCTATTTATTTTATTTCCCTCTACTCATCCCCCTCTCCTTATTCTGCAGAAGAACGCAGGCCATTTCCTCCAGCTGGGATGCCAGGTAAACCCACCTCAGGCACCCTTTGCCCTTCCCTCTTCTATTGCTGTCTTAAATCAAGTAACCAAAGCCAACGCCAGCATAGCCCCAGGCCAGCTGGAAGTGGCATGGGGCCATGGTATATGGTGTAGTCAGCTTTTGTGTCAACATTTGGATGCTGAGTTCATCTTAACCAGAATGTGCCAAGCTCAAAAGGAATGAGTCTGCCTCAGAAAATACATAGGCAATAGGCAGCCCACACAAAGACACTGGCTCAGGGAGGGGACTTGCTTATTTCTGGGTCTCAAAATTTTCCTAACGGCTTACTCCTAGCTATATTAATTTCTAGTAACTCAGAGACAGATGCGGCATGGCGAAAAAGGGTATAGGTACAATATGCAGGGACCTGACCTCGTCTCCCACCGATGCACAAGCTGCAAGTACTATCTAACTGTTCTTGAACACCTCCCTCCTATGGATAGTCCACCAGTTCACATGGTAGACACAGACCTCTGATTTTATATGCAACTGCAGTTGGGCCATTCTTAAAATGTCTTTTCTTTGAAACAGTTCCTTCCCTGCTTCGACAAGAACAAACAAACACTCCTGGTTATATACTTATAATTATTAAGCGTGGAAAATCTACCAATTAAGTAAAGTTAATGTAGAAAATAAGGAGCAAGAGGCCAGACTCTCAAGTGGTATGAACTGGCAGAGGTTCAAGACTTCGTTGGAAAAATAGGGCTGAACTACCATTCATCTAATATGTAGTCTAGCCCTCCATCCTAGAATGAGCTCATGTGCAATTAATTTATATACATAGAGTTTATATATGTATATATTTGCAGTCCTGTTTGAGTGCATTAAGCATGGTAAGCACCAGATCTACCACAGATTGCTCACCAGCAGATGCACTGAGCTCAGCTTTCCCCAAACCCACTGTTTGGGCAATATTTGTACAGCACAGTGTACAGTGCTGTAGCTGTCTATTCTGGGTGGTTGTCTTTCCTAATTGGTCTCCATAGTCCATGAGAAGACAGAGACACCCTGCTTCCAAGGATGAAGCTGAGCATCCAGTTTCAGCACCTGCACCAGACAGTGCTTTCTGGAAATACCTCCATCTACATCAAGTAACAGGGAGACTTGCATCCTTACAAAGACACTTAAACTTTTTAAAAATATTCCTCTTGTCTAGTAACTACAGTCAGTGGGAAAGAGGGAAGTGCACATCTGAAAGCTTGCTTTTCAGCCAAGTGGAAACAGCCTGCAAGTTTTGCTAGAGGTAGGACTAGGTTTTAGGTATGATCTCAATATCTTGAGCTATGAGAACCCATGGGCTTCAAAGAAGGGAGGTGGGTTGTGAAGGCCTTGTAAATATCATCACTATGATCCTTCTGTATATGCCAAGACGGTCCCATCCTGGATGGCTGAATGATCTGAAAGCAACTGTGGCCAGACATAGAGCAGCCAGATGGGAGACCATTTTGGCCTTTACCAAGTTTTGATCTCTGTCTTGGGAACTGTCTGGGTGTGTAATAGTTGGTCTAAGCCCTGCAGGGGCTCTCCTAATAATTCAGCAGTATAACCAATCAAGTCTTACTGAAAAAAAGCCAGGCCTTAACGAATACAGGAGCAGTATAACAGGTCACAGTTGAAATATCTCAGTAGGTCCCATTGTATTACCTTATAAGACAGTTCCAAGGAAGGAGGTCCAGCCTGCTCGTCTCTGCTTGAATGTCAGCAACTCTTTTCATTGACCATGTGCTTATGACTTATATCAATTTATTTCTGGAAGAAAAGAAAACAAAACATTGGAGACTCATTTCCTAAACTAAGCAAGGAGGAAGAGAAACTACTGATGGAGAAGAACAAACTTGTCTCACACTGAAGACCCCAGTTCCTCTAAAAAAGCATCACTGGCACACGTTTATCTGTGCAAGTCTTTCTGTTATCACTCTTTACCCAAACTGCTTTTCCCTATGCTAAAACTGTTTGGAAAATACTGTAATTCTGATTGTTGACAGATATTTAGTTTCTCGGAGTTTGAATGAATATCTACATCTAGTCGTGAAGCCTCATCTCTGGGAGTGTTTAAGACCAGGCTGGATGAGGTTCTGAGCAACCTGGTCTAGTGGGAGGTGTCCCTGCCCATGGCAGGGGGGGGTTGTACCTAAATGATCTTTAAGGTCCCTTCCAACTCAAGCCATTCTATGATGATTCTATGATACTGCTTTCACAAATTTGTTTTGAGTTAAAAAGAAATAGTTGACATTCCAATAGTTGACATCTAGAATTCTCTTACAATGTTGATCTAAGGTGGTCTTCTAAAGTAGGGAGTTGACTTCAGCATCTTAACTCATTATGAGCCATGTATGTAAACAGAGAGAAGTGAACTTCAGACTCTCTGTTATTCAACAAAAAAAGCCAGAGCCTTGCTTCTGATGCAGTTAATGGAAAGAATGCACCAACACCTATATGAATATGGCTCCTCAGTCTCCTTGAAAATAAAAATTCTGGTAATGGTAAGTTTCATCCAGGTCTACTCAGGTCTGAACTTGTTTTCAACATTTGGTTCGTTAATCTCAGACATTATTCACATTCTTATCTTATAGTTTGTGGGCTCCATGAAAACTCTTAACTGAAGAAAGTGATGTGCACCAGACAAGCGACTGGGAGAGATGACATCTGCAGTGTCAGATTCCCACTTCTGGATCACATTCTCTATGACACTGTCTCCTGCCTTCTAACTTCCTCCTACAATTTCTACTTAATTCACGGTCTCGTTTCTTGACATTGTCTCTTGACATTTTCTCAGCCAGAACACAGAGCAGTGCACATAAGATTCATTTGGTCTTAAAGCTATTGCTGTAATGAAAAAATATCTTCTTTTCCTCTCTGGCCTGGAACACCTTGAGATTACATCAGAGTCATAAGGGAAATGAGGCAGATGTTGGGTCATCTTTCCTCATCTTCCCTTTTTCTGATTTTCTGGCCGATGAGTTGGAGGCCTGATGATTTAGGTGAAACATCTAATATGAACAAGACTATGTTAGTATTCTCATGCTTACTCCTCAGGCTCCAAATTGATGAGCAAAAAGTACTACTGTAATTTGTTCCAGGCCTTGATTTGGATTGGTACCGCGTGGGCATATTCTGTAATTTCTTTTATTCACTGACAGGACATAAACCAAGATTTGGGTAAATTTAAAAATACCCAAAACATTAACTATTCAAAACTGTAAGGGGTTTTCTGAAGCTGCTGCAATAATTTTAAATTCCTAATACAATTTGGATTGACCACCTATAATCTGAGCAAAAGCACGCCACAGATACTAGTAACTGGGCAGCTGAAATGCTGGTCTAACTTGAGGCGGGTTTTTTTCTTTGCCCCAGTTTCTTCCCTCTCTTGCCAGGAACACTGTAAATACCTTAAAGCACTGTAATAAATATTCTGATACCAGTGTGATATATATCACAAAGAGACTACGAAAGTGTACAGTGTAACTCTTTAACCCTTAAATAAATAAAACCTGATGTTATATATCAGAGGAAACCAATCAGCAGCATCCATTGAAACACAGACTAATTCAGGGACAATTATACCCATTAGAGACCTCTGTTTTCCTCTATAACACCAAGCATAGGGTCTTCTACTGACTCCATCAGACTTCTTCATCCCAGTTACCCCACCATTCCTGGTTGACGCTCTTAATTCAAAGCCTGGAGCTCTATCCCACTGTACTCCACACAACTTCTCTATGAGTCCTGCAAACCCTCCTTCTGATCTCTTCCGTCATTATCACGGCAGGATCCTCACCATCAGATTAAGGTGAATTACTGTGAGGCTGCTTCCTTCTCCTGTGCTCTCTATGATATTAGGATGGTGAGTATTTAAAATATAGTCATCAGAATTCCTCAGCATTTCCACATGTCATTGAAATGGACTCCACATGGGAGGTGCAATTGGTGAGAAAATCATGGCCTTCCATTGTAGCTCTGGATTGGATTATGATCAGAGCAGAGGCACTCTGGAAAAACCAAGTGCCTCAATCCTAATAAGCTTCTACTGAATAGCTGAGCAGCCCCTAAATGAGATTTTCAGAGACATTTGCCAGACTTGGAAGGATTTTTCCCAGAATCGTCAAAGCCAAACTCTAACTTCAGGGCATGCCACTCCTCCCATTCCAAATCTTTGCTCCCCAGACCAAGCCTACTAAAGATTCGACAAAACAGCTGTTTAGATTTTTTTTTTTTCAAGACAGCATAAGAATGTCTTTTTCTTCTGGCATTGAGAATAAATTTGGCTAAAATTTTGCAAAACATCTCTGCTTATGGTGAGAAACCAGTGATATGATGTACACAACTGAGGGCAGGGCATTGTGTTAAAGTACGTCAATCAAAATAAACTTAATTGGCTGCTATTTCCATTTGAGTTCGTTTCAGCTCATATGCTATCCTGCTGGGTCACAATTCTTAATTTTAACCCTGAAATTCATCCACAGCCACAAGAAAAGCTGAGGTCAGGTGTCACACTGAGACTTGGAAGATATCCAGTGGGAAGCTGTTCAGAAGACTTTCTGGGTGACATTGGGTATACCAGTCAATCCAGGTCCGTGCGCACCTGTATTAGGGAGACCATACTATTTTCATTATTTTTCATAGATGTCTTTTTTTTTTTTTTTTTAAATTCTAATTTCTGAAGGAGAAGTTTCCTCTTTTAGTATGTTCCCCTGTGAATATAGAGAGTTTTAAGTCCCATCTGAGGTCCCAGTATGCTGCTGTTAAAGAACTGGGAACAATAAAAATTCCCACCAAATTATGTGGTGGCAGGAGGAGGCAGCCTCTATGAAACACTAATAAAACTTAAGTTCTGATTCATCAGACTGGAACTCCAATTTATGAAAAAATGCAAGGAAAAGATATTGATCCCCCTGAACAGGAAAGGCAATTGGCAAAAACCAAACAATATCGGCTCAGATTCCACAGAAGCAAAGAAATAAATCTGCATACTTGCTAACATGATTCCTATGAATGAACTTGAGCCCAACAGTAGCATATAGGCAGAAGCCTATATCCAAAAATAGAAACCTCTTGGAATCCACAGCTCATCTGGACAGGATTAGAGAAACGCTCCCTGAACATTTAATGAGTGACATGTCGGAAAAGAATTGAACCACTTTACAGCAGTCCTGGAACGTCCCAAGCACAGTAGCTCTGAAAACAATGGGATAAGAAGGAATTCATTGTCCACTGCGGCATAAAGCAACTATTTCAGGCAACAGTATCACTGACATTAATGACTGCAACACTATCTTTGAAGGTGCCTTTAAAAATTGTGGCTGGCCTGAAACTGTACCCAACTGAGTTGTTTTTTTTTTTCACTGATTTTACAGTTTCAGGGAAGATTAGCCAGATTTGCCTCTCACTTGTGTTTTGGTCACCCTGAAGCAGAACAGTGTATAACATGTTGACAGTGAGGTTTGCTGTTGGGAAATTAGGGTTTTCTTTCAGTGAGGGTAGCTAGTGGGGAAAGGAGAAAGAATTCTCAATAAAGCTGAGAGGTTTGAGTCAAAAACCTGAAAAAGTCACTAAAATAAGTTGCGGCCAAGATTTAAACACTGAGATAGACCAAAGTGTGGGTGCCTGTAAAGCATCACAGAATTTACTCTTTCCAAGGCATAATGCAAGCTCACTGGCCAGATCCTAGCTGGCATGCATCAGGGAAAGTGCTTGGAGGAGCAGGATTACCCAACCTGGTAGAGGAATGCTATTCTTTCAGTGTTACTCTTTCAGAAATTACCTTCTAGACCGTACAAGAAAAAGGGACTCTCTTAGAAGTGTTATTTCCCACAAGGTGTTATTTGGCAGCTGTGTAGCGACATGAAATAATGAACTTCAACCTCTCTGCCCTCCAACCTCTGTCTCTGGGAGAAAGGCAAGCGTCACAGACTTGCTCTTGAAGGAAACAAAACACACAGGAGCCACATTGTCAACACTCAGGTCATATGGGAATGGACACAGTATAAATGCTTAGAAAGGACAGATGAAAATGTCTGGGATGTATTTGAACCCAGGCATTAAACTAATGCTCCAGATCACATCAAGTGGCCAAGTTGGGGGTCTTAAGTCCCCACCTCCACCCTCCTGAAGAGGTTACAACCACTCCATCCAGATCTCACTTAAAATCTGTCCAGATTAGGCTTGGTCCCTGGCATTTTTAGATTGTATGTTCTTACTAAGAAGTCTTTGAAACTGATGTTGAACAGAGTTACCGCTGGCTTACGTCAAAGACGGGAAGATTCATCCCCAAAGAGATCATCTTACTCTTTTAAGCTTGTTTTGCTTAAACTCTGGACGAGGATCCAAATGCAGTGAGGTCAAGAGTGCAGCTCAATAAAGAGAATATCGAATGTTTTCATAATGACAATTAGGAGCCACCAGAGACTTTTTAAGAGGGTAAAATTAATTTAATTAGTAAAAAGGGTAAGGATTGCCACATTTCACATGCTAAAAAGAAAACTGAAGTGCAAGACAGCACTTTGTGTCAACCTCCATCTCAAAACTGGGGCTTGGATCCAGGTACCTGCAAGTGCAGTAATAACCTTCCAGACTTGAACCTGCCAGGCTGCAAAATGTCATAACTAATGCCACAAGAGTTTTCCTCAGACAAAACCAATTCTTTCTTAGGGAAAGAGGCTCACTCAGATACATTGAGTCATTGCCTGTGTTGCTCTATCTGACTATCAGCACGTTGAGGATTATTAATGATTTCACAGAATCACAGAAATGTCACACACAGAATCACAGAATGTTAGGGGCTGGAAGGGACCTTGAAAGATCATCTAGTGTAACCCCCCTGCCAGTGCAGGAACCTCGAGTAGGTCACACAGGTGGGTTTTGAATGTCTCCAGAGAAGGAGACTCCACAAGGCCCCTGGGCAGCCTGTTCCAGTGCTCTGTCACCCTCACTGTGAAAAATAAGTTCTTCCTTATGTTTACCTGGAACCTCCTATGCTTCAGTTTGCACCCATTGCCCCTTGTCCTATCATTGGGCATCATTGAGATGAAGCTGGCTCCGTCTTCCTGACAGTCGCCCTTTCCATATTTATAAACATTAATGGGATCATCCCTCAGTCTCCTCTTCTCCAAGTTAAAGAGACCCAGCTCCCTCAGCTTTTCCTCGTAAGGGAGTTGTTCCACTCCCTTAATCATCTTGGTGGCTCTGCACTGGACTCTTTCAAGCAGTTCCCTGTCCTTCTTGAACTGAGGAGCCCAGAACTGGACACAATATTCCAGATGTGGCCTCACCAGGGCAGAGTAGAGGGGGAGAAGAACCTCTCTTGACCTGCTAACCATAGTCCTTCTAAAACACCCCAGGATGCCATTTGCCTTCTTGGCCACAAGAACACATTGCTGGCTCATGGTCATCCTGCTGTCCACCAGGACTCCCAGCTCCATTTCACCTACACTGCTCTCCAGCAGGTCAGTCCCCAACCTATACTGGTACCTGGGGCTGTTCTTTCCCAGATGCAAGACTCTACACTTGCCCTTGTTGAACTTCATTAAATTTCTCCTCACCTAGCTCTCCAGCCTGTCAAGGTCTCACTGGATGGCAGCACAGTCTTCTGGTGTGTCAGCTACTCCTCCCAGCTTTGTGTCATGGCCAAACTTGCTGACAGTGCATTCTGCTTCCTCATCCAGGTCATTGATGAATATGTTGAACAGCACTGGCCCCCACCCTTTAGGGACTCCACTAGATAGAGGCTTCCAACTAGACTCAGTCCCATTGACCACAATTCCCTGATTTCTCTCCTTCAACCAGTTCACAATCCACCTCACTACCTGATCATCCAGACTACGCTTCCTCAATGTAGCTGCAAGATGCTGTGGGAGACGGTGCCAAATGTTTTACTGAGGTCAAGATAAACCACATCCACTGCTATACCATCATCTATCCACCTGGTTATATCCTCAGAAAAGGTTATCATGTTGATTAAACATGATTTTCCCTTAGTAAAACCATGCTGACTGCTCCTGATGACCCTCTTACCCTTGATACGCCTAGAGACAGCCGAGGATACGTTGTTCCATCACCTTTCCAGGGATGGAGGTGAGGCTCACCAGTCTGTAGTTACCTGGGTCATCCTTCCCACCCTTTTTGAACACTGGAGTGACATTTGATTTCCTCCAGTCCTCAGGCACCTTTCCTGTTCTTCAGAACTTCTCAAAGATTATGGAGAGTGGCCTAGCAATGACCTCTGCCATTTCCCTCAGCACTTGTGGGTGCATCTGCTCAGGGCCCAGGGACTCGTGGATGTTCAGATTGCTTAATTGATCTCTGACCCAATTCTCTTCAACTGAGGCAAAATCTTCCTTCCTCCAGACTTCCTCTGTGGTCTTGAAGGTCTGGGACTCCTGGGAGCTGACTTTAGCAGTAAAGACTGAGGCAAAGGTGGCATTCAGTAACTCCACCTTCTCTGTATTCCCAGTCACCAGGGCACCCTCTTCATTCAGCAGTGGGACCACATTTCCTGTAGACTTCCTTTTGCTTCCTATGTACTTGAAATAGCTTTTCTTGTTGCCCTTGATCTCCCTCACCAGGTTTAGTTCCAAGGAGG
>VWZK01010581.1:5835-173993 GCA_013396935.1 Baryphthengus martii
TTTTTTTTTTTTTATCATTAGCAGTGAGCACAGTACAAACTCCACTCTTGTCTTCTGCAGCTGATCGCTGAGGTAGGTGTACCATACAACAGCTACAAGGAGAAACCTTGCTTCGCATTCTACACACACAAAAAGAACAAAAATAGTTTCTCCAGGTTCTGAAAGCTATTAATATGAAAAGAGTTCAGAAGTTAGCTGGCTTTATTTAAAAAATAACATGTAAACACAACTAAGACCACTAAACCCTTAGCGACCTTCTGTATCGTCCTCTGTTACTCAAATGCAAGCTTCCAGAGATGAGGAGATTTGCTCTCGGCAAGTCTTAAACCGTTATTTGAAGAAACTTTCAAAATCCAGAGCCTTTAGAAAATCTCCTGGGTTGCTAAATTCCAACACACCCTTAGGAGTTCTTTGTTTTCCTGTTCTCTCATTTAGACACTTTACTGTAACCTCAGCATGTGGTTTCTGAAGAAAGGGTAAAAATAAAAACTTTCTATTGTTCCTTCTCCAAGCTTCTGCATAACTTCACCACTTTCAAATGAGATGTTAAATCTGTACAGTTTATTACACATCCTGCTTCCAGTGTTAATTAACATCTATTGGAAGGAGAGTAAAAAATAATTGGAAATTGCTAGTAAAATGAGTCAAAGCAAAGGAACAGCTCTGAACAGCATTAAGCCCTTGTACTTTAGTTTATTCTTACCATACATAGCAGCTACAAAAGGCAGACTGAAAATTTTTCAGTGAACTGGAACAGCAGCAGTGTTGCTGTGTCTCTTCCATTTAAAATCATCATGGTTCAGGAAGTGGCTCAAGGATGGAAGAAGTATCATGAGAAGATAAAAGATCTTGACCAAAAAAAAAAAAAAAATCAATTTGATCATCCTAATGGACAATGTCAAAACCAACAACTCTCTGGCTGATATTTCTGTCAAATATTATTTATCTGCATAGAAGTAAAGGCCACATCCCTTTCTGTATGTAACAGACATATTGTTCACATCTGCATATTTTTCAAATTTTTTGAAGAAGTTGAAAAAGCCAGCTATTTCCTAGTAAAATTGCATTCTCTCAGAAATACTGCATAGTCAATTTTCATAATCGTGAAAATTCAGAAGTAATACTTCTTCATTCTGTAATAAGGTACCTTGATCGCTCTGATTTGTACTTTCATTTTTCACTAATTCAACCAAATACACATCTTGATTTTTCTTGAATAAAGAATAAAGGTATGGGAAGATAAACAAATCCAGTTTTGATTCCATCATCATCCAGAAAGTCATCTTGATCCTTTGGTGCACAGAAGCTAGGAGCAGAAATGTCAAGGCTCTTATCTCAACGAGATGATAGCTCTGATGTGACTCCCTCCAGCTAACATGGGACAAGTGCTCCAGAAGAGAAGGCACTCCAGCAAGAAGAAACAGGTTACTGCCCTGCACTGGGCTCAAGAGTAAAACCAGCTCTGACACACCGACTTTCTTATTTTCTAGTACCTTTAACGGAGCGTCACGAACCGTTTATGGTCAGGGTTACACATTACATGAGTTAGGATAGTACTAAATCTCTTAACGGTTGGACTATCTGCCACTTGCCTCCTCAAAGCAAATCACAGAACAAATGGAAACTGAACAAGCTATTTCACTCCTTTAGTTCAGCAGACTGCGTGAGTAGTTAGGATGACAGAAGAAGATGCAGTTGCCTTGATGTTCTCACCCTCTCCGGCTCCCACAGATCCTCCTCATTTCAACCGTACCTTTTGGCAACCCCACACCAGAGGAAGTTATTAAACACTAAGAGACTGCCCAAGTCAAAAGACCAACAGTTACTGAGTCGTAGAGCGAGGAACAGAACCTAGAACTGTTTTTTCCATCACTGCACTGGAGCACTAGCTCTGTAGTTAACAACGAACGCTTCTCAGTCAAAGATTCAATAACCTAAATGCTCTTTCATCCCTGTGTTTACCCAGATAATCTTGGTATTTGCTTGCCACATACAAATGAGGCCAGACTAAAGGTCTGCATTTGGATTCATTCAAGCAAGGTGCTCCTAGAATGATGTTTTCGTCTAAAAGATCAGATGAATTAGTCCCATTTTAATATAATACGAGGAGGACAAGATATGTTTCTGATCCTCCCAAATTCATTTTAGTCACTTAATATGTGCCTCACAAACAGGCTGGCACTCACTGACTTTGGGACATGGTGGTGCTTCCAAGGATTTTTTAAGGACTAAGTCAACAATTCAGATCGAAGACAACATCTGGCAGCCCAGGACTCTGACAAAGCAAGAAAGCTGCCTCAGTCAGGGGAACAAGCTGTTGCTACCAAAACTTAGCTGCATCTATGCTCTCAGGGCTCAAATTCCGATTTGTCAGTTAAGAGGACAACAATCAGAGGGCCAGATGTTACCATCAAGCGGAATTTAAACTTTAGCAGTATGCTTTGGCTAGTAGAATTATTTAAGAAGCAAATCTATTTCTGAAAGGTCATACACAATGCACAGTCAGTTTGTAAAAACAACTCTTAAATCCCCGTGTTTTCCCTCTTTCCTAAATGATCTTTTTTCCTTTCCCCATTAAAGGCATCCTCACTTGGCCCTTCTGTCCTATGTCATTTTCCACATCTTTTCCCCAATTCCTTGACAGGCACGTTTCTTGAAGAAATGTGCTATTTATAGGAGAGAGTCACGAGGACAGAAGACAGGGATGCATCGTTGAGACGTAACACAGGGAGAGACGAACCCCACAGTGCTGCTGCAGCCAAGGTAGTCACTGCCAAGGAGCAGAAGGAGCAGAACTTGACTGCAGTTCATTGTGGTGGGAAGTTCTGAGATGTACATTATTTCATCTTCTTAAAGCAATGCAAGCAAAGTTCTCAGAGACACTACTTCCACTTAGCTATGGTTATCCAGCATTGCTGTGTGTCATTCTGGAGGTTCTCCATTATAAATAAGGCCATGAAAACTAGGGAGCTTGGAGTTAGGGTTGATGCTGCCTTAAAGAATCAGTTTCATTCTGGTTTCTGAAGCTCCCAGTTGACAGTGGGAAAGAGGATTTCTCCATTTCCTGAAGCTCAAGCCAAGACCAAGTCTAAGTCTAGAATCTTTTTAATCAAATACAATATTACATCTCATACAGAAGTGACCTGGAAGAATTGAACTCTGCCTTCCCATATTATATAGATGAATATGCCATCCTTTAGACTGCTCTAACCACAAGTCTACCGAAACATTACAATTAAGAGGTTTATTCCACAGGTTTGACACCTCCTCTACCATACAAATCAATTAGAAGTAGCTAAGAAGTAACTGCAATGAAAAGGCAAGTGTTTGTTTCGGTCATTAATGCTCTAGACAAGAGTTGGGCAAAAGAAACCTTTTAAGATCAAGCTTAATGTTTCAATATTTATTAATGTTTCGATTTTTAGTTTTACTTGATTTGAATGCTCAAGTGCAGCAGGGCATAAGTGATGTTTTTGGGTTGCTTGTATAGGCAACTCCCTACTTTCTGGAAAGCTGTAAGACACCACTGGGTTAATTTAAGTCAAAGTCAAAGACAGACTTCTGTTATTTGTTCTGAAACTATTGAGTCATGTACATAGACATAAAAATAATTTTCTGTTCAGCTTCTCACATAAGTGAAATAATAACAGCTGAATTATTTCTAATTTATCCATTAAAACCTTCCATTGTCTTTCAAAGGGTTTTGTAAAATTATTGAGCATTATTACATGTCTCAGCACCTGCTTTTTACTGTGGGTTTTTAGATTTCAAAGGAAAGCTGCTCGTAATGTTTTCTTGATATGTCAAAAATTTCTACGTGTTGTTTTATAATTACGCAAAGTTTAATACTGGGTAATTAAAGTATTATGTTGTTGAACATTAAGCTTCTCCCAAAATCTTATTTTCAAATAATTGAAATTCTAAGTAAATGCTAAATGGAAGAGAAAGCAGCAAAGGAAGCCAATTTTCCCTATTTAATACTTACGGTTATTTTCCCAAAGTTTGGCTAAAACAATGCCAACCTAATTTTGAGCCTGATACACTTTCAGCATAAACACTGCAGCCTCTTTTACAGCTTCCAAATGTCAGCAAGTACACACAAGCATTAAAAAACAGCCCACTGAAGCTGAGGTACAACACAACTCCATGAGCAATCAATGGTTTCTGGTATTCTGCCTCCATCCTTTTTTTGTCAACCGCAACTACTCAATCATACCCAAAGCAATATGCCTAAGCCTGTCAAAAGACAGATGTATCTTTTACATTTTACCTGTTTTCACAACCTTTTGTTTCTAGTAGAAAGAAAGGTAAACACCTGAATAAAAGATTGTTCAGTACGTGTACATGTGAAAGTGGTGGTTTAGATGTTTTCATTTGAAATGTTGTCTCCCAGTTCTGCTGATGACACCAATAGCAACACGTCACGATTGCGACAGGTTTTTTTAAAAGTGAGTAATCGCATTTTTGTATGTGATTCTTCCACATTTAAGAAAGACTAAAATAAGAGGAATACTAAAATTCAATTTGAACACACTATTACGAAAGCTAACTAAATTTGAGACTGAGCTACTAAACATACAGGAAGCAGGGAAGAAGGTTAAGTTTTAAAAAAAGATATTATAAGGAATAACCACGTTATCCTCTGTACCACACTGGAATAATGCTCCATCAGCAGTAAATAAAAGAGGAACTCGCAAATGTAGGGGCTTCTGCTTACACAGCTTCAGTTAGATGCAGAAATCAAGGTGTGGGCTGAATTTCACTGAATCAGTGGATTTACACTGACATAAAAATGCAATGAGACAGAGCTGAATGGGAACTATACTCCTGCAGGCTCAGCTATTTCGTCTTCTTAAATAATTCCTACAGACCACTGAGCTGTTGATCTTTTTTTTCTCTCACTATGAAGAAATACTGGCAATAAGTGTATGTACATACATATTTCTTGGTAATAAAAATTTTAATTATTCACACCTATATCATTTTCTTATGTATTTCTCCTACATCATGTTATGACACATCTCCTGCAATTTTTTTTTTTTTTTTTAAAAAGCTCATTTTTCATTTAGATTGTACCTTTTTTTCAAAATAATTTTTTGCAATGACAAATCTCTGGCGTGCTTATTTTTAGGCCTTGGGTCCACCGAGTTATCTAACTTTAATGCTTCATTTTAATCATATGAATAGTCTCCCTGAAATGTAATACTTACATATGCTTAATGTTGATCATATTTATTAATAGTTTTTGTATCAGGCACTGCCTGGAAACATTCAAAGCAAAGCTTCATTCTTCAGAGACACACATAGGACACTAAGAGACGATTGATATTTTGCATCACACTCACTATATCACAGACTAATTAAAGGAGCATCAGAAGAATAACAACCCAGTCTTTTTGTTTTTCACTACTATTCACTTCACGCTGAAGGAGTCCAATTGTTTCAGATTCTTTATGAATTAGACTCCATATATTGTACAACAGTCCTAAAAAAGCCTCTAGTTAATTTGCCCAAGGTAAACAAAGAAAAGCAAAGTATTTTAAATTCTTCACCTCTACACTTAGAGCAAGAAGGCAAGTTAGTAGGTTGTGCATATTGCCTGGCATCTTTTCACAGCAAGTTTTCGTGATAATCAGTTTCACAGAAACTGGAGATAAAAAAGATTAGCAGATTCTTGCATCCACTCCCTTGAAATGTTAACTTCTGCATATTCTCCAATGTTCTCCCCCAGAGAAGCAAGATCCATACAACTGGGTGTGGAGACCACCGCTAAAGGTGATTTTTCATGGACTAGCTGGTGCCTTCTTAACAAAGTGCTTAGTTAAAACCATGTAGGGGTAGGATTCAGCTCAAGACTTTTAAATTTAGGAATCTGCATGTAGGTACATCCACATCCAGCTGGTGTTTACAGTCCCATGTTAGTGAATGGAGATCAAGTTGCCATAGTTGATGGCACACTTCTAGAATCCAAGAAATTGCTCTACCAACTCCTACCTCTTACTGTCTAATATGATTCAGCAGACACGTGTTCTGGAACTTACAGTAGCCTTCCTGTACTTAAAGAGGGCCTATGGGAAAGATGGGAAGGGACTCTGTGTCAGAGATAGAATGAGGGGCAACAGTTTCAAACTGAAAGAGGGTGGATTTCGACTACATATTAGGAAGAAATTCTTTACAGTGAGGGTGGTGAGACACTGGAACAGGTTGCCCAGAGAAGCTGTGGATAACCCATTTCTGGAAGTGCTCAAGACCAGGTTGGATGGGGCTTTGAGCAACATGGTCTAGTGGAAGGTGTCCCTGCTCATGGCAGGGAGGTTGGAACTAGATGATCTTTAAGGCCCCTTCCAACTTAAACCATTCAATGATTGTATGCTAAACAGTCATTTTAAGATATATTATAACATAAATATCATGTATACTGTAACATTTGAAATATATACTGTAACAGGATAACCAGTCATACCATGAATTTGAAAATTTTCATTGATAACACAGCTTTTATACACTTTCATATGTTCCAAAAGTATTAGATTTCTGGCAATCACTCTCACTATTACATCTGCAGACTGATCAACATCAGACAACAAATTAGGACAGCACCCATCAAACATATGAGCAAGTTCAACCTATTTAGTTTCTGACCCCGTTATTTTCTTGTTATTAAATGTAATCCTCAACTTAGCATCTTCTTTTAAAGACATAAATGTACTCCCCGTGTTTAACATCAAACATGCTTGATAAAGCCATTTCACTTTTCACATGCCCACTTGTGTAAGAAGCCAAAATTTAACACCCTAGAAAGGAAGCTGACACCTTGTGGAAAATTAAAAAAAAAAAAAAAATTCATTTCGAAGGAGTTTTCAGAATATTAGGTATGTTTTTTGTTGGCTTATTTGTGATACATAACACCAAACTACTTTTTAAGGCAACCCTTCTCTCAAAGGCCTCGTCCTCAAGGAGAACAGCAGTTTCTACAGCAACCAGTTGTGAAATCTTAAGTCCAGGATTAGCACGTAAATAAATCAAAGTGTGTGAAGAAAAAGGTTCTTTTCTACAAAAATTCCTCTGTAGTGAAGAACCAGAGAAAAACAGCCTCTACGAGTAAGTCTAGTGCAAGAGCAATACATAAAGTTTTGTGAACTTTATCAGTTACATCAATTTACCACAAGAAGTCTTGAGTAATTACATTGCATCTGAATCATCCTCACCATGTGTGCCATAAAAACACCTAATTCTCAAAGCCTGTTCTTGTATCACCTGGATTTTCACTCCTCAATATTTTAATGCCTTTCTTCCTGATTCTCCCCTTTTCATTTTGGCGTAACTAAGCGGAGTTCAGTCTCTTCTGAGGTTCAAGTGTATGAGCAGGGTGTCACATGGAAATCAACCCACACGTTTAGAGGAAGATCGGAGATGTGAGGAGCATCACTGGGTTTATAGAGATGGCTTCACCAGAGGGATACATGTGCTTACACCTCTGCCTGAAGAGTAGCCTGTGCATCCAGATCTGGATGAGATGACAGCACTGAATGAGAAGAGAAGGAGGAAGGGTGCTCGAAAATATGCAAGGCAGTCATGGGGTTATACTTTTAAGTAGAGATTAAGTAGCTAATTAATTGATTAATCAAAACAATTAACTAGATGTCAAATCGGCACAGCAGTAAATTTAAAGTCAATTAATTCATATATTCAAAAGAACAGTAAATAATTAATAAGGAATTAAAGAGTTTGTTAATTACGTGGCAGTAGATTAGTTATGCAGAAAACTAAGTGAGGAGTAATTAATTAATTATGCAGAGAATCAAATGAGCCACAAAATATTTATGCAAAGAATCCATACAAATGGGCAGTTTAAAAGCAGATGGGTGGCAAAAATGCTGAGATACGTTTTAAAAAAATGTTTAATAAGGATCAATTACTGGCAACTGTAGTTAGCTAAGCTATTAAGACAGCCATTTGAAACAAGAAGGAAAGTCAGGTCAGAAATCAATTGAGTGAAGAGAATTAGGTTATCAAATAGATTCTAAAATAAAGACTCGTCCAGACATTGGGAATTACTGACAGTTCCAAGGGGAAGGTCTGGTTTAGAAACACAGGTCAGTCAAATTGGAACAGACACTGCAAATACGTCCTTGCCATAGTATTTTATTATCGTAACCTTGTCATCCGCTTCGCCATCTCCCTTTGCTTACTGCCCCAGTGCCGTACCCTGCGTCGTATTCAGATTACAAAGGAATTAGGATTCATGTCTTACATTTGGCTGTAAATTGTTGTGCACGCGATCGTAACATTAGACAAAAAAATAACACTCTGCATGAACACTATCTCCAAAGTTTAACTCCCCCAACATGCCTTCATTAAAATTGTAAATGAGCTACTGAACAGATCTGAGCAAAAGGCCCCATTTCCATCAGTAAAAGGGAGTCAGATGTACACTATGGCATCAATGTAACTAGAAGGTAAGCCACACAGATCTGATGCTATAAATTTGTCCAAGCAGTCCCTCTTATAGTCAACCACAAATAATATTAGGGCTCAATAAGGAATAGTATAGTGTCTATTTGTAAAGAGAGATTTGATTTAAAATGCCTGCTTTATTACTCAGATGATTGAGATGAATTTTTAACACATCAACTAATGCTAACTTATGCAAAAAAAACCCCAAACAACTACAGACTATTTCTACATTATAAAGCAATGCAAATTTTAAAAGGCAAGGTGGTGAAGACTGGATGCAGTAGGTACACTTACGCATCAGCTGGAGTTGGCCCCTGTTTGATCTTCGTGGTGCCACTGGCTATCCTAGGGAAGGGAAGCACAAAGGCTTCCTTTGTTTACAAATCCGAAAGACAGGTTGGAGATCTAAGAGTGTCTATGTATAGAAACGTAAGAACACTGTATGTGCCTCAAATAAAAATAAAAAAACTCAAATCAAACATCATCCTCCGAAGTTGAAATGGATTAAAGCTGCAAATATTTAGGTGGCACTGGTTCAAGGCTTCTCAACAGTGTATGCTTAAGAGTATGGCTGCTCTAAGGATCACAGGACAAGGTTTATCTTCCAGGATAGGAAAGACAGACAAAAGACTGCGACACAAACTGCGGCTTTCCCATAGCCCTCAAGTTGCCTTGTTTGCAGTACGGCTGCTGCTCCACAGCCCCTGGGCTCTCTTTAAGCAACATCATCTGGCTTGGTAAAGGATGGAAAGGAGTCACGGTTGGGTTTTTTTAGTGCCCTTGGCTTCAGTCCCCTAAACTGTACCGTCTATCCCTGCAGTCAATCACAAATGATGCCATCCAAAGGAGAAATGGCATTAGGCCTTTCTAGCTTCATTTTCCCACAAGGTCTTTATCACAGAAACAGAACTTAGAAGCAATGAGTACAAACACCCATAGCAATACGTCTCAAAGTGGTCTGCACACTGAAAAAAAGTGAGATCTGCTGCTGCCATTGATGATATCCCAAATAATCCATCTTAATTCCACATCAAAAGAGCCTGGGAAAACTCTTCTAGAGATGGTCTAAATTGCTGTACGCAGTGTAAATACATTTCACTCCTCAGGCTCTACCAAGACCATCGTCCACCATAGGGCTGCAGCCCAGGAAAGTTAGTCTCAACTTGTCTTGAGCTCCATGAAACTTCATTTTAGCTTCTTCAGTTCATCAGTAAAATTCCTAAGGAGCAGGTGGCTAGGCCTATTTGTTTTACTTATCTTTGTATTTTATATGGTAACACTAACAAGTAATTATTTGGGGTAAATTGAAGTATTTGTGAATATAAGTATTTATGTAGTAGTTTTTATGATAAAGATATAGCACAGAAGGATACAAGGCAGAGGCATTTGAAAGCTGGGTCATAGGATACGGTGTGGAGGACAAGAGGCGTGGGACGAAAACCACCACACTGGAGACTCAGAGCCCTAAACAACTCATCAATGGTAGTTCAAAGAAATGTGGACCTTGGGAGCATGAAAAACAGTTTTAGGAGTAAGAAAGAGATCAAAAAACATATCCAATATATGTAGCTAAGAATACAGCACATACAGTGAACACAGTTGTACCCTGCACTTGCACATCAGCTAAGAAACAGCGAGGAGAAAAAGTTTATTGGAAACCACAAACACAGGCTGAAATAACGATGATGATGATATGATGCTAACAACTTGCTGCAAGCCCTGGTTTCATCTTCAGGACTATGAGTACCATCAACCTTAGCATCCAGCAGGGCAAGAGAAGGCTGGATGTTGACAGCAAAGATTCTATTTACACATATAGAGAGAGAGTATGTCTCTAACAATTCAAACCATGTTCTTATTATCAAGACTAATAGTCTTTAAACTGTTAAGATTTCAGTCATACCAGCAATAAATTCTTGACCTCACAAAAAAGAGCTGTTTAGTATTTGTCCACAGGGAAAATTCATATTGTACCATTCCCTTGGAAATTTATATATTTACCTAACTATGACTTCAAATTATGCACAACAGGATCCAAGGTCAAGTTTTGTCACTCTCTGCAGAGGGAAAATCAAGCGAAAAATGTGATTGTTCATGCCCCTGTGGAGGGGTTTCCAATCATTCTCCAAATTCTCCTCTTCTATCCCCTTCTACATTCCTACACAGAAAGTATTTGTAATTGCTTCTCTTTTTACTCCTTTCCATACGGCAAGATACAAACTTTTCTAATGGAAAAGACAACTGCTAGTATTTTTCCATAATTACAGAATTTCTCCTGAAAACATTTGTTCTGAATTTTTAAATGAAAGCTTTCGTCAGGAAAAACAGGTAACCTCTTCCCCTCACACACACACAGAGCTTCAGAGAACATGACAGAACAGCCTGACCTGAGGTCTGAAGCATCCCTCCAAACTGAAACACTTCAACAATTGTACAAAATTTGGGGTAGAAGCACGATTTATTAAAGAAACATTTCATTGCTGGAAACAACTTAGAGCTTTGTGAATCTGCATAGAGCAAAAGTGAAACAAATAAACGGTGACAGTAAACCACCATATTAACCTTTTCTGGTTTAAAAACTAACCTCCCACTATTATTTCAAGGAAAGTCTCAACAGAAACAGACAATTACCATAACTGAAAAGGCCATTGTGCTCCCTTAATAGCCACAATAAAAACAGCTGTTAGAAACCACAGCTTTATCACCCAGCTCTTTTCTGTACCTTTTTCTTCTTGGCGTGGCTTACCGGTCAGCACAGGTTTCCAGTTTAAAAAAAACCCACAAGAACATTGTGGAAGCCTCTCAGACGCAGTAACAACTTCTGTAGCATTAGGTGGGACCTGCACTTCAAAGAAAATCTTTATTTCACCCTAGTGAAGGACAGCCCTCCTTTCCCCAATACCTTCCTATGCCATGCTGGGTCCAAGAAGGATGCCTTCCGGTAGTTGACTTGTCAAAACACCTACTCAGGGTGACAACCTGATAGGTGACGTATACTGCAGTGAAGATCAAAATAATTTTTCCTTTTCTGAGACAAATATGCAAACCTGCTATTTAGTGATGTCATAGAATCACAGAATATCAGGTTAGCAGTGACCTCGAGGATCACCTGGTCCAGCCTTTCCTGGCAAAAGCGCAGACTAGACAAGGTGGTCCAGTACCCTGTCCAGTTGAATCTTACAAGTGTCCAATGCTGGGAAATCCAGCACTTGACTGGATAGGAAAATAATATGCAAACTCATCTCGTTGTTATCCAAAGGCAGTTAGTATCAGAATTAGTAAGTATAGTTTTGTGAGCATCCTCTCTCAGGACTTCTCTCCAGGCACTGTGATGGCTCCTTGCTCTACAAAATGCCAACTTGTAAATAAGAAAGAAAATAAACCCAGTAAATTATACTTAAAATAGTATTAGAGACAGAGTAAAATAAAATGCTTGCCAAGTGGGAAAAAAAAAAAATCAATATTATTTAACACATTTCTAGATTGCCAACCACCACAGCACACAGGAGCTTACAACAATAAAAATACAACTTCAATACAGTACCAACTGCGAGCAGCAACAAAATCGATCAAAAGCTAAATGAAATGCATGAAGATTTGGTTCTAGCTGAGAAAGCTCTCCTGTCCTCCCAGAGCAGTCTGCAAAAAAAAAAATCAGAGTGGGCTCTGGCTAGAAGTCTTAATGGTTAAGTAAAACGAAGGAAAGCAAGGTTATAGTCAAGGAAAGAATGTTATTAAGTGGATGAAAAAATAAATGGACAGTATTTCAAAGTGATTCAAAGACAACAAAAGATCTATTATATGCAAATACTCTATAGCATTATCTTTCAGAAACTTCTCTGAATTCATCACAAGACCCCATATTAAGAGCTGGAAATACGTACAAGGGTCAGGGAGAGATTTTCTTCCAGGAAGATAAACATAAAATGGAAGACGTTACTGTATCACCTCACTCAGCCTAGGGACTTACTGGGAACATTGAACATTTCCTATATTTACAACTGAAAAAAGTTAGTTAATTGAATTTTTAGTGAAGAATTATTTTCTTCCAAGTGTTCATTCATCAGTAAATAAGAAAAAAAGCCACTGGGTGCCCTTCCATAGAGTATGTTTTATCTGACAGGGAAATCATCTTTGTTTTCAGAGTTAATACAGCTTTTTACACATACGCTTAGTATCGCCCACAAAAAATACATCTCGACATTGGCGTGACTCTTAGCAGCTCTGAGTATGTGGGAAAAAAGGAAAAGCAATCTTAACCTTCTGATTTAGATAAGGGCTGACTAGGCTTCCCCAGATATCTCTGTTAGGAAATGATGTTCAGATGAATTCTGAGGACTTCTGATATTTTTCCAGATAGTTGAGAGGCAAGTCTGAGTTACTGACTCAATTTGGCTGTCCAGAAATTCAACCCACGTTGCGTGTGCCCATCAACTACCCGGGCAGTAATTCCAAAGCACCCGTAGAGCGCACACAAATAACGTCCAACTGTGTGTGTTGATATTCTGATGAGCCCAGAGCACATGTGAGTCAACAAGCAAACGCTACATCATGCGCAATGATATTTCTCTCCAAAAAATCCTGGGTATGTAGAAATGTGCTATACATCTGAGATAGATATATATATATATATGTATTTCAGCTGTTTCCTACCTCCTATGTTGCCAGAGGCTCTGCTGCCCTCCTCTCTGTCTCTGGCAGTTACAGAAGTGAGAGAAAACGCAGGACAAACAGATCTACTAAAGGGCATAGCACCATATGGCACAGAGAAATACGGCAGTGCACCAGCATCACCACAGAACAACAAACTCAAAGCACTGCAGAAGACTAATACCTCCAGAAAGAGTAAGGAGAGAGGCACGGTGGGAAAGTTCATAGCCAAGGGAATTTGCAAGTGAGAGCTCACAAACCAGAAAATTGAAACCAAGGCAAAAGGGGCCCTATCCTGTTTTACCCAGTCCCAGCAGTGTTTTAATCAAATGCCAGTTCCTCAGCTCAGTACCTGTTTCACTGGATGAAGTGTTACACCTCACTTCTGCCAGTGTCCTCTTCTTGCAAACCAAACCTTGACTTTGTAAAGTACAGAAGCAGAACAGCTAACTCTCCAGACCTCTAACTCGCCTCCAGACTTTTCCACTTAGGCAGTCTTTATTAATACAGAGAAACATTTGAGCCAAATGCTTTTATCGCTTTACTAATCACCTTTATTGATATTTGCATGAAACCTGACTATTTTCTGAGTCCATCTGTTCCTGCTGCTCATTTATAATGTTAACTTTTAATTCTGCCTTGTTAGAACTGGCTCATATGGAGGTAATTATGTCAGCAAAAACAAAAGATCATTATTTCTAATGGAGAATAGGAAGCAGAAGCTACTAGATTTGCTATTAATGTCATTTCTAATAATCCTTAAATAGAACTGCTTGTACATATAGTCCTTTCCAGGATGTATTGACTGCATTAAAAAGTCAAATAAATGTTAAACTAAAAAGCAAATCTTTTAAAGAAAGAGTAAAAATATTACCTCTGTTAACGTTTTTTGAACGCAAGCAGAGCAGTAAGTAATGATTTAAGGCATTCAGAAGACACTAAGTTAGTTTCACTACCTATATAAGCACAGCACAAGAGCCACGGAGCAGGCAGACAACACCTCATCCAAGTCAATACAGTAACCAGAGCTCTTTACAGATACTGTCTCTGCAGATCTACAACAGAGCTCCTCACTGATGACATTTATAAACTGACTGGGCACAAACAGAAGGTCCCCTTCCTTTGGTGGTTGGGTCCCATTTGTTAAATAATATCAAAATGTATGAGCTAAACTATATTGCAAAACTTTTACCAGCATATCCTTAAAAACTATGAATGAGTAGCATGGCTAACCCAACGTACACCGCAACCCTCGGCGAGGCCAATGGGGATCAGAGCACACAGCCACAGGGCAACATAAAAGGAGCACAAGATTTGGATTTGCCTGATCTGTAATGATGACTGGCACACCAGAAACGAAACCTGAAAGCCCTGACTACCTAAACCCAGACTATCTCACCTCTAGATGGTCAAATGAGCTTTGGCTGAAGAAAAAAGAGTACCCGTCATCCAGGTCTCATGCACTTTCATTAATCAAGTTTCTGCCTCAACAGCAAAGCTGAAATTTGCTCTTCATTGAAGCTGGATGGATCATATTCTAACTCTGTCTGTAAGACACAGCAGCAAATCCTTTCCCATATGTGCAGAATACATTGGAAAGAGGGTGCTTTTCTATACAATTTTGGCAACTTTTGTGGAAATGTTTAATTACACTAGCCAAGAAAGAACAATTTTTGACAGGATAAACTGTACCTCCTCTATACCACCATGGGAGTAGCTATCCTACTAAAACCTAGTGTAGACTATTGGTGATGTGCCTCATCGTGCCATGCTCAACCTAAGATTCAGGTTTGCTTCACACATCCTAATCTGTATGCCCAATTTTATTTCTGAAATAAAGAGAAAGGGCTGAAAATTCCCTGGACTAATATCAGGCCTATTTAGGAATCTATTAAATAAATTGTAGTTTATTTTTCATTGGTAAAATAAAATGGTATGTGTGAAACATTGGCTACTTCATGGGCAACTTTCATATATTTCAAGTGTGAAACTCATTTCAATTTGCAAAGATAAATGCCTTGATTTTTCCTCTTTGCTTAGTAACAGCATGCAGGGTAATACAAGCTGGGAAAGTCGGTATTTTTCTTTGAGCAAATTCTACTCAGCAGGATCTAAATCCTTAACTGGAGCAAATCAGCATAATTTTTTGAACATTAGATGCTCAAGAAACACTGAGAGTCTCACCTTTCTGAGAAGTTCCGAAAAATTAGACATTTTTTTATTACTATGTTAGCCTGCAGAAAGTTAAATTTGATTAGGGTAATCAATATTGCTTGGAAATCGTGATATCTAATACCAAAGAAGCTCTTTCCTAGAAAATTGAGAATGGAATGAATGAACGAGGCATAGCCGCAATGCAGTGCTTCTTCCAACAGCGAGACCTGCAAATTTCCCTACCAGTTCTCTAAATAGCAGCTGCGATTTCTTTTTCTAATTACAATTCACTCTCTCTCCCCTCCTCCAACCCCAACTAATTTTAACATAGCTTCTTGTTAATTAACTACGTTAATTGGTAATGCTTCTTGGCAAATTTAGCAGGTTTCTGCAAGCAGTGCCTCTAATATCTATGTCTAAATGCATATTCATCCTGATAAAATTCATGAAAAATCCCTCCCTCCACTCTTTGCATACTTCTAATTCAAAAATCTATCTTCTTCTCTTACCTAAAGTATGGCTGTGACGTCCCAGAAAGTTCTGAGAAAACCGCTACTGAATACACTGTAAGTCAGAAATTAAATAAGTACTTCCCATGCGCTAAAGCTCTGTTCCTCAAGATACTTTCTCCTGAGAGCCTCTGGATATGTTGTAGTTACTAATTTCTGAATTTATTTGGAAAAAAAAAAAATAACATGCAAGTGCAAACTAATTTCATCCAGCCCTGCAAATATATTACTAAGTGCAGAAACTTCTCTGAGTTTTGGAATTTAATGAATTAAGGGGTCCAAGACATCTGTAATGGCATGGAGCTCTGCTATATGCAGCTGAATTTAACCACATTCATTACAGAGTCACTGGAAGCCACTGGGATTTAGCTTCATTGAAAATTGTTTATTTATTTAGGTACTCAAATACTAATTTATTCAGGCACTAAGCTAACTATAGATTTCAAAATGCTGGCTTTAATTACTTTAAATTATTTTTTAAACACTTATCAGTGCATTATAGCAATGCAACCAAAGTAAGTCACGACAGTGATGTTTTTACCTGGATTTTAGAGAAAGGCATCTTGCATCATCTCCTCTTTGATTAGCCATTATCTCCTATATCCTAAAAGCCTAACACCTTGCACTGCGAAAGTGCTACGGAACCCCTTTCCAAACAAATGCATAGACTACTGTATTGGAAACATCTGCAGTTGTCTTACTGCACAACTCAATATTCAGGTTTTGTCATTTGAAGGAAGAAACCACAGTAGATTCCTCTCCACTCTTGTCTTGCTCTCCTTCCTCTTTCATGTTGCACGCAACCCAGAGTAAGAGTTTTTAGGCAGCTACTTTCTAGAAAAGTGGACGTTGTCCTGCAATACTGTTCACTGCAGGAATGATTCTGCAGCACCTAGAAATGAGTAGCCTGCCCCAGAAGTGCGTGAATCTCCAAGCTGTGATTTCAGTTTGTGACAATAGGTATATCCAGTATGAGCCACCCCTCCTTGCCTCACTGCTGCTGTTCTCAGCACAAGACCACTTCCAGCCCATATCCACAATGAAGTTTCTTAATTGCAGCTCTGCAACAAGGCCGCTGAGACAGAAAAAAAAAACAACAAAAAAAACAAAAAAAACAGGACTTGAAAGCATCTGAAAGTCATTCTCGAATAAATTCTGCAGCCACTTCATACTGCGCTGGGTCCTGGGAAACAAGAGCTGCCAACTCAGCTAATGGTAACAGAATAAACAGTAGAGTGAAACTGCTGGAAAATAACTGTTAATAGCACCAGGAAGAAAAGTGCCAACTGTATCTGTAACAGGAATCACATCCGCAGCAACACGTCTGCCTGACCCCCAGCATCACAAGTAGTTCACAAGTCTGAGCGTACAGAGTAATGGAGAGCTCTAAAAGCTATCAATCTTTCAATCGTTCCTTACAAACTGACAACTGTTACCATGCCAGAAAGGTGTAATCTCTAATTTGTTTCTGCACCTCTCTAATAAGACTGGCACATCTTGATTTTAATGTATGTCTAAAAAAATATACTATGTTAGCACTCTCTATTTAACCTTTAAAAAGGTTTTCCTGATTTTGTGTACGCATTTAAATTTTCCTTAGTGGAGTTCAGAATTACTACTGAGGCTTTCTCCCCTCCAATCCAGCATGGATCCTTCTTTCAGAAGCTCTACAGAGCTGAGAGAACGCAACTTCCAAAAGAGAAAGCGCTGAACTACCATCAATACAAGAGGAAGAAACAACTGAGGAATAAGACCCACTCGATACAAGACTGTTCTCCAAAATCTTCCTTGCAGCTCAGCAGTCCAAAAACCCTGCCAAGCTTCTTCAATCTGTTAAAATCCTAACCTACAGCACTGGGACAAGTAGCCAAACATTTTAGCAGACCAAAACTTCTTGTGAAAGTAAGACGTGCACAGAAGCAGCTAAGAGCAATACATCCTCAACACAAACACGAATAGCCGGTACAATTTGCCAGAAGTGTGTCGTGCTCCAGACCAGACTTCCCAAACAATTTCAGTGTACAGCCATTAAATTCTCCGTGCCATTTCACATCACGGACAATATCTCCAGCTTTAGGTACGATGTTACATTAATAAACATCAAAATATATATTTCTGCACTGGAGTTGCTCTGTGCCATTTCTCTGTGTGCATTTTGAAATGTACCAGTCTTCAAAATTAATCTGGGCATTTCTCTAATGAACAGTCATAGGAAACAACTTTTTTTCCCAGAAACAATATTTCACGCATTCAGGTTTTGTTAGCTTTACTTTTAGCTACTTCCAGGAAGACGTAAATTCAACTCCTAACACTAATAAGCAGTGGCTCCAGGGGTTCCACTTAGATCTTCCTAGCACAAAAAGTAGACAACGAAAGAAAAGCCGGCACACGCAGCTATTCGCATTTCACTGAGATTCCTTGAATTTAACTATGCACAGTTAAGTACATGCCATGTAATATCATGTCTTAGCTTGCAAAGGACACGGTGAGTAACCACCACCCTACACCTCACCTACCTGCTGGACACCAGAACAACTTGTGTTCAATGAATTTGGGCAGGGTAACAGCAGCAGCAAAGGCAGGACCAGCAAAGCCCCAATTCCAGCTCTGTAGCAAGCCCAAGTGGTAATTCATTGGATATCTTGTATAGCAACTAGACCCTCTTTCCTGGTCCTTGTTACACATCAAAGCTTGACTGAAATAAATGTGAATAAACCTACAATACCACAAACACCTCTGGCTCTGAAAAGCATTGTCAGCTACAGATTTGTAGTCAGCTCTGCCTGATAATAATGTTCTTCACAAGTGCTTTTTTCATTTCTGTAGAAATCCTACGAGATGTTTCCTTTAAAATGCATGAGGGCAGATGAAGTCCTAGAATCCCACAGCAGTCACACTTGCAAAGCAGCAGTGTTGAAGAGAGGGCACCCTGACTGCTGTCATTTCTATGGGAAATTTCCTCAGATTGACAGAATTTGGCTTTCTCTTAAAAAAAAAAAAAAATCAGCAATCTAAATATCTTGATGCATCTGGTAAGTGACTCACATGATGGCCATTAAAATCCATTGCTGGAATACTACTAAAAAATATTTCAATATAAACTTTTGATATATTACATGTTCCAGAGTTTTACTCTGCCGCGGTAGCATACACTATCAATGCCACTTAAGGAAATACAGCAAAGGATATTAAATACAACAGCATTGATCAGACAAAGTTTTGGCTTTGAAAAAAAAGGATCATAAAACTGAAATACGTCAACATTACTTCATTCTGATGGCCAGACTTGGGCCATAGAGCAAACCAACAAAAGGAAAATTACACTTATGTGCATCTAAATATTGGGAATATCAGATGATCAATAGTCATTTGCTTGCTATTTTTCTGTCTAAAGATTCATAACACAGTAATGGCTGCAGCAAAAAAATCATTGCACAGCTTCATAAACTTCCTTTAAAAAAATGGCATTTTGCATTTATGGGCAATCCCTCAAGTCTGATGGTAATTCATCCTTAAATCTCCATTTAATCCACAAGAGAGGGGCCGTACAGGCCGTGGCCATGGGAACCTCTCACAAGTTGCAAACACAACGAGCCTCTGTCCTAACCAAGACAAACCACAGAGCAGACGAAGGGAGGTTACATCAACACCTACTCAAGTCCCTGCTTTCTCTTGGTTCTAACACGATGGTGCTGAGAGCAACGTGCAGAAGACTAAAGAGAAGGCCACCAAATTCTTTACATACAGATCATGGAAAAGCTTCTAAAAGAGAGCGATGTTTGGATAGCACAGGAAAAAAAATCTCTGAGTTTGATAAAATTATAGCTCACTTATCAGATTTCTACAGCAGGAAAACACACAGGGGATCTGTGCAGTTGAAAAGATCAACACACGCTCTGGAAAATGACTGACTAGCAGAGAGGTGAATTTTGCTAACAGAAAATTGTTCAGAATCATCAAACTCCAAAGATTACTGCGAAAAATTGTAGCATGGCGTACACCACCTAAGTGATGGGCCGATAAAATGGCAGCTGAAATACAAAGGAAGGCAGATAGGTCTGAAGGCTCTTCGGGTTTGCATGGTAAGGTTTGGTAGTCAGGGGACCAGAGGGGTGGTTTCTGTGAGAAGCTGCTAGAAACTTCCCCCTCGTTCCTGATAGAGCCAATGCTAGCTGGTGCCAAGACGGTGGAGCTGCCGCTGGCCAAGCCCGAGCCAACCAGCAACAGTGGTAGTGCCTTTATAATAACATAGTTAAGAAGGGGTAAAAAACCCTGCGCAACTGCAGCAGAAGAGAGGAGTGACAATACGTGAAACAACTCTCTAGACACCAATGTGAGTGAAGAAGGAGGGGGAGGAGGTGTTCCAGGTGCCGGAGTAGAGATTTTCCTAAAGCCTGTTGTGAAGACCATGGTGAGATGGGCTGTCGTCCTGCAGTCCACAGAGATCCATGGTGGAGAAGCTATCTACCTGCAGCCTGCAGAGAACCACAGACCGGAGCAGGTGGATGCCCAAAGGAGGCTGTGACTCTGTGGAGAGAGGAGCCCACACTGGAGCAGGTTTGCCGGCAGAACTTGTGACCTTGCGGAGGACTCACACTGGAGCAGTCTGTTCCTGTGGAAGGGACGCACACCGGAGCAGTTCATGAAGAACTGCAGCACATGGGAAGGACTCATGCTGCAGAAGATCATGAAGGACTGTCTCTCATGGGAAGGACCCCACATTAGAGCAGGGGAAGCGCATGAGGAATTTTCCACTGAGGAAAGAGTGGCAGAAACAATATGTGATGAATTGACCACAATCCCCATTCCTTGACCCCTTGCACCATGGGAGGGAGAAGGTAGAGTCTCCTTCTCCGGAGACATTCAAAACCCACTCAGACACATTCCTGTGCGACCTACTCTAGGTGATCCTGCTCTGGCAGAGGGGTTGGACTAGATGATCTTTCGAGGTCCCTTCCAACCCCTAACATTCTGTGATTCTGTGACATTAGAAGTAAAGCGAACCTCAAGAAGAAGGGAGGAGTAGAGGGAAGGTGTTATTAAAATTTGGTTTTAGTTCTTGTTACCCTACTCTGGTTTGATTGGTATTAATTTCCCCAAGTTCAGCCTGTTTTGACCATGACAGGAATCGGTGAGTGATCTCCCCCTGTCCTTATCTTGACCCATGGGCCTTTTGTGAAATTTTCTCTCCCCTGTCCAGTTGAAGAGGAGAGTGATAGAGCGGCTTTGGTGCCATGGTCAACCCACCACGATAAACCACGTAAGTGATGAGGTGATAAAACGTCAGTTGAAATGCAAAGGAAGGTAGTTAGGTCTGAAGTGTAATGTAAGCACTGACAGGTTCTTAGTTGGTCCCTAGCACTCCAGAAAGAGATCCTGGATATGCAGGAGACAGTTCTATAAGAACTATAAGGAATACAAATGCTCACCAGGCAACACAGAAGAAAACAGCGTGTAAGACACTAATAAAGAATGGGATTGAAAGGAAGAGAGAAAACACCAGCGTGCTACTGTATAGAAATCCATGGTGCGCCCCTATCTCAGGCACCGCTGGCAAAATAATCTCAAAGAGAGCAGAACAAGAAAAAAACAGGACGACTAAAAAAAAAGATTAAATATGGCACTTTTAACATGAGAAAAAACCCTAGTATTTTGATTCTACAGCTGGTAAAATGGGATCTGATACAGACGTATAAAATCACAAATTATAAAACAAAGATGACGAGGCAGCAATTCTTTCACAGTTGCACGTGACACAACTAGGACACGAATGAAGCTATTGAGTGATGAAGGTAAAGCAACCCTAGAAAATGCATTTCAGACAATTCAGATGAACTTCATCGCCACACGACACTATAGAGACCAAGAGTACAGAGGCTCAAAAAGAGATTAGTCCAATTTGTGTAGCATTAATGCCATTAGCAGCTATTAAGTTCACTGTAGCTGAAGATGAGGAAGTCCTGAACCTGCTTGTTTGCAGAAGCTGGGAATGTAAATCCTGGACATTTATATATGGCAAGGGAAGGAACACCTTGTATTGTTTCTGCTCCTTACACTCCCTTCTCAGCCACCAGCTGGGATTAGAAGAGACATCAGAAGTGGAGACCATCAGAAGACAACTTGTGGGACAGAGGAATCTGTGTTGTCCACTTGCATGGCTCCTCCCGTCGATTACCTGGGCGGGTGAACAAACACCCGATGAAGGGCCCAACCGCTCAGAAGGTAAATTCTGGTGTCCCAAGGGAAACACAATTTAACTGGAAAACTGAAAGGACACATTCCACAAACTCCCATTTCATTCTCCTTCCTTCTGCCCGCAAAGGAGAATCTGACTTTTGATTTACTAAGTAGTTACCTCACAGTTCCTCCTAGTTTAAGTGCTCGAGTGCTGTGCAATCCTTTTACTTTCTTGTTCAATTTACTGAATTTCAGATATCACCGATAGATCTTCCTGGTCCTGGAGAACTTCAGACAGTCACTTCTTTCCCAACAGAATATTTAAAGGCAGAAATATAGTTTACGGTATCAAATTGTCTAATGCTTACAATCTGTTTCGGTGTAAAGGGGATCATTTTTTTCCATGCAATATTAAACGAGAAATATAACAAATAGCAAGGGCTGGATAAATAGTCTCCTCTCCCAATTTTAAATCTACAGCATTTTACACCAAAGTAATTGTAACTGAAAGGAAAATCTAAGTGGTCATTCATCACTGGGGAGAAATGCTGTTATTAGTCTCCAAGTCTAACAGCTGAAGCCTGTGAGAGATCATCACTTTTCCCAACAAATAAAAAAAAAAATACTTTTTTTAAGTACCGATATAAAAGTCTGGTGCTTTGCACTTCCAAGAAAATTTTAAACCTGTGATACGCATTTAGTAGCGTGGATACCTGATACATCTTTAACTACTGTTGACATATTTTCCCTTCTTTGCCTTTAGTAATATTTTAATAACAGAGGCTGATTTTTAAGTACCATTTTTCAAATCTTAGAGTACTACTAATGCCTATCAGGTCTGCAAATACTCTTGTAAAGATTTTGGGGGTTGTTCCTACCGTTGCAATTGAGCTTAGATGCTTAAACAATTCATAGGTAATTTGTAGGTAACTATTTCAGAAAGATGACAATTAGAAGACAGTTACTTGGAGACTGCTACAATTCCCTTTTTTTCATTTTCTTTTTCATAATCAATGTGTTGTCACTCAAGCAAAAATCAAATTCTTAACAACTAAAGTAAAACCAGGATTTCATCTCTGAGAAGATCAAACGACACCATGGAACGGATGCCACGCTCCAGTACACGGAAACGTTCATCACCTGAGGAAGCACTTAGAAATACATTGCCCAGCATTCAGAAAGAAATTTGAACGGTTTTAAGAATATTATTATTTTTTATTATTACTATTCATATGAAGGATGGTGGCCTGAAAGCTCAGCAGAGTGTCATTTCTTGTGTTTTCACAAAGATCATTAAAAAAAGGAGCAGCAGGGTAAAGTTCCCCTTCGCCACCGCTACAGCCGCCCGTCTCCCAGGAGTACAAACAGTCAGTAATTAAGAGGGTCTAATCAGCTCCCAGGGCCCACCTCACCATTTCATTTTCTTAAGACTGCCAATAAAGATGCCAATTACAGCTAAATATAACAGAACAAGATACGCCTTTGTGAAGCACAAAGAAAGATCACAGTTGATTTCAAACTGGTCATCAAATAGCTAACGAATTGTAAAGAGCTTTCTTCGCTTTCATTTTGAATAGAAAAGAGGAAACTGCATTAAAAAAGCTTTCAGAGTAGTTCTACCACAACCCATTGAACTCTGCAAAATTTGGAAAGGTGATAAGCACGTGATTTATTCAAAGAAGCAAATAATATTTTCAAAGATACATATGCTACATTTCGTAATTCTCCCCAGAATACCAACAGTGGAATTGCTAACTCATACCACCCTAAACGAAACTGCAAAAACTGAAATAAAATGATAACCACAGCATTTCAGTTTGTCTCCTCCAATCAGCCTGGTCCGCTCTGAAAAAAACTAAAAAATAAACTCCCCCACATCTTACCTGCTCTACTTATTGCCAAAAGTAATCTGCCTTTACATACTGGGCAATTAAATATTGAAAATACAAGGTACTGACACTATTAGAGCTTCATCCCCCCAGCTGAGGAGCTGTACAAGTAATGTGCGGAGCCTGCAATTTCTCTTGTACAGAAGGAAGCTGAATACTCCTTAAGGCTGCCACAGCCCAGCTGCTAATTTTGAACACCTCTCTTACAACTGGATCAGTAAATTCCAAGTGGGGATGAATAAATAAGGTAGGTGGTGGATTTTAAAAGGCAAGTAAAACAAAAATAGAAGGATCTTTTTATAGTAAGAAGAGCCTGGAGGAGATCTCACCACCTCTTCTCCCTGCTGAAAAAATGCTATTTGCTTTTTAATTAAAGCTTTTTTGGTTTCTTTTTGTGTCCCAAATTTCTCTGAGCACCAGCACGTCTGCAGAGATGAAAAATGCACAGAGTAATGAATTTTAGATTTGGAAGAAATCAGCTCTAGAAATAAAAAACGCTTCCACACATAGCCAAGATTTGAAGGTGAAGTGATTTAATGGCTGACTCAACTCATTATAATTATCATTATTCATGTTGTGGTGCCACCCAGAGGCTCTGTGTTAGGCACCATCCTAATAATATACTTTCAACAATAAATCTGTTTGAAAAACTATGCAAGGATTTAAGAGACCGGGCAGACTCCGAGCAAGAGGAACAGCAGAGGCATGGCAAGACAATGGGAAATGAAGCTTCAGCAGACAACCACCACCACGTTAGCTAATATGGTTTAAACAGGAAATTAAACTCTTCTAGAGAAATTAATCTGGCATTGACCACTGTCCCTGGGAGCGAAGGTGAGTAACACATCCCTCCAATATTGCAGCAGGGCATCCACAATCATAGGAGATGAACCAAACTCTTAATTCTCCGTTGTGTTCCTCAACATTTAAACAGATATGGCAGAAAACGCAGAGAAAGAAGGCAATCCAGTATACACCAGCAAGCTGAGGAGAGGTGGGAAGTTCAAGGATGAATAGTTATGAGCAAGAGAAAAAAACAAAACAGAGAGTGCCCGCTGAAAGGCACGTGGAGCAAGCGAGGCTGCTGTCGAGCAAATGCGAAAGGCTGGTATCAAACTGCCAGTTAGCAACGTGGATCATTTATAACAAGGCAAAACAAAAGAAAGATGTATGATGATGCTGGTGTAACGGAATGGCAAAAGGCATTTTGGTGCTGCAAGTGAAAATCTTTAGGCTTTTAATTGTTTCAGATTATTCCTTGCCAAGTGACTCTGCTACGCTTTCTTCGTAGTAAATTTAGCAAAGTTCTTTGCTGACAGCTGCCAACAACCTTCCTTACCCAAGAAAACCTACACTTTACCTTAACTCTCTAAATTAATTAATAAAAATAATTACATATGAATTTTGATTAGAAATACCCAAACAAGGTAAGTGCATCAGAGTAGTAGGATGGGGCACAGCTCAAAAATACATATAGAGGAGGGGGAGGTGTCAAATTATTGTCAGCAAGAAGTAGATTTTTTGATATCTCAAATACTCCAGGTCATATCCTTCACTATGTCAATCACAGAGCTCATGTAATCTTCTTCCCAAAATTCCGCTCTGAGACACGACTCAATTTTGTTAAATTGATAGAAATATGACCCTACGTGGCTATGCCCCTGGGAGCTCTGCAAGGCTTACTTAGGTTTAGCAGTTATCCTCAAACTCTCTTCAAAGGATATTTACATCTGTGATGCAAGCAACAAGAATTACATTGTTTTAACCTGTGTGGTAATCAGAACCAAACGAAGGAAACAATAATTACACTAAAATAATTCTAATTATTACACCAAAAAGCAGGGTATTTAACAAATACCTTGGGGCTCAGCTGTAAAGCAAAATATTCTATATTTGCCAGGAGAATGTATCTTTTCTGCTTCATGTACTTTGAATTTATCACTACTCATCATTCACAAGGTTGGGTTTTTTTCAGTCTATATTTGTGCAATCAAAAGGCTATCAAGTACCAAAAATCTTTAAGAGAAGAATTTTTAACCAGACCATCCTGAATGTTTATTAAAGACACACGTCCATTTATTCTCAGTGGCACACTGCTACCTGTTAAATAAAACATAACTGCAGTCAGCCCTGTAAGGATACAAGGTCAATTTTTCATCCTTGTAAATTAAAGGCTGGAAAGAGCATGGCGAGTAACTAAAAGCCTAAGAACAGACAGGCTGTTTTTATTACACTTCCTATCAGTAACAGTTGTCAAAATTAAAAGAACTGAATTCAAGCTTCATTTGCTTCCTACAACCCATTAGTAAACGTGTAAGTTTCTGTTTTGATAGGCAAGGGAAGCCAGTACAGTCTCATGAATGTAAAAATAAAAGATCCAATTTATTCACTCATCAACAATGGAGGATACGACTTGACAAGTTTATATGCCTGAACACACACCCACCAATTAAAATGGTGAGGATGGACGATCACATAAATTTCGGGTGTAACACGTACAGCGACTCGGTGAGATTGTCATGAAAATGACAAAGATCTTGATCCTGAGGAAGACATCTGCTCCACCGCCTTTTCCCACAAGAGGATCTCGTTACGCCTAATCATTCCTGAGACATTTCTCTCTAGTTGGCTCTCAGAGGCTTCCATGGTAAAGTCACCACAGCCTCCCAAGACAATCTTTTCCGTAATTTTATGATAACTTACTATTTTTTTTTTCAAGTACCCTCTACAAATCTCTTTTCCTGCAACTATATTTCAACCTCTTTTTTTTTAACAAGAAACACAAATAATCTCTTATTTTTGTCCTTCTTTTTTTACGGTAGAGGTGTTGCAGCTCACCCCAGCGGGCAGCTCAGCCCCACACAGCTGCTTGCTCTCTCCTCTCTCAGTGGCAGGGGAGGAAAATCAGAAGAGGAAAAGTGAGAAAACTCGTAGGTTTGAGCTAAAGACAGCTGAACAGCTAAAGGAAAAGCAGTGTGCAACCAAAGCAAAATAAGGAATTCATTCACCACTTCCAATGGGCGGGCAGGTGTTCAGCCATCCCCAGGGCAGCAGGGCTCCACCACACTGCAGAAAAGGCCTCGACGCTGTCTGAGCCACTGCTCAGCGATAACTAAAACATCCCGGTGGTATCGACATTGTTTCCAGCACAAATCCAAACCAGAGCACCATACCAGCTACTATGAAGAGAATTAACTTCACCTCAGCCAAAATCAGTACAAGAGGTACCGTAAGAGAGGGCTGATATGCACTGCCTGGAGGTCTGTCCAGTTAAATAACCCCAATACTCTCATTCTTCCCTCAGATCATGCTGTGTAGACATCTAATCATACCCGTGACTATACTCTGAATTCTCTGTAATTAGTCTGTACCCTACTGAAAAGGCACACCAGCGAATCAACAAAGTGCTCCCACCTAAACTTAGTAGTTTGTCCTTGTTCCTATAAGAATTCTTATCGAGATCTTCAAGCAACTTCAAATTTTATTTCTGTATTCTGACACACTTGCAATCTCTCCCAGCTTCCCTGCGCCTGAAAATTTAACCAGAATGCATTCTAACCCACCACCTGGGTTGGTAGTGTAAATACTAATCAGAAGCAGTTTTTGCAGAGCTCCATTGAACATATCCTTCCAGTCTCACAACAAACCACTCATAACTGTTTTCTGTAGGTGTTTTTTCAATGAGTTCTGCATTTACTGTAGAGCAGAGTAATTTAAACCATGTTTCTTCAGCTTAAAGTGTCATGAGAGGAAATGTCAACCTTACTAAACCCTGCCAAATATATCATTGACAGATTCTTTTCTCTCTGTAAGATCTCTCACTTCCTCCTGAAAACTTAAGACACTTCTTTTCGATTACTTCCTGCTCATTGATCTTCACCCCTTTGTTTAAGAGCATTAATGCCTTGGATTATTCTTTTTTAATTCAAAAGGATAACAATGATTTTATTCTGTATAACAGTTCCAAATTATGAGGCGGGTATACCAATATATCACCACCTTTATTACTATCAGTTTGTTGAGCAGCACACATACAAAATTCACCAGAAGTGCCAAATAACAGCTCCACCTGGGAAATTGAGCTGTTTGAAAGAGCAGACAAGTGGCACACATTATATCCTTTACAACCCAATCATGGGAAATAGGTTGTTGACCACTTTAAACTGGCCTTCAAGTTTATGTTTATGTTTACTCCCTTTGTGTTCAGTATGGCCCGGCCATACAAGACTATTTTAAAAAAGACATTAATAAATGGCTTTGTAGGAACATTGATATTTTTGTGAGTGGATGTTTTGTGACTGCCAATGACTGTAGGTTAAACCTAACGAGTGTACAATTAACACTCTACCTTTCCAGTTATGCACCCTCATAAAAACTGAAGTTGATACAGCTGTCATATAAAAACCAACACAATTCACCATACCCAAAGTTCTGTATAGAAAGATACAGGTTTATATTTTCTAAACAAACAACAGCAAAATAAAGCTACCTTATCTGAAAGCAAATACACAGCAGGACAGCTGCCAAGTATTCTTGCAATATTATTTCTTTTTAATGCCATATCTTAACCAGATTCTTCATAAAAAGTACCAAGTGCCTTTTAGCTGGTTTGTTTGAAATAGAAAGTCAAAGAGAATGAGAAGCAGGAGTACGGCAAACAGGTAGTCATAGCCTAGTTAAAAAACTGGGATTACCTAGGCCTCATATAGGAAAAATCTGAGTGCAGCTCTACATTCACTTTAGAGCAAACTTCACATCAGAGTTTTAAGGAGAAATAGGGTAGTGTAGAATTATTTAAGCACTTTCCTCTTCCTGCCTGTACACACATCATCTCCATGAGCAGTTTCATGAAAGTGCAGGGATTCTAGAAAGCGCAGAGATTTTAGAAACCGCAGGCTCTTTTCTGAGACAAAAATTCAGATGAAAGTGAGAAGAAAGAAAACCATTTTTGTGAAATACAACTCACACTTTTAAGACTGGAGTGAACAGGAGTTCTTAATAGTTCCACATCACAAGCACAGGTCTCCTATTACAGCTCCATCAGCAGAGCTTGCCACTCCAAAAGGAAAGGAAACTTTACCTTTTTGTTAGTGAATACTGAATGAGGTGCTAAAAAAGAGTATCTTCAAGGCAAGAGTTCTTGATGGAAGCCTGTTCAGCACCATGCTTCTCACTGTACAGGCAGGTCAGAGGAATTCTATGACAAGCAGTGAGTATTGGTCCCCAGTTGTGTTTTGCAATGATTATTCCAGAGCGCTGAAGAGAACAGTAGTACTTCTTAACACCTTCACCTTGCAAATTTACAAACATTCAAGTAAAATGCCAAGAAGATCAGTATATTTGACTGCAAAATGTCAAACATATTAACTGGAATTTCAGAGGTTAAAATTTCACCAGGGTAACTTGACACTTCTGAAAATGTCAGAGGTCAACCATAATGGCCCATCTTTAGACATCTTTCCGCTCCTAATTCTTTCCCTTTACCTAAATCAAAAAGGACAGCAAAATAGAAGTATCAACAGTTTAACATACTGCAAGACCACTAACACCCTAACAACAAACCTTCCTTGGATTAGTAAGAAACAGAAATTGTATCTCTTGATACTTAAACCTGTGATAGTGATTTGATTCTCATACCTGATGGCGATAGCTCATCGACATGGGTTGGAAGAAAGACTTTACTGATAAAGAGTAATATTTTTAATTAAATGTTTTGTGATGAAAGCAAGCAGGCCTGGAGAAAATAGATGATGTCCCATCTGTTTAAAAGCATACGGTTATTATCCTACTATAACAAATCTTATTCAGATCCAAAAAATTATGCACTTTAGTACTTCTCCTTGTGCTTTAAAAATTAGTTCCAGGGGAAAAATCAACTGACATAAAGTAATTTTATTACACTGTGACATTTATATAAAAAACCCCAATGTTTCTGCTAATTGATTGGCTGGGGAAAAACAGGGACACAATCCAGCTAAGTTTGAGTTTGATGACAATGCTTGCAGAGAGAGGCAACAAAAATCACTATATATCTGGGTCAGATTTGCTCATGTGTATCAGGTTTCGTAATAAAAAAAGGTTTATTCAATCACATGGTCTCCAAATTAGTTTGTCCCTTTCCAGTAATTTTAAGTACTGTTTATTCTTTCAAGCAAATTTGGCATATGAGCAGAGGTCTTAAAAGTATAAAGTTCTGAACAGCTTCTTGAAAACTGAATGCTAAAGAGCAGAGGTATCCCACCCATTCTCACAGTAAGCTGAAGGCAAGAAGAAAGCAGCCGTCTTCTAGCTACTAAATCCAACATTTTTTATGCTATTAGAATGACAAGATTTGCTTTAGTTTTCAAGTACCCTTCTCCATTCCTTCTGTGGTGGGTTGACCTTGGCTGAGCACCAGGTACCCACCAAGTCGCTCTATCACTACCCGCTACTTCCCTCAGCACGACATGGGAGGAGAGTAAGATGTGTGGGGTACGATAAAGGCAAAAAGGCAAAAAGCAAGCCGCACGTGTGCAAAACGAAGCAAAACAAGATCTTGTTCTCTGCTTCCCACCAGCAGGCGATGTCTGGCCTTTCCTGGCAAGAAGGGATCCAGTATGCGTAGCGGTTGCTCGGAGGACAAGCGTCTTCACAAAGGGATGACCCCGACCCACTCCTCCTTTCTCTCCCTTTTATACTCGAGCTGACATCACACGGTGTGGAATATCTCTTCGGTCAGTTTGGGTCAGCTGTTCTGTGTCCCCTCCCAAGATCTTGCCCACCCCATCTCACAGAGCAGGGGGCAGAGAAAATATTTCAAAGCCAGCCTCGGTGCTGTGCGAGCGCTGCTCAGCAGCAGCCACAACACCGGCATCTTATCTGCCTCCCAATACAAAGCCCAGCACCATAAAAGCTGCTCTGGGGAACATTAACTCCAGCTCACCCAAAGCCAATGCATCTTCCTATTAAGAAAAAAATTAATTAATCTCCCTACATCTGCAAAATGTCACCCCCTGTCCTTGGTCAAATCTGGTTGACAAAGTGTTAAAAAATATCTCTTAGTTCAATCTTCCTTTTCCCTTTTTTAATTTAAGCTCATCCAACTGAACAGCAGGCCATGTTTCCTTTGTTGTCATGGCTGTGGTGATTGCGAACGAATGACCAAAATGTACATAATGAAAACACAGGGTTAGAGTCTACAATAGACAAGAGAGGGGTAACATTCCAGGAGAGTTTTAACAAGCTTTCAGAAGGCTATAAGCAGGGAAAAACGCATCCCCGTATCTTTTCTGTTTCCCCCTTTTCTTCATGCCCAACTAAGGAGAAAGCACGGAGTATCTCTCAGATTCCTACTAGAACAGTTGAGCTGGGTGAGTAACAGCAAGTCATGAACTTGAGAGGGAAAACCTAGGCAAAGAAGTTGGCTTACATGCGTGGCTACAGAATTGCAATAAAATAGATACTGTACTTTAAGTGTATTTTAATAAAAAATACTTTCAATTCCATACTTCATATGGAATCATACTTTTAATTTGGCTCACGATAGCTATAGTAGAGGTTTGCTCTGCACAAGATCGGCAGGCTTACTACAGCTACAGCTTCACTCCACTACACATCTCCATTTGCTCCCCAAAATGCATACACCACAAATTTGCTCCCACATGATGTTATAAGGTGGGTCAGGGGATACATCTCAGCATCATTTATGCGGAGTACTCCGGCATACTGTAAGATAAAGCAAAGATAACATTGTGTAAATGCAAATAAAAGCTGTTACGGGCTTTCGGTTTTGTTTTTTGAAGTGCCTGAAACTGAAATGGGAGAGATTAGAGTTGGTTCGGATCTGAAACACTGTCTAAAAGTCCCAGTTATAGGTCGTAACAATGTTTGTGTTCAGTTTTATTATTTTATTCAGGGCTTAAAAGAAAAAGAAAATCCATATTTTGAAAAAGTAAAAGGAAAAAAAAATGTTTCCTATGTCATTTTAAATAATCAACATATCAACAACATAAAACATAATTTTCTAAATCTGTGTTGAAGCTTCCACTTTTATAACAAATAGGAAAACTAGACCCAATATGTGGGACTTGAAACTTTTCCTCTGCTGGCTTTCAGCCAGTTGTCTCCTCCTGTGCTGAAATTAGCACTAACTAGATACCTTCTGTTAGTTATCAATGAGACATCTTGTATATTCATTTGGGGGTTCTTCTAAAACTATTTATTATCAATGCATTTTACTGTAATTATATCCCTCCCTGCTTCAATTTTTTTTAAGATCTATTTTGCATTTCGCTTCTCATGTCGTCATGACAAAATCCCATTTATTTAGGCTCATATTGCCATGAACTATAATAAATAGTTCAAACTAAATTCACTTAGATAAGCTATCTTACTAAATTAATGCAATTTGGACATTTTTTTTTAAGCAATACTAAAGAAAATCCTACAACTCCTCATTACAACAGCAGTCTACAATAAAAAGGCAATTTTTTCCTGAAAGCCCAGCTTCACAGTGAGGCTTTGTTTGCCAACACTCTGCTTGAATTTGGATAAGAAACCTCATAGAACTTTCTCTTGATAATTTCCATCCCATGGTGACATTTCTGTCAAAGTATGAGACACCATTCACAGACCGGAGATTCCTACCCTCAGCATCCTACAGGAGGCCAGTAAGGGTATGTTCATGTGCACTGAACACCAAGTACCCATCTACAGTAACCCATTATAATTCATATTTCTAGCTCCGAACTGTCGTTCCACCTTATGACATACTCTCAATTCAACATTTTCTGTTTTCTCTTTTTTTTTTTCCCTCCCAAGGAGAATTCATGACTCTAATGAACACTTGCAAAAGGTAAAACCCCACAGATTAAGTGTCCTCTCACCCTACAAATAAGTGACAGCTTCAAGTCATCAGTTCAGTGAATCTCTAAGAGATTTTTCCAACCAAGACTACTCAGGTACATTACAAACGATTAGACTTCATGAAATGTACGTAATAGACCATCAGATTTAAACATAATAGAACAACGTATTTAATCTTTGCATTGTCTACACAAGCCAACTGACCCAGGGTAACTAATGACTTCCGAACCTACAGCGCAGACAAGTGTGCTCTTATTTCAGGAGCCAAGATTGCCAAATGAACTGAAAAATTTGCAGAACTATGTGTTTCCCCAGAAAAATGGCACCACTAGGGGAAGCATCCACCAGTACTGTTAGACTGTAAAAGACTCTCGCTTGAAATTCATCATAATTAAAAGTATCGTTACAAATACGCACTTCAGAAAATAGGCTGAAATCATGCTCTCTTGTCTTACGAAAATTGATTTGTAAATAAGAAAGTAAATACTGCCTTCTCTAAGCCATCTCAGTCTTCACTAAAATGACACCATTTGCGATGGGTCTGCACGGCTGGAGCTCTGTAATACAAGTCCTCTGAGCCTTTACTGGCTATTTGGGTTTTATTAGAAATGTTAAGAACTCGACTCCTTCTTAATGGAAATATGATTTATCTCGTCCTTTTCCGACAACTTAGGATGCAAAGAACATACTGTATTCTGCAATAATTCCTTTTTCTGTGCTATGCCATCTTGCCAATGCATACGCAGATTCACCGCTTTCCCTTTGAGATCCCACACCGATAAGTGGCTATGATTTTTTTTCTGCAATTACTATTTCTACAACTGTGGCTGTATTTGACATATTACTTCAAAGCCTGAGGCCCTCGCAGCCACCCTCTTCCATCTTATCTAGCCACAAAGCCCTGAACTGAAGGAGTTGACACGTCACTTTGGAAAGACTGAATTAATGTGTACAAGAACCACCTGCTCCGTGTCTCCAGGTTGTCTCTATTTACATCAGAGCCCCCCGGCAACATTGCTCATCTTCAGAATTATCCATTCCCTTTGCTATTTTATCCTCGATAAAATACCCTGGTGGTCTGAAACCGACAAATAAAAACTATTTCATTATTAATCGGTATCTCACCCATTTCTATTGCCATCATCATTTGAAAACTGCTTATTTATTTTTACCTTTTTCCCTTTGAAAGATCATATATTTTCTAGGAGTGTGAACACTGACAAATTTAAGGCAAAAATAATAAAAAAATAAATGAACACATAATATTGAACATTCACAGGGACGAGACCAAAAATATATTTATAATTCATTTATATTTTACAGGCAAGAATATTTTGATATTTGCTTTGGGAACCAGGATAAACACTTTACTTGATGCCTCTTAAAACCAGCAGCCATTAAACAGAAAGAGACTGAACCAGCTCCCATACTCATAATCCACTCCTTAACTTCAGAGGACCACTGTGTTTGCTTCTGCTGATGCTTACCCCAGGTAACATCATTTTAAGTTTCTACAACAAAATAGCACACACATCTTGTTAACTAACCATGCATCTTCCAGTCTAATTCTGAAAACTAACATTTCTTGGAATTCAGATGCACAGAGGTCTCAGTTTGGGTTTTATATACAGAATCCTGCAGGAAAGGTTTGCTCAGAGGTCCCAACGTTAACGGCAATTTTGGGGATTCTCATTCCAAAGTGAAAATTGTATGGCTACACAATAAAGTACCTGTGAAAAGAAGTAGATTTTTTTTCTTTTTCATTCTTTTTTTCTTTTGTTTTCCCTCTTTATTTGCAGTGCTGCTGCTGCACAGCTTAATGTGTTCAGTAACAAATATCCCAATTCTCCACATATCCCACTGTCAGACATGAGGCTCAGGTAGCAGCGCGGGTCAACCTGCTCTCCTCTAGTGCAGAAAGCGTCAAGATGTAATTGAAGTTAGAGGACCTGTCACTGATATCAAAACTCCAGCACGTAAGTTCAGGACTAGGGAAGGCAGCTAGTATAGTACAGAAATCCAAAGCTGAGTTTATCACTATTTGGGAAATTCCTGATTTTTTTAATTTACTTTTTTTTAAAAAACATTTTAACTATTTTCGCAGACATTGCTGGAGAATTTTATACATGTGTTGTATGCACATCTCCCTAAGGGGTAAGGACATCAGAATGAATCTGGGAGTGGTACTGTGCTCTCTGAAAGCTGTGCAATTTTAAACCTGGGAACAAGAAAAATACATTTTCTTTTTTTTTTTTTTTTTAATGTTTGAAGCGTCCCCCTATTTTTTATGTTGCCTGTCAGAGAAAGGCCAGACTTTGTGCCAAGCTTCCTCAGCAATGTATATGAGCAAAATGCAGGTGTATAGGAATAATGAGCGCTCAAGAGCTCGATCTCACAGCTGAGAACGGCTCTGATGGGACACAATGGGTTGAATATGAGCCCATTAAACACACCACTGGCAAGACCGAATTTCAAAGCACACGTTCCCGCCACAGCTGTACACAGGGGCTGTTAACCTTCAGTTCTGAACAGAAACTCGGCCAAGCTAACCATCCGATTCGGCCACGCTGTCAAGCAGCCACAGAGACAAGTACGCTTTTTAAAATACTATCAGTTATATAAAAGTTTCCAGTATTTTAAAACCTTTTTCTGGGTACAAAATCACTAATAATGAACCAGAATGGGACAGTTACCTGACACCAAAATAAAATAATCTCTGCAATTCTTAACATGCTGCACTGCACATCACTGCAAGCAGCAACATCTAACGGCTACCTAAAAAAAAATAGCATTATGCAAACATTTTTACCAAAAAAAATGACAAAGACATCTTTAGAAGAAGCTAAAAAGTAACTCAAAACCAAGTGATGGATAATTTTGTAGAAAAACAACACGATACCTCAACTAGGATAGATCTCACTTGAATTCTACTCTAAAGTAAGGGTTGCTTTGTACATGGGAATGGACTGAACACTGACCCAACAAAGGCATAACAGAGAGAAGAATCTTTTTTCTCCTGAAAGCCTCTTGAATCCAAGTTCCTTCTCTCGGATGAAATATCACTAAAGTAAATAGTAAACTTGCAGGAATACGTCACAGTAATAAAATCCCAATTTGCTGTAAGAGCCAGCAGGGAAAGCATGGACTAATACAACTGAAAATGCAGACATGAAGAGAGACAGGCCACAACCCTCTGAATTTCTGGTGGAATTACCACGAATACTACATTCTCCTACAATGTGAACTAGAAATCTACTTTAAACAGAGATCGCTCAGAACAACTACATGAAAAAGAATGAAAGTAGAGGTTGGAATAACCTTCCTTCTCCAATTGCTCTTTCTGAATGTGTCTCTTTTGCATCAAGCTTTCTGAGTGGTGACAGACTCAGTCCATTCTCATCTGAGCTATAGGGGCTGGCTGAGTTTCTCCTCCCTTTTCCAGCAGCCTCTGCTTCAACAAGTTGCGCCTCTGCCTGTGAGGAAAGTCTCCAACTAGAACCCCTTTCTCACTCAGAGAGGAGTCATCTTTCTCTGCCTCTTAGAGGACTCCATGTTGCTGCTCAGCTAAATCTCTTTAACCAATACTGATCGGAGCAGCATAACGGGACTGATTTCATATCACCTGAATCCGTAATAACGCCAGCTCTCCTCAACCACCTCTCTAGTACTGGTTAATTCACTGTAGAATTGGCATCTTTGCTAACTGCTCTCCTGTTCTTTGCGAACTACATGAAGAAATCTTAATTTGGGCAAGCCCAGTTTCTAGCTGAGAACTGGGCAGACAAGTTTGTGATACAGACAAAGGACAAATTCATTTTATTGCAATACTCTTTTTTTTTTTCATTTAAAAATATGCCATAAAGACTATAAATCTTTCCCATTTCCTTAATTATGTCAAAATTTGCAACCAATGCACTTATTTTCTCTCTCACTTTGTTCACAAGCATCACGAGCACACGTCATCGCAGAGGTTTATGTGACTACCACACTAGTGCCTGAACACTGGACTTGGCTGCAGATGTAGGTGACCTAAGGAGGACGCAGAGGTCACACGGTCACTCATTAAGGTTTTGAATGAAAATAAGATGTTTCCTAACAATTCTGAGAGCAAGATCAAGTAGGCTGTTGGTATAACATCACCATATTATGACTGTGAAACAGCTGCCTTTGCTTCAATTAAAAATCCCAGGGAAAAAAAAAACAAGAAATGTTAAATGGAAGAAAAAGTGACCTATTGCCAGTGAACAATTTATACAGCAAATGTGATTTTGTTGTCCCCAATTTACTAAAGTTACGCAGGTGCCTACATTTAAACCCTGGGCTAAGTCACTAGCTTGAACTTCATTTGATAATTTTATTGAATTTGATAAGACAGATGGCAAAAGTTAAAGCTGAAAAAAATGGCAAAGGAGACAAGGATGAATTAAAAAAAACAAACAAAAAAAAACAAACCCAAAACTAAGGCCTGGACACAGTTACCTGCTGTCTCGCTCGCATGGGCAGTACAAAGGATGGTACAGCAGCACCCCTTCATACCCTTTTCACCCAGATATCCCCTATATTTGAGCAGTCAGCCGTGGGTGTTTTCTAACATATTTCAGGAAGAAGCGATTCTTGATATTATTCACATCTCCACTTGCAACTTCTATTCCGTCAACTCATTTCTTACGAGAGGAAGAATAGGCAAAAATGTAGACACAGAAATTATTTTTACTCTGGACACAGAAAGCAATGGTGTATAGTTCTCCTTGCATTTTGTCAAAGAATTTGGTACAGACAGAAACAGTAAAATAAACAGCTTAAAGTAATACCTTTTCTGATAGTTTTGCTGCAGGAGTTACAGACTGCAGCCAGCCAACAAAAAAGCCCAAGATAACGCAAGTCATAGTGCAGCTCAGCGTGCACCAGGATAAGATGCCTGAATGAGCATCCCTAACAAAGAAGAATTAGCTCAAGTGTGAAACTGCTCCTGGTTTTAATGAAGATTTTATTACAGGTCTCCTTCAGGATTTGTCTCTATAGATCTGTCTCCCATTTATGCACAGGGTAGAAAGAACAACACTGTCAAATAATCATTGATAAATTGGGGGAGCAGAGGAAGACTTCCTAAAGGTCAATTTTCCTGCAACAAATCTTAAGGCAAAAGGCAATTTTTCCAATAAAATGAGAGAAGAGCTGGTCTTGCAGGATAAGGCATAGAATGAGGAGCTGGCAGAGAAGGACTTTATTGCCGTGCTTCTGATTTCTTGGCACAGAATTTCAAAGTTTTTGACACACAGTCTCAGAATTCTCCCTTACAAATATCAGTAGAACCCTAAAAAAACCTCGAGGTCTGGATACCCTTAGTTTATTTAGGAGGCCTGTCAAGGTACTGTACAACCTACAGATTCTCTGATACTATTAGACTGCTGCTATACAACTATTAAATAAGTCTTACCATGAAAATTGCTGCACCATTAAAACTGCTTTGTCAAGGTGCATTTCACCCTTGCTGAAAAGCCCTCCGCTACGTTTCTCCCAGATCAGGAACAAGCGTCAATTTTACTTCTTAACAGGCAGAAGTCCAAAAAGCTATGCAATGCTTAGGGAAAAAAACAAACAAACAAACAAACAAAACCAACCAAAAAAATCCCAACAAACCGGAAATTTATGGAGGCAGAAAGAAAAACAGAAGAATTTGGCTACTTATTCAAAGTAAGGTGGTAGCAGAGCTAAGAGAAATGCTTCAGGGCCCCAGGTCTATGCACAGACTAAAGCAGGGCAAGGCCCCAGATCTGGGAGGGACGTATGAGAATAATGTGAACAACCCACGGGGTTCAACATGAATGCTTCTAGGTGTAAACTTACTCACTGCCCAAGTGTTTAGAGAATTGAAGCTTAAATGATCAAGTAAGACAGTCCATTATGAATAATTTTCTAATTAACCATGCATGCCTTCAATATACTTTCCATAGTATGGCTTACACTCATCTCTACAATGTATGCTTGACACCCACAGTGGGTAAACAACTGAAGGCTAGTAAAATACACCTAAACTTGGTCTACTCTGAATAATTATTTAGAGGGGAAATGGCCTTATTTGGTTTGCTTTCTTACACAGGACAGCAACTACAGAAAGAAAAAAAAAAAAAAAAGAAATTGAGGGGGAAGGATATAACAAGAAAAGAAGAAAAGCCAGGGGAACTTCGACTCAGTGTATGTATCACTTCACACTTTGTTTTAATAATTGTTTTTAAAAAATGGCTTCCCTGAGAAGGCTTTGCTGAATTTAGTTTTACATATCTTACTTTCCTGTATGCACACAATGAACTGCAACAAATACCATAGCCCACTCATTTAGCCAGAATTAGTGGAAAGTTAAATATAAAGCACATAGTGAGCTGGGGAAAATGCAGTTAATCTCCTCTTCTAAAACAAAGCTCAAAGATACTAAACTGCAATGTATAACCAAAAATCATGAAAAATAAAATTGTTTAGAAAATAATCAAAATACAAAGTCATAATTATAACTGCATCAGATCTTCAAAACATATGCTTAGAAAAGTCTTGCCTTAAGAAAAAATATGGAGAAAACATATTGAGAAAAAAAGTAAATCTCGTATCTTAAATTATTTTTGGTAATGGGTGATGGACTACTCAAATTCCTTTTCCAATTTTATAGAATCATAGAACGGTTTGGGTTACAAGGGACCTTTAAAGATCATCTAGTTCAACTCAATGCCATGGGCAGGGACATCTTTGATCAGATCAGGTTGCTCAAAGCCCCATCCAATCTGACCTCCAACACTGTCAGTGACAGGGCACCTGCAGCTTCTCCAGGCAACATGTCTCAGAGTCTCACCACCCTCATAGCAACAAATTTCTTCCTCACATCCAATCTAAATGTACCCTTTATTTCAGTTTGAAGCTGTTGCCCCTTGTCCTGTCACTACAGGCCTTGGTGAAAAGTCTCTCTCTTTCATACAGACTCCCTTTAAGTGCTGAAAGGCTGCAGTAGGGTCTCCCCAGAGCCTTTTCTTCTCCAGGCTGGGCAACTTCAACTTTCTCAGCCTTTCTTCAGAGAAATGTTTTAGTCCTCCAACCATTTTTGTGACCCTGCTCTGACACATCCACGTCTTCCTTGTGCCGAGGGCTCCAGAGCTCAAAGCAGCACTTCAGGTGTGGTCTCATCAGAGCAGAGTAGAGCAGGAGAATCATCTCCCTTCACCTGCTGGTCACACTTCTTTTGATGCAGCCCAGGATACAATTGGCTTTCTGGGCTGCAAGAGCCCAATTTCACACTCTAATGGCTATTTTTACTTTCCATTCTTATGCACAATACTACATATTTTGATCTTGTAAAAAAGGCACCGCAAAGTATTTTTTTTAATGCCCTATGAACAAACCCATATAAAATATCTCATTTAAAGAGCACAGTTGTTACAATACTGATAGCTATTACTAGTGTGGGAAACAAAAAAAGGCCTTCAGAAAAAAAATAATAAACTAAATCTCCCTGGGATCAAATGCTTGTTAATCAATTTGATTTCTATTTTCAAAAACATTTGTGCCAGCCATCATGTACAGATGCATTGCCGAATGGGAAGAAACAGTCAGTTAAATTCAAATGGATTTCTGCAATTAACAGCAAAGAAAATTAATCATTGCAATACATATCATCTTCAATACTGTTCCAAAACGTGGCCACACTCCTAATACATTTCCATTCTTCTCTTACTAATGTTTTTTAGCTCATGAAATTGCAACACACAACTGGAAGTGGCCCATAAAGGAAAAAGTGTTGAAAAACTTCTTTTCATGAAGTTTTCCATAACCTCATCAACAGGCAAACGCCACAGCATCTACAATTAAGAGTAACCTGACATTTCTGGACTAAAATCAGATGACTGCTTGTTTTCCAGATGATCTGACTTCCCAGATTGCTGTTCCTATCTGCTGTATGCTGATCCCATGCACTGAAGTGCATCACAAAACCCTGGCCCAGATGAGATGTGCTACATGGGGTATTCAGCAGGCATTACACGAAGTTCTAATCAACCTGATAGGTTACATTCAAGAAAGCACGTATGCCTTAACAGGCACAAACTTCATTTCAATTTTCTGCACATCACAGACTAAAACTGAAAGTGAAAACCGTAGCTAAAGCCTCGCTCTAAATATCTTAAAATAAAATTTATAATTTGAAATTGATAAATGTTGTTGTAACGGGATTTTTAGGTTGATAAGCATAGGTAAAAAGTCTCCTTGTAAACCTAAAAAGTCTCGAATAATCCTCTGCCTAATGTTCAAATGGCTGGGAAAACACTATCAGCTTCTTCAAATTTTTACATTTCTCTTGAAAAAAGCAAGTATTATGTTCCTCTTGGGCTGAAAGAAATCTCTTACAAATCTGCATCATAACTCTTTTGAATTTGAATTTCTCATGGTTCTGCTGTTGGTCATACTTTGGCTCAAAAGGAGTACCATGCATTCAATTACATTAGAGAAGACAAAATTTAGGGCTTCCAAAATGAATTTGTTTCCCATCACAGAATCATAGAATGTTAGGGGTTGGAAGGGACCTCCAGAGATCATTTAGTCCAACCCCCATCACCAAAGTGAAAACCAGAAGCAGCTGCTCTAAGTGCTGCGCTGGGCAGTGCACAAGGAGAGCCAGGATTCATTTTGACCAGAGAAAGAAAATAGCCATTTTTTTCATATTTTCCTTTTTTTGGTCTCTTTGGAGTAGCTTTCAGGCCACAAGCATTTGCGAATCAAAACTCTTTGTTGCATTTCTATCACACTTTATCAAATATCATGATTTTATTATAATAAAAGTATAAAATGAAACTGTTAAATGACCAGAATTAACTGCAAAGATCTTCAGAAACATCTAGAGGCTTGGGTTGTTTCAATATCTTGTTTCAATATCAAATTCATATCTTTTATTATTTAATCTGAAATACAGTTTTATTTTATTTGCCACTTTATCAGGAATGTTAAACCTATAAACTCACCTTCTTTCTTTCTATGACTTAACCCTCTTCTTAAAGCATAATTACAATTTGTGATTTTTTTTGGCATCATGTGAGATTTCAGATATCATTACACATGAAAAACTCCAACTGATTTTTCTTTCCCTCCAACTGAAACACCAAACACTGTTTTTTTCACACGACTTTCCTTTTTTTCTTCTGTTCAGTATTTCTTCTTGTTGAAGCTTTTGCAACCGAATTTCAAAATTAAGATTATACTAAGAGTAGATGGTATTTCTAACAGCCTTTGTCACTGAAGAGAATGGCAAAAATTTTCACCTCAGGGTAATCCACAAAATAGAATTAAAGATCTACAAAATATTTTTAAGGAACACAGGTCAGTTTAAATGTCAGTGTTATGAATGGCCAAGTAAATAGATTGGAGAGAGGGAGATGATGAAAGAGTGGGTACCTAATTATGGACTATAATGAACATTAAAATTCTTTCTGATGTGAAGAGGGATCTGGTTTGTTCACTGCTGCTGATGAATGCCACCAATTTTGGTTCAGTTTCGCTTTGCTCAAGGGCTTTGAGAAAATTTCAGCAACAAAACTCACAGCAATAATATCATTATGGCCCTTTTCTATTTCTGAGTTGGAAAATCACTAGGGTATATAATAAAATCGAGCAAATAGAAAGGTAAGAAGGGTACTTCAGGTGACCTAAAGGTGATCAATCAAGAAACAGGTTACTGAAAGACATTGTATTAACAGCACTTGCAGTACATGTATTATTTAATAAACTCATTTTATTTAAGACTTGATTATAACCTCTAATTATTATGTAATCTGTGTATTCAGCAGAAGGATTTATAAGTAATTTGCTGAATATTTGTAAGTGTTTGTACTGAGAGGATCACATTAGTTTGTTCACCCACAGATGCACAATTAGGGAAGAAAGTCTTTATTTCACAGTGAGTCTATTAAAGGTTTTCAGGAAAAGAAAGTAAAATCCTGATGATTCTTTTTAATAAATATTGAGATAAATCAAGGAGAAATCCCTTCAACAATTTGTTTCCAGTTTAGAACTCAAGTTCCATATTTCTGCCCCATTTCCTCCATTGCTTCCCCATTCATCCTTTGTCACACAAGCATGCTTAAAAATATTTGAAATCTCACATACCCAAAGTAATTCCAAGCAAAAATATCAAGTCCCAACACTGCCCAAGGTATTAGTAACATAAGGATCTTTTTCTTTCTTTGTTGTATTTCTAACTTCGTATTGAGTTTTGAATATTTTTTTTTTTAATTCTCAACAGTGCATACATAAGACTTTGACAGATGGGAAGCGTACCTTCTAGGATTTATGAACTGCTTTTCACAAAATGCTTGTAGAATTCAGTGCAAAGCTTAAGTAAGCAATACAGAAGTTTTAATCAAACACATTATGAATTTTATAAATTTGCAAAAGAGCTAGTTAGAGCTTATTTTCATCCCTTAAGGATTTGCTTATTGCAGAGTAACCAAAATATTCATGATATTTAATTACTCTCTGCAAAAAAAAAAAAAAAAAGTTCTTCCTTCAACATTTTCATTCCTTTCAGTATTTCTTTAGGGCTTCCTGATGCTCTAGATTGTTCCATTTAGTGAAAAGCTAAAATCCAACACCAACATGCTTTCTTTACAGTAAACATATATGCTATTTTCCGCTTTCAAAGAAACAGAGGTGGGAGTCAGGTCATAGGAATGAGGGTTTTGGGCTATATTCTACTTAAAGCATTGTTAGGCTATCCTCTCTATACTCCATCTGTACCCTCGTATCTATTTTATGTTGGGACACTTATACGTAAAAACACAAGATCTGAGCTAAGAGAGTTAGTGTCTCCTGAAAGTCAACTCAGTATCCTTGGTGTCCACCAAGTCTCAGAAGGTACTGAGAACCTGCGGGCCCCACCAGAGAGCTGGGGGTGCTTCACAAATTCAAAACTAGCAAGTTAAAGTGATAGTGAATCTTTTTTTTTTTTCTTTCTTAATATATGGCTTTAATACAACTACATTAAAAACTCTAATTTTTTATGCATGGAGTGGTAAATAACAATGCCCCATAATGGTTAGTATGAAGAATGAGCTGCTCCTAATCTGTGTAATAGAACCACTCCCTTGCTAATCCATCAAGTACTTTGCCAAGGACACTGCAGGGACACTAAAAGCACCAGTTTCCCCATGGTAGTATTCTACTCAGCATGTATGCGGTTTTTGGTATACAAAAAGAATAGAATTTGTTGTGACTAACAACTTTCAACTTCGGGAAAAAAAAATCACTACAAAGTACAGTTCTTTTCTATTGATGAATTATTTTACCACCTTTAACATATGAAAACTCTAAGGTTTGCAGCTATCCTGAGCTGGGTCTAAGTTTCGCTCTGAACTTCAGTTCTTGACAGGCAAATCAAGACTGGAGGACTTGATTGCAACGCCACACTCTATACAGGGTAGAGTAGAAGTAAAAAAAGCATATGGTTCACTGAAACCACATCTTGTGAATTAGGTTCTCAGATTATTTTGAAAATATTTTTACTAGCTCGCATCAAATTCTTTCAAAAATTCATTGAGATCGTGTTCTTTTTCTTTGAACTCGGCAGGAACCATCTTCAAGCAATAAAATCACCTGCTAGAAAGGAAAAAAAAAAAAAGTGTACTTTTATATTGCTCATAGCACTGCAACATTTATGAACCAGTGTACTTTAGTTAAAGCTGCAGCATTCAGCTTTTTCATGAAACGTGATGAGGTTTCCATAAATTGCAGCCACGTTTCTCCTAGAGAGATATGAATAAAATCTATTTATGGAATATCCAGCAAGTGGATGCAGGGTGAAAATATCACTTGTGTCTTCAAAGACTAAATTAGCACGTTTCTGTATCGTGGATTCCACAATCTTTTCTACAAGCTTTTTTTCTGCTCCAAATTTTCTCAGTTTTGCACAACCACACACTAATCATGTAAACCAAACAGACCTGCATACAGCCTCAGTAATTTTTTTGTTTCTGTACACGTACATAAACACACGTGCAATAGAAACACTATCAATCCAAACACATAAAACTGCATCTAGAAATAGGAACAGCAACAAACACATTTTATAGAAAAATGTGAAAGCTGAGACCAGGAAAAAAAAAAAAAAAAAAAGAACCTTCTCAAATGAATGCCAAGATAATTTGGGCAAAGGAATAAAGCGAATGAACAAGTAAAACTTCAAATCACAAATTAAATTCTCCTTCCGTTGGTCATTTTGATTTAGTTTGGCAGGAATAGAGATCTGTGCCACGACGTGACAACGTCAGGTAATACTAAGACTAATAATAATTGTTCACTCAGAATTCATTAAGTGGTAAAATCCTGGTTTTCCACGGAGATCAAACATCCACTAGTCTCATGTTTTGTTTTCACTTGACACACACAAAGGAATTATGCTCCTGGACGTGGCTGGCATAAATAATTTCAGAATTGTTTTTGCAGAAAAATAAAGAAGAATGTACATACTTGGGAACTAAAAGGCCTCTTCCTACAATTTCATGCGCTCGAGTCCAGCTAACAGCTAAGAGGTTGAGTGTACATTGGTTCAGATTAATCGTCAGCAGTGTGTTTGTGTCAGTGATCCAAACACTGCTATAAGCTGAAGCAAATTAACTACTGTCTTCAATAGAAAAATCAAAATTTAAAAAAATCTCCTGTTTTGACAAGGCCTGAGGCTTGTCAAAATTCCAGATGCGTTTTCTCTCTTGAAATGCGGTATGAAATCTTCAGTTGATAGGATGTTCTAGTACAGGTTCTATTATTAAGCCATGTAAAGTGGCATTGGTAATTATTACCAATTTTATTTTAGGCATCAGTACAGAAAAGTAGCTGGAAGAAGCTCTTTTCAAGCAGTTCTCTCAGTCTTCCAGACTGATGTCCTACAGATAAAATATAACCATCTTCCCAAAGAAAATGTGTGGGTTTTCGATACCACAAAAGGTCAACCACTCTCACAAAATTAAGTTCTTAGAAGTTCTGGTGTTTTTTAGTGGAAAAAAAGCACTAAATACTAATAGCATAATGAAGTTAGCCTGGCAACAGGCTTCCAGAAAAGAACCAATTCTTTAAAGAAAATGCTAGAGAAAAATCATCAAAATCTCTGAGATGGGAGATGCTGATAGGAAACATTCTCAAGGTGCCCAGGCAAAACGTGAATTAAAATACACAAAAAGCTAGCACATTTTGTTCTAGCTCAGATAAAAATTAGGAAGTCTAGGAGTTAATACGGGAAAGCTTGAGCACAGTATAATGGCTATACAACTTTATGTAATAATGACAAATAATTCTCAATATTTTAACCCCACAGGATCAGATTCTTGGCTGAACAAAAGAACAGAATGGAGAGCAGCTTTCTTGTGACACTTCAAGGCAAACTGTTCTGGTTTTAGCACAAGAGAAACAGCAACGACATCCTACCACGAGGAAGGAGACTCCTTTTTTACAAGGAGTTACATGGAGAAAACAAGGGGGAAAGGTTGCAAGTTGCTCCAGGGGAGATTCTGGTTGGAGGCCAGAAGAAAATTGTTTACAATGAGAACAATTAAACACTGGAATAGTCTCCCAAGGGAAGTGGTGGACTCCCCTACACTGGGCAGTTTCAAGACTCAACTTGACATGGTTCTAGACCATTTCACTTAAAACAACTATTTTTTTACTTTTTTTTGAGGTCCCTTCCAACCTGGCATTCTATGATTCTAGGATATTGGTCTCTGTGTCCAACAAAGTCAGACATGAGCCCCATCAAAGAAACATACTCCAAACCTGGATCTGCAAAGGCCATGCATGCACAGTGTCGAAGGTAGGCAAACAGCATCAGTTTTTTTGTCGTTACCGGCACATCCTTACGTGCCCGTGGCACTTCTGTACACCAGCAGTATAACAAGACAAGAAAGTGTTACGGTGAGAGAAAGCAGAGCTAGGCAGGCCACTGCTGGCTCTCTTTTATTGCATTGTATGATTTATTTATATACAATAAACTCTATTTGTAACAGCACGCATCCCAAAATCCAGGGACAAGAAGAAAAATACAAACACTGTAAATGCCACAACTTTTCCCAAAGTGCACGAGTAAATCTGGATTCTTTTCACATAAGTATGCTGATGAGTAGGAGAAGCACTGAATACAAAGATATGTCAATTTGGGTTTGGGTTTGGGTTTTAGAAAGAAATATGTTACCACACCATATTTCAAGCAAAGATGATGCCATGTACTTTAACCAGATGAATTGCTTAGAAGCTAAACCACTAGTCAAAATTTTAAATACATATTCTTTTAAAAGAAAAGATAATAAGGGGAGAAAAGAGTTACCAATCAACAACATCTTCTGTGTTAATCTTGCACCTTGTTAACATCCTAACTAAAGCCACAGATTCAGGGCTCTCATTCTAGCAAAGCTATTTAACTTTCACAACTTGTTTTCCCTTTCATCATCATAACCCTATGTCCTTCATCACACCTTAAATTCTAAATATAAACAATGTAATTACTGAAGAAAAATTACAGTGCCCGTACGAGGCCTTTGCTGGTATTTACAAGCAAGTTAAGCAGGAGACAGAGTTGGGGTGGAAACACCCAGTGAAATCCTGCCTCTAACTGACAGGTTGACCTTGGGAAGTTGCAAAACAAAGACGATGCCCTCACATCTCACCTGATGTGGAATTTCTCTTTAATATTAGCACGGGCTCTGCTCTGAGTAGGGTCTGGACCAGATGATGGCACAGGTCCAGTCCAGCTACACTGCACTGATTCTATACTGTACCGCTTAGTGTTTTTCAACTTCTCTGAAACTTTCGTAACTTACAATACTCCTTCCAACAAAACCAAAACCAACTAACACAAAGTATCACAGTAAATTTACAATAAATTTGGAAGACAAAACCCAATGTGATTGCATAGTTTTAAAATATCTATTAACATTTTAATACATGGAATTTTTCATTTCTGTTTATTCCTGTAAATATTTGTTCCACAATACGCAGCAGGAGTGCTAAATGAAAGATGTTACAGTGCAGGCTCTACACAACATATAGAAAAAACTAGAAACAGTACAAATACTGCAAAAAGCATTTCTATCTATCATTCAAAACAAACTTCATACACAAATAACAACTATACAGACCTCCACAGTCCCCCAGATCATTACATGGACATCAAATTCTACTCCAGTGCCCTATTTCCAGCCTTCTGGGACAAAGCAGAAACATCTGCCCTTATTTCAGTTGCCAGTCTGATAGTCAGTTTTAAGATAAATCACCCTCTCTGAGTAATGAATATCGCTTTCTCAGTTAGATCTCTGATTATTAAGTCATTATTTATTTTCACTGATGATTACTCTGTTTTCCTTTCTCACATTTATTCATACAACTCTGGAGAAAAATGAAACTTCATCAGATAATTTCCAAGTTCTGATTAGAATCGAGCAGCCAATTCTTTAGAGTTTTGTGTTTTAAAATATCTAGCTGAATAGGTATATGCACGAAAGGATATTCTGCGATGGGGTTTCATATGCACAGAATCAGCCTTGGATTATGAAGTGCTTCAGCAGTGAAAGGTCTTAAGGTTGTTACGCTGAAGCCCAGGGAGAAAGGGCATCGGTCAAAAGACACAGATTTTAATGAGGATTACATAAAGAGTTGGGAGAGAGACAAAGGCGATTCCACTTCCTTAGCACACTACTTCCTCTCTCTTTTTGGGACCAGAGGATCTGAGCCTGCAATTCTCAGAACAAGAAAAGCAGTCTTCCTACCAGCCATTCAAATCACTAACTATTTGTGTTTCTCACTGGGTTTGTCTTCTGTCAGACTGGTGTGTCTGGCAAGAGGCAAAACTGGAACTTAGGTAGTAACAGTGCACAAAGTAACTGTGGAAATAATTTGGAGGAAGACTTGGCAGCGAGGGTAGAACACTGTCTTCAGAGAGATCAACTCCTTAATTTGACTTACCCAGCAGCTATACAAACACTAGCACCAAAACCCAGGAGTAAACAACCAGAAACAAACCAGCTCTTATCTTAGGTCAATCCTCCTCAAACCACACTTGAGGAAGAAGGAGGAAAGCAATGGTTTGTAGGATCAGGAGGACACCAGGAACTTGACATCCCATCTGAAGTTGCTCTGAGCCTTGATACTAAACTGGGCTTGGAATAAACTGACCATAGACTCGTGGATGCTCAATTTGCAATTAAAAAGAAAGTATCTTCCTAAAGTTGGTTTCTTGCAATTCCAGGATGAGGAGAGAAATATTGCTGTGATGGTGAGGAGGATGTTTGGAAGTCTTCACAAGCCTAATGCCAGCTAATTGCCAAGCCAAAGGGCAGCTAAAGGGACTAACAAAAATAGGTTTGCTAAGCAGCCAAATTACAAGCAAAAGACCCGCTCTGACACGCTGATGTGTAAATAAAGGCACCGGAAGTAATTCAGTGTAGAAAAACATTTGCTTTGCTTATTAATCAGCGGTATTGCCAGAAGCAAAATATAATCCCATAGTTTTAGTTTAATTTCAAAACTGGTGTGAAAGTCACACGCTATTAAACCCTGAATAGAAGACTGGGTTCTGACCAATCGTTTTCTAAGCTTTATTCACCATCACTCATTCCTCGTGCATTTGAAGCCAGTATCATGAGTCATTCATTGGTTAAACCGAGAGACTGCGAGACTGAGCTTCCCACTATATTACTGTCTTATTTTGTAGCCTGCGGCAAAGTAATGATCTTTTCTCAGTCTGTCTATATGTAATATGCATATTATGCTTCTCACAGGGATATGATTCGCTCACTGATGATAAGAAACATTTCAGTGTTCTCAGGAAAACAGCATCATAAATTCACAAGAGGTAAGCAACACAGTGAAAACAACTGTCTTCTAATACCAGTGCAGTTGGACAATTTAAAAGTCACAACTTTTTACCTAAAGATATATCATTCTCCAGTATCAAGGACTCCAAGGTTTGTGGTGGTTTGTTTTTTTTTTCAAAAATAATTAAAAAAATCGTCTTCCCAAGTCAGCTCCCAGCCCCATAAACACGTCAGCCAGAAGAGAAAAGTCAGTTCATCCTGCCCTTAGAGAAAGATACCCATTTCACTGATTCAGGACATCTTATCTGGAACCAGAAGGGACAAGAGTTCTTCCACATCACCCCACGAACCCTGGGAAAGAAAAGGAATGGCAACACTTGAACTCTGTCAGCTCAGAGGACAACAGAAGCTAAGAAAAATGAAGGAGATGCTAGGGGGGCATATTTGCACAAGCTGAGTTGGAGGGTTGATGTGGGAGAAGTTGTTCAGGGAAGCAACCAGATAAAATAGCGAAGACAGGATTTGCTTCTGCACTTAAACATTCTTGCTTCTTTATTTTATTAAAACGCCACTGGAGCCATGTTCAGCAGTGCAGGTGGAGAAACTGATAACGATACATTTCTTCAGGTATGCACAGGAGGAAAGAAGAATTTTGCAACATTTTCTTCTGGGAACTAGTTAGAAACTTGAGCTATCAAAGAGACCACCTGCTTACACAGTCCTGTTTCTACATTGTATGTCACTTTGTTCTTAGATACAAAGCATAATGTCCAAATCAGCCATCTTCATAGGCTTTGGCTCCTCCACATCATACCTACATTCTCCTTCCATGTTTTTAAAAATCAGTTTGGCTCATTCATTGTACCGTTCCTAGACTGAGAGTTACTGGGTGTCAAGGCAAAATGATTCTTTCATCTTCAACTTTTAATTCTCAGAAACAGATTATTTTGGAAGTGGCATGGACTGGCTGAGGTATTCCTTTCAGAAGCATCAAGGAATGTTTTGGAAGAAATCTTTTTGGATCACTGTAATGCAATTTGGCAGAAATACGGATTTTCCTGATGAAATCTTGGCTTATTTATCTGTGTCTATGTTGAACGTAACAGAAAAGTTTAGTGAATTAACAAAACAAATACATATTACCGTGTAGTTACTTTGACCTCTGTATGGAACAAGCTTGTAGGTGTATTTATGCAGCAAACAAATTCTGTGCGGGGGCGGGCATCTTTTGTCACATATTTATCTACATTTCTGGCATGTGAACAGCACACAGGTCAGAATTTCTTAACACAGAGGGAAATTTTACACTGAGACCTAGTCACTTAACTGACAGCAAAATTTCCAGAAATGTTTTACCCTTAAGTAACTCGATCTAGATTTGTTAACATAAATTGCATGGGATCCCAAATGCTGAAAGGTTATAAAAAGATGCAGTCAGACAAGGCTCCCTATAGCTCTTAATTCCATACCGCTCTCGAATGGCACCCAACCAAAAGCAGGAAACCACAGCAAAAATGTGGCTCAAGACTTTCAGAGATTCATGAGAGCTCTAAAAAGACAATAAAACAAGTCAGTAGTCACACTTGTCATCCACTAGCAGCGAGTTACTAGTTACACGTAAAATACATCCCCTTACGAAACAGGACTGAAATGATAAGTCATCGTAGCTTTGTACTACTGAGACAGCATCAGCACCGACAAGACTCTCAAAATGAGCACATTTGAGGACAGGACAATTAAAACGTTAGCCGCTGCCTGAAGCCTTACTTGCAAAAGCATTCCCAACACTGCTACGATCAAGCAATTGTTGCTTCAGAGAGAGCAAAACACTAAGATCTAGTGCTTCATTTTAATTTGAACTGGATCTACAGCAAAGGTTCTGTAGGGACAATAAACTGAAGAAATAGATTGGCTGAAGTAGGTAAATCGAACTCTCGAGATACTGCTCTGTACCAGCCAGAAAAGTCCAGTTGGAATGATGAGATTCTCTGATGCACACACAGTTTTGCACAGGTCTCCGCACATCTCTCAAAGTGACTCGATCTTTCTCTAATACCAACCTCTGATATTTCAGTTGTTGCAAGGAGATTTAAACTGAGATTCCTAAACCGAAACTTCAGCTGCGTCAGGAATCATTCATCCTTTTATATAGTAACCAGGAGCCAAACACATTTTGTGATGACAGATCGCAAATAAAAGGACTTGCAGGGCCATCAAGCATGCTAGGGGCAGCGCTACAAAACGCACCGTAGGTATATGAGGTCAGAACTAGGTCACATTTCTGTATTTCATAAAATTAGCCAAGTTCCAAATTGGAGGCAATCGCACAATAAATCTCAAAACACGACAACAAGAAGATAAACATTCCCCTTGGATAACAAACAAATCAAGAAAAGAATATACAAGTCTCAGATACAGCACAAAGGAGAACAGATAAAACCTCTCTCACCAAAAAAAAAAAATAAAATCGGAGAATAATAATTGCAGACAAGTATTTTTGTCTTCACTACAGATACAGCTTTGACATTTCCACTTTCTCATGGAAACGATGTATTTAGTGAAAATATGAAGCCAGTAAAAGGCAACTGTCAATTGCTGCATGTTTGTTGAATCTATATCAATAAAGGCCGGCATGTCTACTCTGCAATTGTTTTTAACCTGCATCTGCACAGGGAAAAGATCCAGGGGAGAATTTAATGAAAACAAAGCGGTTTAGTAAGTGACTTGCATTGAATTTTAAAGATTTACAGTAAAGTTGAATGTTAATAGATACCTAAATTTACCAGTCTTCAATGCAAAAACCAACTGGAAGCATTAGCCCATGAAACTTCAAAAGAGTCACCTTTGTTTTTATCAGTCAAAGTCAGCAATGGCAAGAAAAAGATAAAATATCTTTGTTTCTCTCAGGAACACTTGGCTAATAAAGCAAATTAGGTAGTATGTGAACAGCTAACCGTAAAAAGAGCAACTACAAAAAAAAAAAATGTCATAGCAATTGCAAAATGGCAACGAAGACACCACCATTAAAGTAATTAAAGTTGGTCTAAGCCCAAATAAGAATTAAATACCTAAGAAAGAAAGAATGCAGCACAGATAGCAAACCTAAATGGGATTTCGCAGGACTAGCGAGTGTAAAAAGTACCAATAAAAAGCATCCATATTAACTAGGGAATTTGAGGGAAACTAGAGTATACATCAGGATTTCCACAATACTCTAGTAGCTAGAAGAGCAAAATCATATGCATTTTCATACAAAATATCAACAGTTGATTCAAACACTATTTTATCAGTCTGTGATCCAGAATTCTCTTTTTCCTTTTTTTTTTTTTTATTTCTCACAGAAATGACTACTTTTTCACCATGAATACTTCTGAGAGTCTCTTTAGAGACTTTACTGATATGAAGGAACCTGTTTTAAAAGGTATGTAATAATGGACTCCATATATCAGAAGATAAGAACAACCTCCAGCAGCAAGACCTCGAAGAAATTCTTAGAAGTACAATTAATTTCATTATAACCCGAGGAGAACGTGTACCTATCAATGTATTATTTTACTCACAATTTTCCTAGGCTACCTAATGTTTGGTGAATAAAAAGGGTTACATAGCAGCTTATTATTACTAAAATATGATGACAGTGCCTGTGTCTTCCCGAGCAGCACAAAATTCTAGACTCACATCCTCTGAAAAAATCTTTTCATTTTTATAAGCCATCTGTCAACAGGCCATGTCTTCTCTGCCTTTCATCATACAGCCCTAATTTTCTCAATGTGGCAATTAATCTCTTTTCCCCCTCATTTTTTTCATAAAGATATTCGAAAACTCTCCGAAGCCTCCACATTGTACACTCAGCTAATATATGCAGCCTTGTATTCCTATAATTATCCCTTTTTTCCTCCCTTCTCCTTTTTACATACCAACTGTCATACTCCGTTTCAATAGGACCCCACGATCTTTTTGTGCTTGCTGAGTACCTATCCAGTGTGCTACGAGCTGTCCTGTTGCAGATATAATGACCACCACTCACGATTCTGTTCCTCAAATTACCAATAGAAATCTCCGGGCTCTTTTTATCTTTGGCAAACTACACGTTGATTTTATGTCTCCCGTTCAGTACGCTGCTAAGAAAATGAATGGTGTAGATGTCAGGCAGAACAGCGTGTGCTTAGAATTCTTCGCTATTTCAGCAGATTGCCTTTTGCTTGCATTAGGTCTTATTCTCTTTAACAAAAAAAAAAACAAACAAACCAAACTTTCCTAGAATGAATCCTCTGACGAACACATATTGAGATAGTCTCTGGGAAAATAAAATCATTCACTTAGGGAGAAGTAGAACATTTAATGTGATTGGATACATCATCCTTCCCTGAGTATTCATTTCATGCACAAAATCCCTTTGATGCTCTATACCTTCAGTGTCACAATAAAGAAATCTTCTTATTACTGAGGAACGATAAGAGAGTAAACAGCAGCTGTCTGATAGCACTGATGGAGCAGAACATATCCCCACGAGGATTCTTGACCTTTCAGCCTTGGTTTTCAATGCTTCAGCTAAAAATATCTTCTCTCCACTGACAAACATTACAGCTCCATGCTGCAGAATAGCAATGAGGAGCTTTATGCTCTAATGGCTTTACTATAAATAGAATCTCCTCAATGCTAAAAGCTCTTCATTAAAAGGATTAGTGACTACAACAAGCAACAGGAACAACCGATACCAAACCTCAGGCTCTGTCGCACAAACTGATTTTAATGTTACTAGATTTAAGGTTTCCAAAGTAAATGTGTAATTTGGTGAGTTAAAGAGAATGAAGAAGAACCTCCCTCCTCCCCATTTTGGAGAGCTGTCTTTGACATAAAATTAATAGTTTGAGGAATCAGCTTCCTAGTATTCTCATTTTCTCCAGTTCAATGCCAAATTGACTGTATAATGCAATGTCAAAATGAAGTACAAAGTCACAACAGAACTGATGTCAGTACTTGAGCATAATAAATGATCAGTTATCTGCTAGAGCAGAAAATTTTTCTTTCCTGCCCAGTTTAAGACGGACGCAAATTCTCCTAAGGCTAGACTGTGGTTCGGCAGCGCTCAGCTCTACTGCAGCGAGAGTCACTAGCAGGGACTGAAAGAGGAGGGGGACAAAGGCAGGAACGACAAGGAGACGAGCAGAATGGGAACCCTACTTACCTTACTTACCTTTTCAGGATAAACACTTAATAAAGGCAGTGTTAGGAAGTAACTTTGAGACACATTGGCAAATACACCATTAGACCGATGTCTCACCAACGCTATGCCATGGGATAAAGAGTGCAGACAAGATGTAAATTATAGAATCATAGAATCATTCAGGTGGGAAAAGACCCTTGAGATCATTGAGTCCAACTATTAACCCTATTCTACAAAGCTCACCCCTAAACCATATCCCCCTAACACCACATCTAAATGACGTTTAAACACATCCAGGGATGGGGACTAAACCACCTCCCTGGGCACCCTATTCCAATGCCTGACTACTCTTCCTGGGAAAAATTTTTTGCTAATGTCCAGTCTAAACATACCTCATTGCAGTTTGAAGCCATTGTCACCTGTGAGAAGAGACCATCACCAATCTCTCTACAATGTCCTTTCAGGTAGTTGTAGAGAGTGATGAGGTCTCCCCTCAGCCTTCTCTTCTTCAAACGGAACAACCCCAGCTCCTTCAATCGCTTTTCCTAAGATTTATTCCCCAGGCCCTTAACCAGCTCCGCTGACTCCTCTGCACTCACTCCAGCAACTCTGTATCTCTCTTGTACTGAGGTGCCCCAAACTGGATACAACACTCAAGGTGTGGCCTCAATTAAAGCAGAAATAAGGCACATCCTCTAAGTAGTGAGTTACCCTAACACAGTGACAGAGAAAGACTCACTAGGAAGTCAGAAACTTTGAGGAAGAAGATAAATATTACCCGGCAAACATGAGATAAGTTGACCATCTACAAATATCAGAAATAACAAGCTTGTTGAGTACTCAGTTAACAAAAATGCATCTGAATCTTTCAATGAACCAAGACGACACATGGCAGTGCTTTCAATCAGCCTTACAAATGGGCTACTACATATTGTAAGTACTCGCCAGCCCTGGATCCATACAAGCAAGACTTCAGCCTCTAACAGAAGGGTATTTCTTGTAGCACCTTGGTATAGATGTGAAAATCTTATTCCAAAAATGCCCCACAACACCCCACTGGAAAAAAAAAAAAAAAAAAAGAGAATATGTACTGAAAGACTAGAGGGTGTATCCAGCCTTCAACCACTGAGGTTGTTAAAGAAATGATGACCCATCTATGGATCCGTTGTACGTTTGTAACGGACAAAACAGTGCACCACCTGATTGCCCATTAATTAATCTCACTCACGGTCCTCTAAATTATTTTTCTTTCATTCTGCAATTATGCTTTTTCTTCTGCATTTTTAACTTGTTTGAATGAAAGCAGATGTGGTAAATCAATTTTTGGTTTTGGGCTGTTTTGTTTGTTTTTTTTTAAAAGCATGGTTTTGATTAGTTGGAACTAGGGGTATATTTAACTCTATTATGAGTTTTCCTCTTTTATATTTGTTTATTGTTAGAGAACAGAAATTTTAACAAACATAAACCAAATTTAGATTAACGAAATAATTAAGAATGGCTTTTCCCCCTCTGACATTTAGACAAATGGCGAAGTTTGATTCCCGGCAAAAATTGCTAACATGCAGAACTACGTACTTTTTTTTTTTTTTTCATTTTAAATTAGAGGTTTTGCTACTAACATGCCATATGCTGTGTGATATGTTTAACAGAATGTTACAGTTCTAATTGCATACCAATCAAGGGCTTATATTTTCCAACAATTAGCAGGGTAAAGTATACATTTCCTAGTGTCGTTGGTGCTTTCAGGCATTCGACAGAGCCTACAATATTTTAATCCATACATCTTCAAAATCACAAACACGATTTATCTTCAGAAAGAGACCTGTAGGAAACTGAGGAGGAGAGAACGGGAAGACAGGAGAATGAAAGATGCATTTTCACTGACAGAAGCATCCTTTTAACTTCCCTGGATTTCCCATAAAAGTTCTACGATATTCAACCCCAGAAATGGTGTAGAGATCTCAGGTGGGGTTTTATGGGGTGGGCAGGGGGGTTGAGTTTCTTGGCGGTGGTAATCTATGTATAGCTATTTATAATGCCTACACCTTCCATAGTGAGGTTTCTCTGCAGGAGTTGAAAGGAAGAAACATGCAGTTCTTTCTGGTATCTTAAGGATCTTTGAGAACGAGCTTATCTGAACATTTGAAAATCACCCAGTTTCATGGGCAAGCCTAAGAAACTAAATATTCTATACTTACCAATTATAGCTAGTTTGAATGGGGTATGGGAATGGAAAAATCAAGAAACAGCTCTACAGGTAGAACTGAGTAACTTCCACTTTCTTAGGCAGTAGGTCTCCAATCCTGATCTTCATCACAGAGCTTTAGAAAGTTTCAAAGACATTTTCTGCTGACATTAGCTTGCTTTTCACTTGTATCTATTAACTTACTTGCTGATACTCAAATCTCACTAAGAAGTGATAAGTCTTCCCATCACATCATTTATTATGTATGATGGAGCAGGAGTGAGTGACTTAATGAACAGTAAAAGGAGTAGGATTCATTCTAATCCCTGTCACCTAAATATTATTACATATGAGTAAAAACTTACCGAGCAAAATATTTACTTGTGTCTATTTCAGTGTTTGCAAACTTTAATAAATTCACTTTGCCATCAGAATATGAAGTAATGACAATTACAGACTGTATAATCACTGCTAATAAAGATAGTTTTAATTTGCTATTAATTGCCAGGTACCGTGTACGCCTATTTAATTTCTAGCGAAATGCTCAGGGCAATTCCACTTCAGCACTCAAAATATTTGAAACTGCACTCACATCTCCTGGTTTTTCAGTGTTACAACAGAGCTCAGAAAAGTCCTTTGTATAACCTCCTCTCTAGATTTCTGCACATCAGGAAAAGAACAGGAGTCATCACTACAGTATTTAAAGTATTTACAGTATTTAAAGCTTCTTCCGGAAGGTAGTTCAAAGACTTCATTATTGCAAGTTTGTGTATAAATAGTATTATCTAACAATACTATCCAATGATCTCCAAAACACTGGCACACTGGGAATACACACACTGTTAGCACGAACTTTGACAAAAAAACAAAAATAACTGAACAATCAAGTGTCACATTTGGAATCTGTGCAGCTGAGAAATGTCCCCTATCCCATACTGAATACAGTGAGTTTCTAATTAGAAGAGTGAACGTGAGGTAACTGAAGACAGAGACAACAAGCTTCAAAAAACCCAATGGTGCAATGCTTCAATCAGTATCTACAAACAAGGGCTAAATATAAAACATAGTTTCTGGGCTAAAAGAAATCTCTGTTTTTCTGTAATACTTTGGTCTCTTCATCTTTAAATTTAGACATGCAACAATCTTCTCCTGAGTTAATACCAAACTACCCAACTTAATACTACTAAAGGTTTGCTGATTATTATGGCATGCTGTATAACAAATGCTCCACAGACTGAAACTCCAAATGAGAGACAGAGGTAAACGCAATCTGTAGTATTCTACATAAATTAGGTAACACCACTGGATTATCACCAAGTTGCTAGTGCCCATACTACACAAAAGGTACTTTAAAAGAGAACCAGATGGATTAGGAATGACGTTACACAGTATGTCAGAGTTCTTCTTAATTTCACACAGTATATTGCCTAAGAAGTAATTTGTTACAGGAACAGAAGGAAACCTGTGAAGGTTAGCTCTGCATGATGGTCAAGTAGTTGGATTTTTTCACTCTCTCAAAAAAACAGAAGAATTTCATTGTTTGCCACCATGCCTTTTGAAGAACAGTTTCCAGACTATCATCGCCGACCTCTACTAAATGCTGCTTCCCCTATCAGGCATGTGTCGCTAGGTGCCACAGTCCTGGTTTGCCTCTGCTCATTTTTACTTGACTGAATTATGCACAGCTTTCTGAATGGACCTCCTGTACCTAGAAAGCCCAAACAATTCCTCACAAGCAAACAATCCTGTAGCGTCTCATTTTCATTCCTTGTCTTGTGCCATTCTAGCATATTTATTACCTTTGTGTAGTATTTATTGCTTTTGCAGAGATTTCTGAGTATTAGTGGCTCCAAGGAACTGCTTGGACTGCACAACCATCTTACCACAAGAACGTACTCCAAAGGAAGTATCTAGATATTTAAGTAACAATGTGGGGTAGGTTGACCTTGATCAGCTGCCAGGTGCCAACCCAGCTACCCCACCCAGCTGCTCTCTCACTCCTTCTCCTCAACAGGGCAGGGAGAGAAAATAGTATGGAAAAGCTCCTGGGTTGAGATAAGGACAAGGAGATCACTTACCAGTTAGCGTCATGGGCAACACGGTTGTCTCCCAGCTCCAGCGCCGGCCCTTCCCTGCGCTCCAGCCCTTCAGGGCCAAGCTGCTCCCGCCCGAGCTCTCCACGGCCGCAGCCCCTGCAGGGAATATTCCCACTCTGGGCGTGGGGCCCTCCCACCCCGGGCTGCGGAGGAGGGGTCTCTGCTCCGGCGGGGTGTCCGCAGGGCTGCAGCGGATCCCTGCTCCGGGCCTGCAGCACGTCCTGCCCCCCTCCTCCTGCTCCTGAGGCCTCGGGCTCCCTCTGCCGCTGATACCTCCTTGGCTTCCTTCTCCTCCGCCTGTGCCGCCTTCGGCGCTTTCAGGAGCCTGTTTTCCCGCCGGCGCCGCCATCCTGGCTGAGGTGCTCAGCTCTGTCCTGTGGGGCGGGCCCTGGAGCGGCTGGGACCGGCCCGGGGCAGCCCCGGCCTCTCCTCACAGAGGCACCATCTAGGCATGAACACCTCGTGTATTTTGATTTCTAAGATTTTGCGCATGCATGTGACAAAAACCATAATTATTGTGTAACAAAAACTAACCTAAATTTCATATTCATCTGTATATCTGGGTTTCCTAATGCCTACTGAATTTCCAGCTAGCAACACCAAAGTACACTACAAGAAAAAAGTCTCTGATTCTACATTCGTAAGGACAATACAAGTCACCTGGATAGACAAATGTCACTGTCACTCAGAATACAAGCCTAGATAATAGGAAGAAAAGCTGTTATATATCTGACCATTTAGTGATTGAGCTGCAGGCATCAATCCGATTCTTACTCGACAGCTACCCAGGTGCTGGGTTCATGGCCACAAACGGATGGTTTTCTCAGCATCAGGGCAAATGACAGCAGGAAGAGATCTTTTTTTTCGGAAAATATCTTCTATAGCAACATCATCAGCACAGCCAGGGGAATGTCACAGACTTGGACTTGGCAAATATGACACTATTCCAGCTGTTCAAAGAAATGATTCCCAAAGTCATGTGGAGCATCTTTCTTACTATTTGCTAAGAAAGGCCTTAAGTGATGAAAAAACCTAGTAACACAGGAATTTCACATCAACAGACAAACTACTCCATTTGAAATATGATAGATGCTTCTTCACAATATGCCTGTAATTTCTGACAGAAGTTAGGCCTGATAGTGATTTGCTGCACTCTGTCATGGTGTAAAGTACCTGAAACTTGAAATTTAATCAAAATTGACTTCTGAAAGTTTTGGTGGTTTAATTATTTTGTATTTACTCAGAGGGATCACATTATTATCCACCTTAAACATTCAATATTCTCTATGCTAGAGAGACAGCAGCAACTTGTTAACCACTGTGTTGTAGCCAGATATCAACAAAATTCAAATTGGTCTTAATACATAAGCTTTGAAACGAGCCAGGATGTTTATGATCTGGATTTAATTCATCATTGTCAGTTTTAAATTAACATTTGTGAAAGGGGCAATACGGATTTTAATCGCCTACATCAGGTTCTGTGAAATACTAAATATTCACTATAATTCTGGTGATTGACAAAGGCCGATAGATAATCTGGGAAATGAAAGTACAGATTTACTTCATTAGAGGTAGAGATCACTAAAGATCCATGTCAGGAATAATGCTAAGGAAGATGTAATCATGTCCTCTAGGCCTAAGAAAACAAAAAACACACTTTACAACAGACACAGACAGAGGCTACTGAGATAATTGTGGGGTGGGCAATAAAAAAAGCCCCCATGCTACCAAGGAGACTAGGAGAGGTAGTGCTGACTGCTGTCTTGAAATGCACAAAAGAAAGGGCAAGAGTAAAAGGCAAACACGAGAGACTGCAAAAAGCTATTTAAACTAAAGAACAATATTGACATGAGAACAAAAGGGCTGGAAATGAGTCACAAATAAATTTAATCTTGAAATTCCTATTCGCAGCAAGGTTCTCAGACAGAGTTCAATAAGTTTACAAAAGACTCTCCAAACAAAATTGTATTGAGATGCCTTTTGCAATCTACTTCTGAATTAAATAACATAAAGATATATATTTCAGTTACGAGATTAGTATGGAAGAAAATGTGGACAATACAGATCATTATCTGTTAAATACTAATAAATACAAATAATTTCCTTCAAATACAGCCTGTTTAACAAAAATAGTTCATAAATAGCAAATAGCGAGCACACTGATGATTAATACCTTCATTAGGACCAGATGTTCAGAAACTCACTGGTTATTCCAGCAAGTTATACAAAATTATTAGTCACTAGGAAACCAGAAGGGGTCATTTTGCCTCTTCAACTGGCAAGGTTCAGAATGTTCACTCTAATTGACAGCTGTTTACTGATCTCATTTTTTACCAAAACTTAGATTACACTGTTTTCACTCATTTTTCATTTCCTTTGTTTCACTACCACTATCTGGCAACATCATTAGTGAAACTTGCATGTGTTCTTTCTGGAGGTGAAGAATATATGGGAAAACTGTGAGAGTAAAGCAAGAGGAGACGCAGTTATTGGGAGTCAAATGCCATGAACAATCCCCCTAGGTAGGACAGTGTGGACACCTGTCCCCATGGGGTCAGCTCCCATTTTGGAGGGGGTTTATATGTGGGCCTACATTTCTGAGCAGAATGAAGGAGCTACAAATATATCTGCTTTTAAACAAGGGCTCTGAATCCAAGCAGCCTAATGCATAGGTGCAAAGTCATGTTTGTTTTACCCAGTCTACCAGTCTGAGCTATGAGTAAGGCAAAGCCCAAGCCAGGAAGCCCTGCCAGATCTGAGCCGCTGATGCCCCCACTCAGCATTGCTTCAGCTGGAGTCTGGAGCTTGTGTGCAGCATAAAACCAATTCTGAGACTTCATGTCCCACTAAAACAAATTTACTAAATGCTCCCACAGCTGGGAGTGCTGTTGGAAAACTTCCAGCCAGAACAATTCAGAGTTGGTGGCATCCGTTTCTACTCTGAAGTTTCTGAATTATGGTCTCTAGCACTTTCAATACTTTTTTCCTTTAGCTTGAACGTCCCGACCCCATCATTCACTCAGATAACTGACAGGTGACTGTTTACCAAAGCACACAAATGTAATTATCCCTTAACACTTCTTTTAATTATTGCAGATTGTGACTGCTGCCTTTTTTCTTCCCTGAAGTTTTCACATGAGGCAACCAATTATTTCTCTCTGTGTAATTCCAGACATAGCCAAGACATTTTACCCTTTCGATATACTGCTAACATTTTTAATTAAGATTCTCCCTCATTTCATCTCTTGTGCCTGGTCTTGACATAAAAGTTCTGGAACAGCTCTGTACATGTCTGATATTATTGAGCCACAACTTTATATGATACTATATAAAATGTAATAAGGAATGGAAAACAACTCGAGTATCTTTTGATGAAAGCCCCTATGTACAAAGCCATCCTACAGAACACATTTGCTCAGCTCCACACTTACATCCTAAGATGCAAAATAAATAAAAAAGAAATAGCCCTTCTCCTTTTGTAACTCTTCAGAAATGTTAATAAAGTGAGCCTGAATTTCTGCTTAATAAGGAAATAGAAACTGAAATAAAACGGCTGAGTTGACTACTGAGTGTGCAGTATCAATGTGAATCACAGAATCAGAGCTCGGGAAAGATTTTCAGTTTCACTGGCTTCCTTTGTGAAATCAAATCGAGTAATGATTCAAATCAGTCAAATGAAATTAACTGCTTTCTGGCCTAAAAATATACAATCTTACATAGGTAAGGGTCTGGGATTCAAAGTAACAACGGAAGATCAAGGTCTGATATTGTTTTATCAAGAAGACAATGGGGACAAGAAATAGGCTAAGAAAAATCACAAAATGGAAGAAAAGAAATAGCTTATGCTAAAAACCAGACAATTAGCTGCCAACTTTGAGACACTAAAAAGAAGAAATGGAGAGAACATGAAAGCGAGAGGACTTCAGTCACAGATTATGTATCCTCATACAAATCTCTCTGTACTAGTCTGTGCTTGTACTGTTGAGGTTTTGACAGTTGGAAGCTATTAATTTCAGTATTACAAGGCTTACCGAGGTGGATTTATGTTTTTTACAGTGGTTAATTCACTTCTGCTTCCTTGACAAAATAAAGGATTACTTCAGAGTGAACACTGAAAATTAAAACAACTTTCCTCCCCTGAAAACGTTTGTTTGCTGGAGAACTTCTACTGATGATAGGTCACACCGGCGTTAACCCATGAGTCCAAACACATTGGGAGGGGGAGGGAGAGAGAGGGAGAACACGTGCAAATACTTGGAAAATTTTGCTTTTAGGAAAATAAAAAAATTGAGAAGATGAAATGGTCCAATAAAACCACACACTTTTTTAGCTAAAAAGAGTGATTCAAGGAACAATGTAATTAGTGAAAAGAGTGCGTAAAGTTGTGACATTCATGGCATTCGGTTCCAAGCATATGCATGATGTTTTAGAGCGAAACAAAATAAAACCTGAAAAACGTCAGAAGCCAGGCAAGGCAAGCTCAGGGTACGCATTCTGGAATAAGGTCTCCCTTCTTGCTTACTGCCCGAACCCAATTACATGCTGAACCTGCCCTACACAGGCTATTCAGAATATTCCTCCGCTATAATTAGCATATTTTCCATTTCTCATTCCCTACACACTTAGCTGTACAATTCCTTTAATTCCCGGGCAATTAAAACCCTGCCTGATCAAAGCATCTTTCTTGCCTCTCTTGCTAATACGTACGTCTTCTGATCTTTATTCCTTTTTTTCTTTTTTAATTGTCCACAAGTTGAATCATATTTTTCTATATTTCTATTCAACATGTATCGTCTGTGTTGATCAAAGTAATAGAAATCTATTTCTCTGCAGATTCGATGATACTTTTCACTAACTGCATTACAAGGTAGCTTTTTTGTCTTTTCAATCTTCTTCCTTAAAATTATCTTCACAGCTCTCTTTGAAAGTGTAACCCATTTTCATAATTATTTGCACAGATTTTCATTTTGTAATTTGGATGTTCAATTAATCTATTATCCAATTTAGTTCTAACAATACTTAGAAAATGAAGTACCTCGTGTAACTGAGAATTTATCATCATTATGGTGATCCTCAATCACCTGTTAAGGCTTAACTGAAATGTTGTAAGCAATATTCCAATAAACTATGCATAGCTTTGTTTGGTTCTGTGGTGTTTTAATTTAAAAATGCAACGATTTTCTAAATGAAATATTGAAAACAAAGTCACTCACTCAACAAAATGTATCAGGCATATGTGAATCAAGCTTGAATGAGTTAATTTTCCTGCTACTGCAATGTCCAATTTCTTTTTCTCCTTTTTATATCTGATTAAAAGCCATTATTTGGTACTTTCCTTTCTGCCAGTATTTCTCCTATAATATTGTGTTGAAAATCTTAATGGTCTTCAAAAAAATCTAGACTGCATTTATTAACAGACAATTTCTATTCAGTAGGATCTTACATCAAAAGCTGCCCTACATCAGCAATTTTTTTCCCCTCCTTGAAACCCAGTTTTCTGATGGATTACTGGAGATCAGTCAACTCTTGATTTTGCAAAATTAAAGTGTCTTACAGATTACGCAATTCAAAGCAAGCAAGATTGTATTAGATAGGACTAAGTACTGAATACAAAACTCACCTGCTTGATTTCCTCAACTTTTGAGAACACCTTCATTCCTTGATCACCTCCAAAACTATATTTTTTCCTATTCTGGTTTGTTTTGAGCAATTCTATAAGAAGTTTCCCATGGAAGGTTTCATTAGAGACTTGGACAAGCATCACATATACCTCTCTTCATAGCTGAACTACACTGCTAGCTCCAAGTAATACTCAATCAAATCCTTTCCAATCACTTCAGACAGCTGAACTTCTAGCAAATTCCTGTGTTACTAAGCTCAGAACAGAAAATCTTATTTTCTGGACTATATTTCATCCTTTAATTTAGGGTACTTTGTTTTTTGAGATTACTGAAGGATTACAAGAAATACAGAGACTTTTGACCAAGATCTGCAGTGACAGGAGAAAGGGCCATGGTCTTAACCTGAAAGATGGAAAGTTTAGACACAAGGAAGAAATTTACAATTAGGGTGGTGAGACAGTGCAACAGGTTCCCCCAAAAAGCTGTGGATGTCCTGTCACTGGAAGTGTTCAAGGTCAGGTTGGATGAGGCTTTGAGCAACTTGATCTAGAGGAAGGTGTCCCTGCCCATGGCAGGGGTTTGGACTAGATGTCTTTGAAGTCCCCTTCCAACTCCAACCATTCTACAGGCCTGGTTTCTTTTTGGAGAGGTGTCAGTGCTTATCTTTGAGCCATCGGCACATTTCGTCAGTTAATTCTTCCTCCTCATACCTGCTTTCCTTGTTTCTTTTCTTTTTAAGCAAAAAATACTAATGATTCACGTTGGTAAAATTGGTCCTAGACAACTCAGACAACTCCATTAGTATTTATGACTCCACTTTCTCTCCTGCCTCTTCTCACGGCTTTGTTAGAAATGCTGGACCTGCACCTTCAGCTACCAGTTCTTTCAGAAATCTGAGATGAAGAAACCACTGGCACTCCAATCAACCTGTCTCAAGCTGTCCATCTTTACATAAGAGGTTTTGTTATTGTCACTTTAGGGTGTTCTCTTTATTCTCAGCATCTTTTTTTTTTTGAAATCCCTACTGGTCTGGATATGATTGAAACCCTTTCTCTACAAGTTTTTCCTTTTGCTTTAGAGTAACCGAGGCTTCGGTAGGAATTAGAAACAACAGCTGATTCAAAATATATCACACAATAGCATGTTTTGACACACGAGAACATTATTTGTGTGCCAGATGCCCTAGTTTTATCAAGTTAGTCCATTTTTTCAATGTACTACACCAGTCCCTTAACACTTCCCAGTAAGTAAAGCATGTTGCTTGTTTGACATTGCCAAAATATCCTCCAAAACAGCCCGCACACAAGCTGTTAAGATATGAAAGTGTTCCCACCTCTCTTGCATCTTAAAAATAAAAAACCTGAAGATTTTTCTAAATGGATGAAAAAGTTTGGCTACCTAGTAAAATCCATTTATCACAAGTTTCTCAATTTCGGTCTTCCTATGAATCAGATCAGTTCTCTACCTCTTGAGATTTTTCTGTACCATTGGTTTCATCTTTCTAGTGATGGTAATGGCCAGGCTAATGCAATTCTAAAACAGAAATAATTAAAGAATATTTTAGTTTGATGAATGAACAAAATAAAATTCATAATTTTTTTGAAGGGTAGACCTTCATATGGCCCTGCTGATCTCTCCGTATTTCCAGGGTTAAATCAATATAATCTACATGTTCCTGTGGAAAGCCTGTGAGGGGGTTGTTTATTAAAAGAGAAAGTAAAACAATTTGTTTTACTTCCCATTTAAAACCATTAAAACCAGTTCCCCATTAAAACCAGTCTTTCAACAAACATCCAAGACAGTCTTGGCAATTCAAATATGAGGAAAGAGCAATACTGTAGGACTGTCTCAACTAAAGCAAAACTGCTAACAATCATCAAGTTTGCAGAGATCTGGGGTTTTTTAACCAGGTCCTTGGGGATGACAAGCTGTTAGGTTGTCTAGATGGCATTCAAAACACAGGCTTAGAGATGTATCATTTCCTCACCTAGTCACTGACAGATACTTGAAATATTTTCCTTTGTATTCAGGATGTGGTGATTTGACACTGCTGCAGTCCCTAAGAGTTAGTCACATAAATTGTGGAAAGAAAGATTTAATTATGGTCTAAGGTCAGACTGAAAACTGCAAAATAAAATGGGTGAGTAGTTTCAGTAATTAATTTTAAGATCTATGAAATATAAAAGCTGTGCAAACTGATTTTGATTTGCTGTCCTCTAAAACATACAATGAATTATTAAGAAAACTTATTTTCAAAGTCATGCTTCCATAAGATGATTTGTGAAACTTAACCAGATAGAACTTCCAAGCAAGCTGTCATGAACCACATGCTCACAAGACACTTCAGAATACTTTTAAATCTGTGTCTCCTAATGATTGTAGCTACCTCTGAGGGACAACTTAAAACAACCCTTCCATTTCGAGTTTTTGAGTTTTCTCTAAGCACGATACACCTACATGATGCAGGTAGACACACAATTTATTCTGAATCCACAACAAAATGAGTAGCATTCTCTGCCTGTAAGTAAATAATTAAGACTTTGGTTACCAACAATTACTTTTCTTAATTATATTCTGGACAGCATTCAGCAACAGAGTTGTTAGTGTTCTTAGTTTTCCCTTTAATCACATACTGGAAAATTAAATATACTGCATTGGGAAAATACAGTTTAAATTAATTGTGGATGCAATAAAATTCATATTTATAATGATGAAAGTCATGAAGAATGAACAAAATGAGTGCATGAAATAAAAGAATGAACGAAAGCAAAAAACTATTTCTGGACTTCTCCCATGGTAAAGTTTGACAAATGTGTGTTTCTTAGAATATTACTGCAAATAGTGCCTTTAGAGTTCATGCATGATCACTGATTTTCAGTTACTCAGTTAGTTTCTGTAGAGAAAGAAAAGTATTTGCCCAATACATTAAAACATCTAGCCCTTTAAGATGTCTACAGTTCTAAACTCCTAAATCAAATGCCTCTAATAAATCTTTACTCTTACAAGGATCATCAGGAAAAGATGTCTTTACCTTGTGGTTGCAGGCAGTGAAGGAAACTAAGTTTATTTTGCTTTATGTAGGAGGATTTGAAACAAGTTTCTGTTGTAAAATCTGTATACAGCATGCAAAGTGTTGGGAACCTCTTGCTTAAGAGGTACGTCGCATCTGAATGTAGGAATATCCTGAATCCAGTCTATTCCAGGTTCAGTCGAGAGTCTCTTTCAAGTTCCATAACAACATTTTGTACACAGCATTCGTACCTATGATATTTTTGCTATGAAATGTAGGAGAATACCATCAAACTGATGTGTTCAGTCTCAGAATTTTGCTTGCTCGCAAAACCTAGCAGCATAAATCAAATAAAGATTGCAAAAATATCACACAGCCAGCAACTACAAATGCCTCCATCTGATCACTTTCAGATCTAACCACAGAACTTACATGATGTATGACTTTGAAGAGTCTCGGTTCTCCTCATTAAACTTTGCAGGCTGTGTTTCCTTGATTGGATGATATTAATATATTCACCTTAAAAACACATTTGGTTTGTTGCCCAGCAGTAAAAAGAAAATATGTCATAAATTTTAGAGAACATTGAACTTGGTGGTGTTGAGCAAGATTATGTTTTTCAATTACGTTTGATTTACTAACCTGCTTAAAAGACAACTTCATTTTCCAGAGATGTCCTAAATCTTAAAATCAATTTCAAAAACATATTGAGAACTCTCACTCTAGACTTTGACATATTTTATTTTTAATGATTCCTCATGTTTTAAATACTTTTCCCTTCCCCAGTCATTTAATTATATGAAATCACAACCAACAGTGATCACTAAGAGACACTTTTTTTCCTCTGACAACCTTCAGAGCTGACTTCTTACCTTCAGACCAAAACTTCAATGCCACTGACTTTCAGTTGTACTCTTTGTCTTGCATTTAATGAAAAAAAGAGACAGGATTGTCAAATTTACATGAAAAATTATTTCAATATGCTTTTATAATTTTAGAAATGCAATATTAACTCTAATATGAATTAAACATGCCAAATTTAAAAGGAATTTTGAAGTCCAGCTTTTATAAATTTGAAAAAGAGCCAGTCATTTTTTTAATCAAAACCATGTTAAATATTCATTCATGTTTCAGTGTGAGTACTTATAATAAAGTAAACCATTCAATGTAACCATCAATACAGCAAAAGCCTTGAATAATTATAGAGTCAATTTTATTGCATAACACTAAGGCAATATTTTCAGCCAATGTACGCAAAGATTATGTTACGATGCTGGCTAGTAGTGAAGGGTTCACATCAAAATGCAACTTATTCTTAACATACAGAGGAGCAAAACACAAAGCAAAGCAAGGTTGTGACTACAGTGTGACGATTAAGAAAAAAAACCCCTGTCTGACACTACAACATTGCAATATTTTTAAAGTACCGTCTTATGAATGACATCAAAATATTAGATGAGGTAGGACAAGAAAAGAAATTCTGTAGTCTACTGCCTTATTAATTATATATACTAAGATTAGACTTCTCTTTTAGTAGAAATGTTAACTGTCAAAAGCTTTTAAGATAGCTTGCATACGTTTATCTCATAAGTGGTAGTCAGTACAGATGAGTAACACTAAACCAGCCAATCCTTACAAGACAGTTAAGGTCAATCTTTTCAAAATACCAAGATAAAAAGAACCACAGGGAAAACAGAATTGGCATGACACTGCAGATGATCTGAAAGACATAACACTTTTCCATGCCTTTAAGAGTTGAATAGGAAATATGTTCTGGCACCAAAAAACAATTTGAACTACGAAATACAGTATGTCACATTGTCTAAAAATGTGCACACACACACATGCAAACACACATTCTTGATTGTCCAGACATTCTAACAACTCCTTATTATTCCCGCCTACAAAACTGGGAAAAAACCAACCTTTTAATTCCTCCTCCATCCCACACATTAATAAAACCAAAATTAGCCTGTCCTGCCATGGTACACTTTCCGAAGGGACTGCAGTAGCTTTCCTCATGATGGCTGCGGGTAGGGCTGCCTGACTACAACACTGTGAAACCAACTAGGAAAGATTTAATTGCTGAATACTTGAACTTTTAGTTTCTTCTAATTAACAATAATTTCTCCATTGTTTTCAATTTTCATTTTTTGGTTTTATTTTTAAGTCAGGTAATTAATCAAAATGTCCTTTTCAATAATATTTGTAGCGAGCTACAGTTTCTACAGAGACGTGTTTTTCTGTTATATAAAATAGACAATATATTCAATAGTAATTTCAGATTGAGAAAATATTAGAGGAAAAAAATAGAGTTCTGCTAAAGCAGTAGTTTCTACCACCAGAACTTTCCAAAAGGAAGTATCATATATAAGTTGTGGCAAATCAAGTATTTGATATTCCACAGGATCTCCCTTTCCCTCCTTTATTTAAAACAGAAAATTGACATGTAGGCCACAATAGGCCTAAACACTGTGCGTCTAAAGATTCCGCAGTTACAAGGCAGAGAATATCAGATTTTGGCTGGTGTTCACAGTCTAAAAACTAAAATATCTGGGATTCTTTAACTGAAATAAGCAACAGCCTGAGAAATTACCAACTCCACAGGCAATCAGATTGGATTGTAACTCAGTGCTACGTTCATGTTTTTCAACTAGTGCACCAAAGTACCTATGAATGCCACCATTTAGGCAGGAATATCAAATACAATCCTAGGACTCTAAAAGCCTTTTACTAAGAAAATAGTGGCATTTGGCATTAAAGTAAAAGAAGAAAACCAAGGAAACAGGAAAAGAAAACTACAGTTTTCATCCTGGAGGTGATCTCCCGTGCAAAAGTGCCAAGGGAAAATTTCAAACAGAAAGCCCAGGTTACAAACCTGTCAAAGGTCAACACCACTCCGCAGAACTAAGATGACTCTCAAGCGACCTGTCTGAGCTCACAACGCACATCTGACACAAACCACTTGCTTTCCTGATGAGGACCAGGACAATTACAGCCAAAGCCAGTCATACAAGCATGACTTTAGAGTCACATGATTAATGTTCAATATGTTTACAACAAACAACTTTACATCATCATCCGTTTTGATCTTCTCATCTATAAATGAAGTGCTTACGAGTTTTAACATAGGAGTTGAGGATGGTGCACATTCTTGAAAAAAACCCATGCTTAAAAAAAGCATGCAAATACTAGAGTTTGAGGTCATTTTAGTTTTAATAGTTAACAGAGACAATAGTGATGGATCACTGTTCCTTAAAAATTGTCCTCTCTAGGTCATTACATTAATTAAAATAAGGACTATAGAGTTAAATTTGCTTTAAAAGCAAAAGCTCTGAAAACAATTTTCTGATGAACTGGGACTTTTTTCTGAAATAGTAACTGATAAAACCATCCCATGTTCCAAAGCTTTGTTAAGAACCTCAGACAGAAGTCACGTTATCACAACTCTTCAAATAATTCAGTATTTCATTATTGCCATACCATGCTAAATGCAAAATTAAGATAAGTTATTCTTCTCCACTACACAGAGTAGCAACTTTTTCTGTACCTAAAATATCAGTAATCCAAATGTCTAGATCACTCTAAGAAATACACCACAAAGCATAATACAATTTGATATGAAAATACTTCAGAGAAATTACTTTAAAAACACAGTCAGGCAGGCAAAGGGAAACTTTAAGTAGCAGTCACCTCTCACACAACACAACTAGGACTGCAAATCACAGGAAAAAGTGCATACTCAGGTTTCATATTTACTATCGCTGAACAGAGATACTCAAAATAAAATAGGTATCAATTTTACATTTGTCTTCAGCTAAGTAAAATATCTAAAGGAAAGTAAAATTCCTAGCAAATTGTCCTGTACCACAGATTGTCAGTAAATGAAAACATTATCATTCTTATGCTGCTAAAAATCACAAGCTTCTAAAAAGACCATCAACAGATTTTGCCACTACTCACCCCACTGGAGAGGAGCCAACTGTAGATGCTCCAGGACCAGTTGATTAAGAACGCCTTCCACACTTGCTTCCCCTTCACGCTTCAAGGAAGGGTAAGTTTGAATCAAGGAAAATTTTGTTTCAAAGAGTAGAAGAGCATATAATAAATACAACTTTTATTATGGCAAATCAAACTGCAAGCTAGAGATTCATTAAAGGCTCATGTTACATATTTGGTTTATTAACCCATGAATTGAATAACAATAATAATTAGAGCAGTTGGTATCTTCAGTATAGAAAAAATTAATTCCACTGAGGAGCGTTAAATACGAAGACGCAAAGGTAAAATGTACCTGAACCATAGTAAAACATAAGGGGCATAAGGTCTGGAAGCTGTAAAAATGCAGAACCTGTAACTATGTGGCGAGGGATCAGAATTCAAAACGAAAAATTAAGAGCAACCTAAAAGCAAAAATGAATAAAATTGAATAGGACAACACAAATCACAAAACAAAAATGGGCTAGGATATCGCTGAATACTGGTTTGGTGCCAGTTCTGTGGAGGGATGTCAGACAATGCAGCGACAGTGTCGGTACTGAGGGCAAACATCATACTGGAATTGCTCAGGGACAGCACCTGCAAGCTGCCCTTTCTACTCACACCGGTATGAGCTCAGGAACAAGCTCAGACTAAAATGATAACAAATCAGAAATTGTTCTTACTCAAAGGAGAGTGAAGCACAGAATTAAACCCTTGGGAAAAGCAGAATCCCTGTTTTTAAAGGGCTTCAAATGAAGTTACACAACTGCGAAAATAAAAGCACAGGCAATATCCAATGCAGCGCAAGGACAGAATTACCCATTTAAACAAATTAATAACCATTTCATGTGCTGCATCAATCCTGGTAACACATATCTGTAAGAGAAAGATTTCTTTTTTTTTTTCCTGATTCCCTGACTTCAGAAAGGCACCGCATACAAAGGGCTTTGAAGCACATGCAAATGTCAGCACCGTCTTCTACTTGGGCAAAGCTGCAATCAAGTGGCTTTGGTACAATTTGGTAGCACACAAAGCCGCTATCTGAACTAGGTTGAGAGGAAGAAGTAGAATTCCTCTGGTAACACTTCCATCATCTTTACAGCTTGGCTCATGCTTTTCCATAACAGGAGAACCACACAGAAACAAAATTCAAGAGAGCGGCTTGAGTCTCTGAGACTTGAAAACATTCCTTTTCCAACTTCATAATCTTCAAATGAAACAGCCATAGGTGAGCTGGTGTCTCACCATAATTAAGGGCTAAGCTCTTAGCAACATTGATCAAGGTTTCCACCAATGACTGTGGAGCCAAAAGTACTGGAGCCACGTTCCTTGAAAATAGATTAAAAAAAAACATAAAAAATTTTTAAAAAATAGAAGAACCTCTGAGCTTTTGTAAACAGCTTCTAAATGTGATCAGTCCTTTTTCTGAAAGACTCTGCAAAGAGAGGTATATCTTGTGATTGATAAAGTATGTTTAAAAGATTTAAAAGAAAATTAACAAGTACTGCAGATAACTAATTTCTATCATAGGACACAATTTTACAGGCTCTCCATGAGATTTAAAAGAAAAGTCTTGAAACCTCAGATCAAAATGAGATCTAGCAATTAGTGATTGAAACTCAAGTGCTTGAGGAAATCATCAATACACCGCATAACATTCTCAGAATTATTTTTTTCCTATGTTCTCATTATGTCCTGAAAAATGTCTTAAATAGCCTTTTTTTTTTTTTTCCCTAAAAAGATTTTAAATGAAGAATTCACAAACCCCAAACAGTCTGAAAGCTGTAAACACCAATAAAGAAAAGCACCTATTTGGAAAATTGAAGGCAGCAGAATATCACCTCAGAAAAACATTGCTACTGAAAATAAGACCCAGGACACCAGCACAGTAGAATAATTTCCATAAACCAAACTATAGGATAGAGAATACATGATTTGGATTACTTCATGGAAACAGTAGATAAATAATTCTGTTATCACATCCTTAATATAAGGAATATCAGCAAGAGAAAGCACTAATAAAAATGCAGCATTTAAAAGAAGTTTTAGAGCAGCTGCCATTAACTGTAACGTTAAACTAACGTTAACTGTAATTTACTTACAACTGGCTCACAGTGGTGCCTGGAATATTATAAATTTTTACTGCTTAAAGCTCCACGGAAAGCTTACTATCTCAGATACCATCATAAAATGACTATAAAATGACTATAAATTAGGTGATTCTTCATACTTTATCATTGGTAAATGCTATCAAAGCATTCACATGGATGTACAGAAGGATCTGGACGGGCTGAGGCCAGTGGTATGAGGTTCAACAAGGCCAAGTGCCAGGTCCTGCACTCGGGTCACAAGAACTCCATGTAACACAACAGGCTTAGGGAAGAGTGGCTGGAAAGCTGCCTGCAAATACAAACTGAACGTTGTAAGAAACTCATCACCTTGGAGGTGAAAAGCAGCTAAAATAGGAAGTAATAAAGTGTCAGAGGAAAAAGAGAGAAAAGCTTAACTCAAGAGTTTGCCTATTTTCTTTGACAAGCCTTTGGAAGAAAGCAAAGCAGTAGCAGTTGGAAAGGGGTTGCAACATACCCTTCTATTCTTAGCTCGAAGTTGAACCTGATAAAAGACAAAAGTGTAAGATCCAGAATGTAAAATTCATTGAAAAAAAACTGCAGATAAACAGAAGCACAGACTGCCAAAGTTAAGCTTGACCTTGTAGAATCTATCTACTTAAACCACCAAACAATCTCACTGTGTTTACAAACCTGCTCTCCTGTACAAGTCCAACTGTAAAATGCCTTTGCTGACCCAGGCCTCATTTCCAACAGTCAAATCTTTGTTATTAACAACAAAGGCATCAGCTTGAACCAGCTGACTTCCAGTTTCCACTGCAACTGTTCACATTTGGCAGTTTAAGACATTTTCATTTGCACAAACAAATGAGTTTCAACGGGGCCTCAGAGCCAACGAAGACACAACCAACAGATGCTGCTTAAAAAAAGGTAAAACAAACCCTATTTTTTCACAGTAGACACCTTTATTTCATGTTTCTTTAACAACAGATTGTACGTGATATAAATGGTTTCATAACAAAAACCTGAATGACAGTCAAATGAACTAGTTATATCCCCAAGGAAAAATTTAGTCTTTTTATACTGTCTTGATTGCCTGATGTGTAACTGGGTACCCAGAATTATCTATTATTACCCAGCATGTTACCTAAAACCTACTGCTTAAAAAGACAGTATATTTTTTTAAATGGTTTCTATCTTAAATATACGCATGTTTTTTCTCTCTGCTATGTAGCATTCCGTATCTTGCATCCTTCTAAAAAGATTTATTTTCAATACCATTTCTCAGTTTCTTTGCAAATAAATACAGGTGGAAGCACGCACACAGTCATAAACAAATTAGTACATGTTCATAAATAAAAATGATACTAATAAAAAACCTGATTTTAAATGATTAATGATCACAGCTTACTTATAACAGTAGTCTTAGTCATATTTTCAGCTTTCTGCTTGATTGCTATTGTAGTACTTCATTATTAAAACTAATTACATTCACTTATTGAGGTTCTTAAACACTAGTTACTTTTGCCAACAACTGTTGATGCTAAGAAGCTGCATGGAAATGTAAAGCTCCATCCAACAAAAGTATGTCTAAGGAAATCTTTACTGATGTACAAAAGTTCCACAATATGAATATTCTGCCTGCTGAAGATTCATAATTATGATCAAGATGAAGTCACAAAAGCTGAACAGACAAACAGAAAAGTAAATTCTGGTGACAGTTATCAGTGGTTTGCTCTCAAGCCCAGAGAGCACATCTGATGAGATGACTTAAGGTTTCTGTTCAGTACATAATAATTTCCAAATTCTGATTGGCTACTTAGATGATAAAATACAAAAACATTCCCAGATTTTATGTATTTGGAAAAGAGGTCGGTATTCACAAACTTAATAAATTAGTGGAATTTATGAAGAGCATTTTGGATGAAATTTAATGAAGAGGAATTCCAAGTATCACCCTGGGAGGAATCAACAAATCTATAAATGGAAGGTAGAAATAATGAGTTAGTGATGCTGGGCAACCTAAAAAAAAAATAAAAAATCATTCAGACTTGGGAAACTTGCCAAAGTAGTCAAGAATGGTTCTCAGACTAAGCACTGTATCTGAAATATGGAAGGTATAGTTTTTATTCGATAAGAAATCTCACCTGAAGTGTTGCTTCTAGCTTTGGATCTCACATATCAAGAACAGTATCACTATATTGCAGAACAACAGCAGAAATATGACTGACAGAAAATATGCTTTGAAAAAAGGCTGGCAATTAGGTTTAAATATAGAAAAGAAAAAAACTGAAGAAAGGACGCACAGAATTCTATTTCAAAAATGTAAGAAAACATTGTAAATAGGACAGGTTTCATATAAATCACAGAAATTAATGCTGAAGTAAGAAAAAAGTTCTAACTATTAGAAAAGTTAAAAATGGAACATGATCTTTAAGGGGGCACTGGAAGTCTCATTTTTTACGGGCTGTCAGGGCTTGGTTTAGAGTATTTTCAAGAAAATGATTCCAAAATGTTATAGTCTCATTTCACCGAAAAAAAAAGCAATTCTTTCACAGTACGTTAGAAAATTTCTCCGGCTGTGATCAAACCTGGGGAGAACTGGAGACAGAGGGAGGAAAAGGAGTTTAGTGTTCAGTAGTCATTCTGTGACCCAGCCCGCCGCGTGGCTGCACAAATTACAGAATAATTTACATTGAAAGGCAATTCCGGAGTGACTATCTAACTCTGTGCTTAAAGCATGGAAAATACTGAAATTGCATCTGCTTGTTCAAGGTCTTGTCCAGAATTTTTCAGTATCTTTATAGATATCAATTTCACAGCACTTTTGGGCAACCAGTTCCACTATTCGAGCACCCTCACTGTGAAAAGGACTTTTTACCTAGTACCTAACCAGAATTTACCCGGCTGCAACTTGCAACAGTCGCCTCACGATACGCCTTGCTTGCAGAATCCGATGTACATTGTTGCCTGCTGTAAGTCCTGAGCTTGGCCATCAGTCCTCCTGGATCCCTCTGCACTGAGAGCAGCCTCCTGTGCAATCCTGCCTAACAGTTCCCCAAAGGTTCCTATCCTAAAGTCCAAAGTCATTCTCCTGCTACTTGCCCTCCTCACTTGCCTTGGAATATAAAACTCCACCGTCTCAGGGCAACTGGAACCAAGGTTGGCATCAAACATCACCCCTGTAACTGGACCTTCATTATTTTCAAGTTCCAGATCCCACACAGCACATGCCAAATGAAGCCATCCAGTATCTGTACACAAAAAAGGCCTCCTTAAAAGACTCCAGAAATCTCCTAATTCACATCTGGAAGACTTCCGTCAATTGTTAGAGTCCACCCAGCTGACTTCTTGACCGAGTGGTCTGCAACAAATGCACACTGCACCACCCTGTTGGACTCCTCTGTTCTTGATCCAAAAGCTTTTAATTGGCCCATCACTCATTTCCCTGTGCACTTTACCATCTCTGTCCTACCTTCCTGAATAACCCTGTTAGTGCACCCTGCTCATGAAAACTGTCCACCACAAACACAACCTCTAATTTCTCCTCCACAAGCTTTCGCAAGTACAGGTGTAAGCATCAGTCATGGGCTCTTGATCACACCTCAGGGTGGATTTGGTGATCCTAACCCATCGCTTTCTCCTGCTCATGCTTTCCCCTTCTTGCACCATTCTACAAGGCACCAAGTTTAAAGCTAGACTCACTAGCCTGGCAAGTTTGCTGGCAAAGATGTTCATACCTCACTTCATCAGGAGGGTAACAAGAGGCACCCAGAGCTACAGGACAGGGCAATAATGTTCACTAAGCAGCAGTGAGAGTTGTGATAAACTAAAACAGGTATGAAATTGAAGCATAAATAAATTCTTGATGCTACTCCTAGCTGAACCTTTCTGTGCTTCCTATGAAAAATCCCTTCAGCCATCTGAACATTGATAAATCTTTGTTTATTCTTCTAAAAATGAGGATCACCTGCATGTGATCAAATTCTCTGAAATAATTCTGAACATAATTGAATTTATGAAGTCAAAATGTAGATGGCACAAAATGATGGAATAGTCTGAAGTGTAATAATCTATGGTAGGTCTAAAAAAAAGTGTGTAAAGATCACAAAGAGATTTACTTGCGCTTCATCTTCCATACAGGTAACGTGATGATTCTTAACTGAAGATTTTGATGAAGTCAAATACAAATGATCAGTAAAAAGACAAAAATCTCAGAGCACTCAGCAACAGACACAGAACTCTAGAAACTTTAAAGGCCACTTAGTACAGATGCCTTGATCCACAAGTCAAAATGCATAGGAGGTCCCTGAAGAAAATATTGTTTAAAAATATTCAGAAAAGATCAAGAGAAGCATAATTGAAAATATTAGCCTCCTTAATACTACCTAGCTCTGTCTGTTCAAATCCTGTGTTAAAACAAACCCCAGTTGTTAAGCTGATATCAGACGCCATTTAACAGATGCTAAAAAAAAAAAAAAAAAAAAAGACAGCATGTTCTTAATTTAAATTATCTCAATACACCTATTATCTCACAGATACATTACATTGCTCCAGAATTTTTCTTAACAGAAGTGGCACAGCAGTCAGCTTTCTCATGAGAAGGTCTATTTTCCTAATAATTTTCATTCTACTGAAAATGTAGAAAGGTTGAATTGAATAATATGCTGTGTCGTCTTTACCTCATGCCTTCAGCTGTCCAAAAGTGTATGATAATCAATCAAGCTTTACAACACTTTCACAAATGAAGCACTGAAAATCTCATCACTTGAAATCCTGACTATTTCAATGGATAAAGCCATAGCAAATGGATCTTCCATACTGGAAAATACTTCTGGTGCTCCTCAAGACATCCAGATACAGCCTGAAATCCTCATCCTTGTGAAGTATTTTTGGCCCTCGCAGGAGTTCCATACAACTAACTTTTCGCTGCCGTCAGTGTAATCCACAGACTTAAAATCTGAAGCCTTTGTTTATGGGATGTTTCATACGGTATCCACCAATACAGCAAGAATTTAAGGAACTGCAATCTAAATAATATAGCCCTTCACTTGTAAACAATGTAAGATTCCTTATAACAGAATTGTCTGAACCGCATTTTCTAAAATATAAATTTCTCTTTCTCATGCATAAACTTAGCAGAGAACGGTTAGCTGGAGAGTTTAAAACAGTTCAAAGATGGCAGGCACCAAAGAGATCACTTGGACTTACCACTTGAAAGAATTTTGCAAAAATGCATTCTCTAGTGAGAAATATAAGCAACTATATCCCTTTCTATTTTTGCAAACACTTTTTATCTCTTGGCTGCGTTTAGGTTGGCTTCCAAAGGAAAACAAGGCTTATGCCACTAAGCTATCCATCCCTTTCTCCATGTGTCTGCTTATCACTATGTCTGAAATAAAGTCCGATGGCCAGTGTCAAATCACTCTGGTGGGAGGACAGATATCTCACAAATGAAGTTTCTTAAACTTAGCAGAAGCAAGGGAAGAAATGTTTTGGTTTTTTTTCACTTGTTCACATCTAAATGTTGCTGTAAGAAATAAAAGTATGAGAATGAATCCAGTTGGGACATGAAATCAGGAAAACAATGTACATGTTTCTGCAAGAATTTTTAAGCGATTTCTTGCCTTTCATTAGAATAGTTTTAGTTCTAGGAACAGAGAGAACATTCATAGCAAATCTTAAAAACACTGAATTTAACACACAGAATTCATGTGTCGTTCTACTGGTTTTCTATGGGACTGACTTAGATGTGAGCCAGGACAGTTTGGGTATCAAAATTGGGTTTAAATACAGAACATAGGATGGATGTAAACAGTGTTGCTCAGCAACAGAACTGAAGGAGGATGTATTTTTACACCCTCACAAAATTATTAACAACTATGCATTCAATTCCAGGATACGAATTTAACTATACCATCAAAGTATATTTATATCTTTCCAGAATATAAATTTTCTAAGTGAGTTTTGGTTAAATATTGATGGAAATCTTCCTGAAACGGTCCTTAGGGACCCTGTACGGAACAAGGCACTGGGAATCTCATTTATGTCTCAAGCCTAGACTTTGACTAATCTTGTGCAGCTAATTTAATAACTAGTAATGATCACTAGATAAAAGCACAATTAAAAGTACAAAAAGACATCTCTAAAGGAAAACCAGGATTCAATTGCCACTCATTTCCTGCCACCGACTATCACATGAATTTGAGGATGATCTGAGGGAAAAATACAAATCTCCTGGAAGGTACAGAGTACCAACACATGGTTTGGGGGGCTGTTTGCTGATTCCCTGATCAAAATAACGAAAAAGTGTACTTTTGATAAGCCAAGATTTTTTTATGGAAACCATGGAATCTACACCACCACTATTGGTTTATTTTAACTCTAAACTGAATGTAATTTCTGATTAACAATCGTAAGGCACAATTTTACTGCATTAAGAATAATTATGGGGATTTTATGTTTAGAATGACTAAGTCATCACGTTAAGTCTTTTTTATGCTTTAAAAAGACTATCCAAGATTAGATAGATTACTAAATATGTAAAGAGGACTTGGAAACAAATTATTCTAATATGTTCTGATTTTCTCAAATTTAATTAAAATATATGAAAACTCTAAATCCAGCTTCATCTATTTCTTCATGATTCAGTTAGTCAGTGTGGGGAAGAATAGAAAAAAATGACTCTATGCAACTACTACTCATCAATCCTAACTATCCTTCCCCAGTTCCCTAAAAGTTGGGAAAAAGCACACAGGGTTTGCGTCGGGCTCAGTGACTCAGAAAAAGCCATTATAGTAAGACCCAAGCACCATCCAAATAATATACAGCACAATTAACCTTGAACAGTCTATAATTATGATAAGCTTCATAGTTCTAATTAATTTTCTTTTCAGTAGCAGGGTTATAAAGCGCGTTGAATTATACAATAAAATGTCATAGGGCATCTATTTATATATTTTTTTAAGCAAGTATTTATGAAAGGATATAATTTTCCAGCAAATATCCAGCTTGCTGTTAATCTCCAGACCTTTTGCTTGTTGCCTTTCTTCTTCCAGCTGCTTTGCGTTTGCAAACTGTGTCCCATCAGTAGGGGATTCCGGGAAGCTCTCAAAATTGAACTTGTCAACTTGGATAGCCATACTGTAGCAAAGGGAAAAGAAAGAGAAAAAAAACCAGACTTAGGATTTTTACTAGAACAATTTTACAGGTATTACTTCTGCAGAAAATGCAGACCACTGTGAGATGAAGCACTACAATATTAGTATATTTGTCTCGGTAGCATCTAATCTGTGTACTAATGATACATAATCCATATGATTTCCGCTCCTGAAAACAAAAGTCTATGCTAATGGAAGATGGTAAGGATATTTTACAAATCAGCAATCCACATTTTACTGCCTGAGTGGTACACAAGACATCTGTTTTGTGGTTGCAAGCAGTTAAGGTTCACCTGCCTTCACTCTTGGTATGTAAAATCTCCTGGTGTGTTTAAGGCTTGCTGAAAAAAAGCAACAAGGCTGGGCCAAATGCTGATGAACATACCATTGAAAGTAGTTTCTTAATCCCTACCTATACAGAAGTGAAGCAAAATAGTATATACTAAAGTGTCTCCTGAAGAGAACAGTAACACACTTAGAAAGCCGTGTGCACTTTGTTGGTTTCACAAGTCCGCGTCCTAAATTTTCCTTTAAAAATTTCCTTACAATATTCAGGAAGGAAAGACAAAATAACCACAGCACTAGGGCCTAAATGTGACCCTTGTCTTTTTCTTTGAAAAGATACTTCCACCTTGCTTAATGTATCTTCATGAATTACAGACAAGATTAATTTCGATATCATATTATAATTCGTGGGTAGTAAATGGTTAACTAATTGCTTTATTAAATATACAGTAAGGCATAAAAGCAAATTAAATTAAATATATTATGCTATAATGCATACTAAATACTTATATGTTAAACTATAATCACTAATCTAATATAAAGGAGAATTTAGACCAGCTCACATCACATGAAATGTGGTTATAGCAGATCTAATATACAGCTTTAATTTCCTGAATCGTCTGAAATAGAAAAATAATTAGGGAAGAATTAAAATATATTGCTCTTGAGATGACTTTGCTCTTAAGGAAAACAGAAGATGAAGCAACAGCTTTGAAAACTATTCATGACAACATGCGACTACAATCCAAGAAGGGGTATGGGAAGGGCACTTCACAAAAATACAGGATTAGTATTATTGCTTTATCTAGTTCTACATTTATTCCACAAATGTTGCCAAAAGAAAAACGCTAGTAACAAAAGTCAACAAGAAAGGGCTTTGAGATCTCCCCAGATCAGCAAAGAATTTCTGTAATTATCATTAATATAAGAGAATCTTGACCCTAAAAGAAACCAGGAGAAAATACATGGCAATTATAAGAATAAGGAATAATCTCGAGTTTATGAAGTTTACTGTGGAAAGATGAATTCAAATAGGCTCAATGTGCCTCAGCCTGAACAAAAACTGCCGTCTGAGGAGAAGCTGTTATTGTTCCAAGACTCCCTTCATCATTCAAAAGTACAAATCCAGCACTGAGACCAAGGTGGCACAACTACTGATTCCTTAAGGTATCTCTTCTGCAGCCTCCATCTTTTCCGATCCTCATATTTAAAAATCACAAAAGGCAGAAGAATTAATCTGTTCCTCTGTAAGGGGTATTTTTCTTTTTGGCTATTTTTCCAACAGCAAGAGATCATTGAAGAGATCTTCATTTGCATGCAAAGACCAGCATGTGCTGGGCATATAAAAAAAAGGCTAAAATGAGCTACAAAAGCGTATCACAGTAACTGCAGGAATTAAGGTAGAAATAAAGACTTTAGTAGACAATCTATATACTGGGTTTAAAAAAAATAGCAGGCTTGAATCTATGACTAACGACATCAGTTCTCACTGACATTGAAGTGTGATTTGATTCTGCAAATGCAGGTTGAGTATCCTTAATTTTACATGGACAACGCATACAGAAGGCAGAGACACAACTGGAACATTACAAGAACATTTTTGCTTTTGTTTCTGAGATTATTTCATCAATCTGTGGTACATTAGCAGATGCAACCCCAGTACTTGATTTCTCTTGTATACCCAGTGTGCTTCAATTCTCACATAAACACTACAGTTACTTATAGTCATGTTTTGATAACTAATTATCTTAGTTTCTGAACAGTGACACATTTTCAGAATCCATCCCCCAACAGACCTGGAAAACAGCTCTCATCTAATTCTTGTACCACATTTTTTTCTAAGTCACATTAGAAAAACATTCCTGCCTAACAGTATCTAGTATGTAATTGAGGGTATTCAGATTGCATTCTTCTGCTAATGGATCATTACTGGAAATATGGTAATTTTTTTTTCTGGGAATTAAATATACATGTAAGCAAATTTTTTTTTTCCAACCTGCTACAATCTACATCAGCTTCAGGAATGCACCCTAGATTACCCCTAACAACAGTGCATTGTACAGCTCTGTTTCAAAGAAATTCTATTAAGCTGTAAGGTACGGAAAACTTCAACAAATAGGGCTCCTAGTACTCAGAACTTCTACTAATTTTTTGCATTTTTAACCATGTTTTTATTTATATTGGGTAGACTGTATTTAGCACAGTGACACCTCGTGTCACATGAGAAGATAACAAAAACAGCCTCAGCAACGTACTTGCCAGCTACAAAGCGCAGAGGTCTGAGTAAAAGAGAACTACAGAGAGGAAAACATCGCACAAAACACTATTATGGAGATGTAGGCAGAATATAGGAAAGCAGCAAGAAAATTTTTCCAACTACAGTTATACTCAAAGCATGACAAAATTAAATCCTAGCTCTTTCTTAAACATACATGCCTTTTATCATTAGCACTCTGCTTCCTCTTTCACTAAAAATATTCGCACTGAGTTTTGTCTCTACATTTTTCATAAATAATGCTGCTTCAGAATTTATTCTTCGGCCTATGGATTGTGTAGCAAATTGGAAAGCTTTACACAAAAAATCAAAACAAAAAATAAATACTGTAGCCTAAATCAGTCACTCATCCTTAAAAACTTGCCCCTATATAAACACAGCTTCTTGGCTTCACTTTTAATATGATGATTTTTCCTGTCTTAAAAGATGCATTTGACCAGTGAAGTACTAACAAATGGACAGACCATTCCCAAAGTCAGTTGACTGAAGGAGAAAAAGGAAAAACTGGACAATGGGTTACAACCACTCACTAAAAAACGTATTTCGCAACTTTTAAGTGATTTGTAGGCTTTATCCTGAAAGATGCAGAAGCAGTGAAAGGCAACCTCTCGACCTTTGCCCAGCTTTGTCACTCTGCTGTGCATCAAAATACTGAAACTGAAATGTATTTTAGCTGTAAAAGTCTTTCTCCACTTAAAGTACTATAGTAATCTATGGTTACTTTACAACCTCTGTTTCTCGCCAAGAGTTCTGCGCACCTCCTTTCTCCCCAAATTTGTTCTTGTTTGCCATGACATACGAGAATCTATAGAATCTATGCAGAAAGAAATAAAAATAAAATAATAAAAAGAAGACAATTCAGATTGAAACAGGCATTGTTTGCTACAAACAGCTGGGATAACAGTGGCTCACGTTGTGCAGGGGTAGCTGCATACACAGCACCTTGCCCTTCACAGTAATTACGTATCAGGAAAAACATAGAAGATCTTAAACCACAAAATTTTAAACATATACTTGCTTCAGGAAAAGGGACTAGAATTTCACTTTAACCTTCCTTGCCTCATGGGTAGCTATCTAATTTTCCTTCAAGGAGAGTTTTCAATAAATCATGAGGTATTTGTATAAAAACACTGCATTATGTAAAAATATTTAATAGCCAATCCTGCAAATGCAAAACACGTTCTGTTTCTCTCAGGCTAACCTTGCCGGTGCAAGAGGAGGGATGAAGTAACAAGAGTTTTCATGAATAATGAAACTATTGTACTTTGAAACTACTGGGTTTTGTCATGAAACGAGCCCAAGACGTTGTGACAGCTACTCAGACAACCAAGCATCATTACAGGGATGCAAATTATTCACATACAAATTAAGTGAACGAAGAGGAAAAGGTCAGCTCATTGGCAATGCTGATGATAAGTCTGCACAGTATCATCTCGCGTCACCTGTCAGGATGACTTACAGGGGAAAAAAAAAAAGACAAATTTTATGATGGTGCGGCAGACACTTCAATGACAGTTTATCTAAAGTCCTATTAAAGTAACAGTACAGAATTATTAAAGACATCAGATAGTTCATTTCACCGCTTCTCATAAAATGAGTTTCAGCTTTACTGGAAATAACACTCTGTCCTGACAACAAAATGCACAACAGGAAGGACTTCATGTCAAGAAAAAAAACCTTCCTGTAAATGGTATCACGACTCCTCCTGAGCCAGCACCTTCTTTACTAAAGCAGTGCCAGTTAAAATTAAGCAGCATGGATAGTTTCACAGAAGTGGCAAGGAGCAGATAAAATTAATAGGTGAAAAATTCAGTATTGCCTGCAGGGCGATAAACTCTGTCCTTGTTCCTGGCAGGAGAGCGGGCAGGTCCCAGGCATACCCTATCCCCTAGTGATGCATCTCAGCTCTTTTGATGTCCTCATCTCTTGAAAGAGAATGAGTCTATAAAGTGAAATTAAATATGTGACACTCTCCAAATAAAACAGGGTTAAAAGCAGGCAGGGTATTAAAAGAAAAGCAGTAACCTGGTTAACATAACGAGATTTCATCTTTCATTAAGTAAATAAAATATTGCTGCTTAGGTTGAAAGAATAAAATCTGGAGATAGTCCTGATTCAATTATCTTTAGGAAGAAACAATATAACCGGAGCCCAAAAACTCTTCCTCATGGCTAACTACCTATTTAAATGCTATCATTCACAGATGAGTTTGCAAGCTGTTTCCATAATGAAGCTGAAAGGAGGCAGTTGGAGACTTTATTCAATATTATGCTTCCTGTTCATCCTCCTTTCTTATATAAAGTAGACAGTAGGGACACAGAGCCAGACCACATTACTACTAATTATGCAAAATGCTTATGTATATGAAAAGTCCCGGTACAGTCAATGACTTTAAATTTCAGGAAAAGCTAGAAGTGAGGATGATACTCTTGTTCTCACTTTCATGAGGAAAAAATAAAATGCATAAAGACAAGCCTACTTTAAAAAAAAAAAAAAAAAGAAACTTCACATGATTCTTTCATCGTGCAATCTCAGTAGTAACATTTTTATAACATCATGTTTCAGGTACACCTAATTTCACCCTAAATACCAAATTCTGCAGCTGATACACAAAATGGTAAAGTAGTGGTGCCCCAGTATATAATAATTTATAGGCAAAAAGGAACCTCAAGAATCAAATCTCTTGTGAGATGAATCCATAAGTATCACTAGATGAAAATGAGAAAGTAATGCAAATTAACATATACCTCGTGTCGACTGCATCAGAAGTGCATCTCTATTTCATTCACTACTATAAAATACAACTGTGAAAACAAGTAGCTCAAGCAACCTATATGTAATGATCTCTCCTCCTGGCCTAAATCTGACTTCATAAAGAGAAAGGATGGCTTTAATATCTGAACTATGGAGAGCAAAAGCTAAATTTTTCCATTAATCTCGGAAAGGTCAATTAAATTTAAAAAATTGCATTTAGAACTTAATTATTTATTTAAAATAATTGAAGAGGAGATAAAAGTCAAATTATAGTGCTGAAGTCTGTAAAATTCAACAGCTTATACTTATCTGATCCACAACATTTCAGATGATAAAAAGCTAAAAACTAGGAAAGAATAGTTCCACTGTATATAATGTAATATTTGAAAATGGAACAGTGTTAAGAGATAGCTAGCTACATCAATCTTCTGTTTAAATGAGATTATGCTATGCATGCTGAGAATCTAGCTTTTTAATTCCTAACTCCAAATGTGAAAACCATAAACTGGAAATGAAGAGGCATAACAATTAACTTCAACTTGCATCTTTTTTCACTTGTGTATTTAAATAATTTGGTCTTCTACGACAATCGCCGTGCAGTCAAACTGTTAGCTACTTAATGAAATAAGAAATTTGAAATAATACCAATGGTAATAACCTACTCCATAAATACACCAATTTCTATAGGGGGCATAAGAAACGAATAATCAATAGTCATTCACTTCATTAGGAAATCTAGAAAAGCATAAGTATGATAATACTTGACGACTGAGATGAATATCCTCAGTTATTTATCATAGCTGAACCATGCAAGGATTGTAATCCTTATGTTGTCCAAAATAATGCCATACTGTACCTCCTGCCTCTCAGTGGAATATTAATAATCAGAGAATAACTTTCAAAAGAGAAATATGTTCCTACTCAGATGTTCATTTGTATAATTCAGTATTGCCTCTATATGGCAGAAAGTTGAAAAGAAACCAGATGTACATTAAAACCAGGGAATTTTGTGCCAGATATAACAAACAAGACCAAACAAAAAAAATCATTTTACAGTCACGTCTAGTTATCACTCCAGCTCTCTCAATCTTCTCCAGAGAGATTACCCACCCTAAAATGTAAAAAGAAAAAATACAGTGGAATAAGCCAAGTATCTCTGTTATGTACAGAGCACCTTTTCCAAGTAGCCTGAAGTGGAGGAACCAGGTCCTCAGCTGCTCCAACCCTCATCTTCCCTCGGACTCTGCACACACCAAGCATTAAAGAACAAGAGACAAGACCACCATGTGTCTCTGTTTTTGTAATGCCCCAAAGAAACCGGAAACACTGGTAAGGAGCACTGTGATCTGGAATCACCACCAGATCACTTCACAGCACGGTCTCTGTCCTGTCCCAGCATTGACGGTTGTTGCTGGTCCCAGGCCACTGAGGTACAATACAAATGGAGCGGCACTGAGTCCGTGTAGGCCCTGCAGAGGACACCAAGACACTCAGGGTGGTCTCACAGGGTCTTGCACATGATAAACTTGGAGCATCTACTCACTTTCTCTTCAGATAAAAGGCTTAAAAATCCACAATAAATCAAGCAATTGATGGCAATGCTTCTCTTCTAAAGGAATATGACCAGAGCGTGTTGCACACACTGGAGAGGTTATCTTCAGAGAACATACTGAGATCCCAGTCAAAATCAAGCTCGGAGTGTTCAAAACAAAACAGAGTGCACCTAAGAAATCACTCCTACATGAAGCAGTCCATCTCAGTGACTACACACGAGGAAACGAAGCCATACAGAACTTTACATCCAACCTTTTCATAAAGGAAGCAATTGAAAGATTTTAGAGGTAAAATGATGGGATGCATGAATGCTCAGCATGCAAGGGCGCACACTTCACCATGGGCTGTCACTTCGATACACAATTAGATTTTACATTCATAGTGAATTATTAATTTACAATCTACTTGCTTGTCTTTTCCTTTTATATACAAACATTTGCCCTTTTTCCAGAGTACTGCAGTAGAAGTTCACCTTGAGATGATCTACTTGTGATCACGACATTTTTTCAAGTCATGTTTTCCCAATTCCCCTTCCTAGACAGATACTTCTGTCTACCTGTATACTTCTATCACATGTGGGAACTTCACTTTTTCATAATTTCTCAAAAAGCTATTACCTGTTTAAAGCACTCCTTGGTTAGTCCCTTGAATAGTCTTGCATTTGAGTTATCCCAGTCCACAGACCTTAAAATGTTTATTTTGCCACAGCCTCATTGATTCTTTTGCTATACAAAGGAGTTATATAGATTTTATTGCGGATTCTCAGAAGCAAATTTTGTGAGTGACATCATACTTACTCTAGCCTGCCAAAAGAGCAAAGCATGATCACTTTGAGAAAACAACAGCAAACACGGTTCATGAGTTTTGACCTACAGCTTATTTTGTAACTAGTATCAGGAATAACATTCACCAACATGAGGGAGGGCACAAGAACCTTTAACCATGCTCCCTAAATCTTAGTTCCCAGTGAGTAAGCTTCACCTGAGGAGGTGTACAGGTTCCACAGCAGTCAACTGCTCAGCACCATTAATAAAAATTATATATATTGTCACTCACATACACAAAATTTTCACCTAAACAATATTTTTCCCAAAAACACTTATACATGGAAAGTTTATTTAATGCTTCCTCCACCAATAACACCCAAACATGCATTTTGAAGCATGCTGTGAAATGAGCTATTTTCAGAAAACAAACTCTCCCACTGCCAGCGGTCTTAAAGACCACGCTGGTCTTCCCAATTCTGGTCAGACCAATTCTGGTCAGCAGTTAGACCTTTAATGAACGTTACTGTGACTGTCCCAAAGCACTTCCCCTCTGCAAAGGAAATACTGGTTCAGAAACCAAGGCGTTGCTTCTATGGCTAATTACACTCAGCCCTTGGAAGCCCTGGATTCAACTTCAGCAATATGTGGAGCTACGACTGTCTTCATCGTATCTCATCATGTTTATATTGATTTACTTCTGCACATTCTGCTGTGTTGCAGTGGTTGTCTCACTTGCTTTATTAGTAGATCAGAACATCAGCATAGCTTCAAGACATCTTGCTATTTCAGCCAAAACTCACCTGCTATACATTCCAATTTGGGACTTGCCATATCTTATCAAATAACTGCCCTGCCAGTTGCCCTCTTATTCAATGAGCCATCTACCTTGAGCTCCCATGGAAAAGGGCAGTGAAGCTAAAAGGCCACCAGCGTCAGATCGGAACACTAGAGCTAGCAATTCAGTATTTATTTAATTATTAAAATGGAAAAACACTCATTTTGGAACCTGCCACACTAACCAACTTCAGTCAATTAGGGTGGTGCAGACCACACATTATACAGACAATCGATTGCGCAGCCCTGGTTTTGATCCCTCTTCATATTCAGGCAGCGACACAACCATCTTCAAAGAACTAAAGCAAATTAACTCACACTCCCGTTAAAATCAAGCTAGATCAAAGGGCTTTTTACTCTTTTTTTTTTCCTATGGTTCAGAAATAGTTTAAACAGTAGTTTTTAGAAAGGAAAGTTTCACCTGCGAGCCAAGTTCTGCTTGGGAAGTTTTTGCAGAATATGCAGCTAGCGTAACGGAATTCAGAGATAAAACCAGGATTTTTGGTGCCGCTAATAAAACAACATTTTTTATCATTTTCACAGAAACAAAATTTTTATATGAATGTAGAAATCCTCACTACATTTGAAGGAAGTGGGGTTAAAAAATACAAGTTATGAATGGTATCTGAAATAAAGACACCGGTTTTGATAGACTTCCAGAGCACCCTTTGTTACCATCGCAAGCACAAAGATCCCAGCACAGGAACAATTTAAAACAAACCCCCCAGATTCTGAGCTTTCAATTAAAAGTTCACACTGAATGTATCATTTCAAGTATAGCACTGAACTTTTTTTAAATTTCCATGATTTTTAAGAGAAAGTATTTTTCTTATAATGAGAAATACTCTAACAGGATTAAAGAGTGCTGTAATTTTTCATTTATTTCACTCACATGTATGTGAAATAACGCTTTAAAAATGATTGTTTTTTTTTTTTTATTAATCTTTTCAGTGCTTCATAAAGTGAGAAACAATTGTTTCAAGTGAAAAATAACTTTGCATTACTTAGAAGCTTTAAAGTTAGAAGTTCTAAAGTACTTAGACGGTGAAGATGGCAGGTTTTTCAGCATTTCTTTTATAACCTGGAAATTTAAAAAATCTTTTCATTTATCTAAATCTAAATTTTATGGACTGAGAGAAAATTCTAATACAAATTCTGTGAATCTGTTTTTTTTTGGTAGTAGTCCTTTATATATAATAAAAGCTCAGAAGATGATGCCATCTGAATTTTGGAAAGACAAGTTTTCCTTTAAAAAAAAAAAAATGCAACTGGAAGGTACAATTCAAAGGCATCAAAATGGAAAACAATTATATGAGATCACTTTTATGAAAATTACATATACTTTCCACTCATTGACTATATTTTTCTGACTATAATAAGAACATATGTAGGCATATCTAGATTTAGGCATCCATTTCCAGCTGAATCCCAGTTTAGGAATCAGCCTTTTTCTCCACCTTTAGAGGGGGTGAAAAATCAATATATTTTCACTTTCAACTTAGGAGAGAGTTAAAATTAACTTGTATCTGGATCATCAACATTTTTTTTAAAAACTATCCTATCCTATCTGGTTCCCAGTTTCTGCAAAGAAGCTAAAATCCCCAAACAAATACATACAGCGGCACATATATTCACACATATATTTTATTTTTTTTTTAAAATTCTTTCCCATCTACAAGAAACAATTCAACACAGCAAATTTGAGAGTCAGATAATCCCAAAAGGATAGGCTAGTACTACCAGACAAATTGTACCACAGAACTGTGTAGTAGTTTTATAAACCTTCCCATGCACGGCTGAGAAATCACCAATGCTTCCAATGTGCTAATTTGCTCTGAGTTATTCAATTATACAGGTATAAATGGATTAATATTATACTGGAAGCATATATTATTAAAAATGGTTTTATATATCCTACACTAGGCAAAAATACTGTAAATATACTAAGCAAAGCTTACACAATCTATCTGCTTTGTTCTGAAACTAAGCTCTTCGTACAAAAGATTTTCTTTTTGTATTGCTTACTATTCTCCATTTCTCTTCTTCCCTACAACAAAAAAGAGACACCATCAAGCAGTAAATAGAGGAAAAAAAAGCTGCAGAGACTTTTTTACTTCCATTTATTCCCACTGAGCCTCCCTCAGGGACGTACAAATTGGAAATTGCTAAATTATCATCTAATAGGCAGAAACAACGTAGGCGAGACCAATTAAGTAAAAGGCAGACAGTTGTATTACACATGTAATTAAATGAAATTCTTTGACTAGGCTACATGAGACTCATTTCCCAAAAAGGACAAAGCTTGACTTTAATCAAAACATGACACACTGTATGACATGTCACTAAAATAGTACACTAAGAGTTTTGATATTACTAAAAAGAACAGTTTCCTTAACTGTAAATCAAGTTACTTCCAGGTGGTAGGAACTGGGCTAAATAGCAGCATTCCTTCCGGTATATACAAGACTCTAATGATGCATAATTGAGTACGAAGTCTTAAAAGAGTAGTTTTGTGAGATTTTTTTTTGTTGTTGTAATATCCTTCAATTAGGTGCCTACACACATTTTTTCAGCTGGACGGTTCTCTTATAGAAACCTATACACTATCATAGAATGCAGGAAATTACTAACTCAATCACTACCTTAATTGCCAACTACAATGTGAGTGACAATAAGTACAGATAATTCTGGCTTCTAATCACAAATATCATCAAAAAGAGTAATGCAGTGGAGGAGGGGGAGAAACGCAGTGCGAACAATTCTCATTTACAAGCTTTCAAGTTCTTCATCTCTACTCCAGAACACAAATACAAGCGACTTTCCTGGGCTACAGAAGCCAGAGGAAAAGGAGCAGGAGGAGAAACAACACTCGCCTCTTCCCATGGTGCTTTTCCACACTTTCCCTTTCTGAAAACTGTCTAAACTAGTCAAAAGGAAAGGCTTCTTCACCTCATCTTGAGAACAATACAATAGGATTTAGTTAAATCAGTAACTGTTCATCTAGATGAGAATACCAGGTATGGATTTACAGCTCTAAGCTAAAATTGCCTTTTAATGAATTCTGCAATTGGTCAGCAAGCAAGAGGAGCAAACGGTTTCACAAACCTGGGACAACCCGTATACCCTAAGCCAAACTGGTGTTTTCCTTCAAGTAATTCCCAAATAACTCACTTCTTATCTATGTCTTTTGATGTTGTATGTCTTTAGGCAATACCATTTCAGTAGCAAATCTGTGACCTACTGTCTCAAGAAATTTCCTATCCTTTTGGAATACATTTGCCAAGCGAGCTTACGAACTTTGGTTAAATCATTATCACTATTTTACTGGAAATGCCAGTTTATTTTTTCTTTCATACATGTAACGTACACAAACTAAAAGAAAGACTGGGAAAAGAAGTGAAATGATTTGCTTTCTCAGCTGAACAGTATGGAAATGCAGAAAAAGCCACGGCGTTTAAATTGCCTTAGGAAAAAATATAATCAGCTTATATAAAAAGAACAAAAAGCTTACTTTAAAAAGTGGTAGATTTAGAAAAAAATGTTCATTATTTGTATAAATCAGTTCCTGTGCACAAGGGATCAAAACTAAGCAAGTTCGTGTAGTTGATCTCAGCACTGAGAATAGCAAGAGACAATATGAGAGACAAGAAACAGGCCCTGTTTTGGTGAGGGTGTTTTCAGGACAAGTAGTACAGACATAACTAACTGTCTAATGTCACTGTGTGCTTGAAAATATCATTTTACAGGAGTCCAGTCTGCACAGCCTCTCAGATGATGCCAGATAAAAGACAAGAAGCTCTTCTTCAAAATTACAGATGGTTGGCTCTTTCCAGAAAAGGAGTTCTGACACTAAAATACAAGAAAGAATTTGACTTGAACTCATACAGAACAGCCTGGGAAGCAAATGGTAAAGAGTACCGACGTAAGAATATTCCTCGTCTAGATTTAAATTCCACAATTAAATCCTGCACATATGTACCAACCGCCTGTTGTCACTGGTTTATCACCACTTACTAATCACTCCATAACTTACTTTCATGAAATTCTCTATTTCTTAATAAATAAGTCATGACTCTGAATACTGTTAATTAAGTCCGGTCCTACTCAACTCCCTGTGTATTCAGAAGGAAAGTAAGTGATAGTTGAAATTAGCTGCTAGTGATGCCCGTGTTAAGAGATGCTTTCCACCAATGTAACAAGGGGAAAAAAAGGAAATTTTGATCAAGTGTGAGTTCTCTATTGTGCCTGAAACTGCTGGGCACGGCACTGTTGCTGTAGGATGAGATGAGGAAAAGGTTGTTCACAAGTAATACAAAATATGTTAATAAGGAGCAGGTTAGAGCATTATTTACCGAACACAGCACAGCCTATTATTTAAGCCTAGGGATATTTAAAAAAAAAACACTCAATGACTTAACACAAACTTCACTTTCTAAGTTTACTTCAGTATTTACAAGTCTAAATTCAAACGAATAACAGAACCTCACCTCATGACTTCCAAGCGTGATGCATATGCTCGCCTATCTTTAATTTTTCTGAACTTAACTGTCACCTTTCCTTTCCTGTTACATGTGTACTTTGTCTTTCCCTCCAGTGAATAAGGAGCAATATACAAGGTAGAGTGTAATGCCTAGGAATAAATCTAAACTGAATTTGGCAGGGGGGAATGTAACTAAATTGTTACACTTATGTCAGGATCCAAAACAGTAAGATCTAATCAAGCAGCTAAATAGACAACACTTAATAAAGGATATCAAATATGTAACAAAGCAAACAAACAAAACAAAACCTAAAGATTTACAAGTGCATGGAATTTATAATGATGAAATATTTACTAAATCTACAGCTATTGTCACATTCTTTCACTCCCGTTTCTTCCAAAGTTCTGTAAATTTAATAATACAATTTCTAAGGGTGAAAATTTTGATTGTTTCATGACTTTTCTTGTCATAAATCTTTCTACAAAAATAAATTACTCTTTCTGACAGCTTTAGGAGATGTAGGTTCACTGATCTCAAGGTATAAAAACATTGTGTGTTTTGACGTACCCTGTTTATTTCAGTGAAGACATCCTCTACTCTCAATCTCAGTCCTGTTAAGAATTATAACTCTTTTTCATAACACAATCTTTTTCTCAAAAATATAGACAAATCTTTAGACAAAACTGTAGCCCTGACCATAAATCCTCGTTGCTTACTTGAGGGATAATACCCCTTTGTTTAACATGCATTTATATTCTAAAAAAATATCCTACATTTTATTGGGTCGGTGACTCCAAATTGAATTTATTTTGCTTATCATTTAATTCCTTCCTTCCAGTCTTCTAATCTTCACACTCAGATTATTGTTTATAATCTTCTTCCCATTCATCATTATCAATAACAAACTTTTCCAAAGTCTCTCCCATGCTCAGAAGAGGAGGAGGCGCAAAGGAAGGTCAGAATTTGGCCAAGTGATTAGAATTCACTTAACATTTCTGCAGATAATACATGGTCCACACTATAAAGAAACCCTTTATCATGTTCTTCCACTCCAGTGGCTAAACAGTTTTTAATATTTATAAATACAGAAAAGGAGGGTTCACCAACAATTGGAAGATTTTTAAAATGTCCTGTTTTCCTTGAATCTTTATGTACCTGTTACACTCACCTACACAATGTACCCTACTTTTTTAGTCTCAGCCTTATCACCACACTTCAACACCTCACTCAAGCCATGACCCATCCACATGCCGCTGGAAAATGACCCCCAAAAGGACTTTCCTCGTCCCCTTCAGCTTCTCTCATTGCCCAAACCAAATTCAAAATAAAACCTGAGACTGATAAAAGGAAAAAGTCAGCTGACTTTTTAAACCCCAAGTCTTAAAGAGTTTGCAATCAAGTCCATCAAGCTCTGTGTTAAATCAGTCTCTGGCCTCCCCATCACTGTTGAGAAGAAACAAATTGCAGCTTTTCTTGCTGACAGCGAAAATATGTCTAGCTGATCTGTGGCAAATTTGCTGTAGCTCTATGAGCCGCTGAGTTAAGAGCCGGGATGTCCTCCAGACCATAGACTTTTGATCTGAACTTTGGGACAATTTTATAACTCAAAAGACCAAGCAGCTGTTGGAAACTCACTCAGGATAATATGGATATATTTACCATAGCAGCTTCAATGCATTCTTCCTAAGGTATTTTCAGTAAGAGCTGGAAATGAAAAGCATCCATCATTAGTTACAACCAGTGAATCAGAAACACATCTGATCTGGGACAGCACAGCACCTGAAGTAGAGTCAAATCTCTTGCTGGCATCCAACACAAATGGAATTCCAGACATATTCAGTGTTGAAAATTACATAAAGGAGATTATCTTGGGTGTTAGCTCTTTATTTAGAAGGCAGAAATTACTCAGAAAAATCAAAATGCCTTGTGCTTCATTTTACACTAGTCTCCTGACTACATATCACACAGTCCTATAAGTACCCATCAGGACCTGCAATGTGATCACCAGTGACAGAAAAGGAGCCCAAAGCTCCCATGCACTTACATGAATAAGAGAGTTTGTGTTCTACCCAGAAAAAACAAACATAACAGGGTAAGGACTGAAGATGAAAGGCTCCTCATTGCAGATCCTGACCATGTCTCATTATCAGACAAAGAGCATGGCTCAAATTAACTTGAGTAGGAGAAACAGCTGCATAATCCTCTGTAGGAATCTTTTTACCCATTTGAAACAATCATAGAGTTGTTCTGATTGAAAGAGACCTTTAAGATCATCAAGCCCAACCATTAAGATAGCATTGCCAGGTCACCACACCTTCACGTCTTTTAACTACATCCAGGGATGGTGACTCCACCACTTCCCTGGGCAGCCTGCTCCAGTGTTTGACAACCCTTTCAGGGAAGAAATTTTTCCTGATATCGATTGTAAACATCCCCTAGTTCAACATGAGGCCATTTCCTCTTGTCCTGTCACTTGTTACTTTGGAGAAGAGACCAACACCCACCTCACTAGAACCTCCTTTCAGGCAGCTGTAGAGAAAAGGTTTCTCCTGAGCATCCTTCTCTGCAGGCCGAATAACCCCAGGTCACTCAGCCACTCCTCACAAGTCTTGTGCTGAATCCAGTATTCGAAGTCCGGCCTCACCAGTTCCGAGTACAGGGGGACGATCCCTGATCTAGTCCTGCTGGCCATGTTGTTGTCCAACACCCATGAGGTGTTGGGCTGCAAGACAACTTTCCAGCCGCTCTTCCCCAAGCCTGCAGAGTTGCAGGGGGTGGCTGTGACCCAAGTGCAGGACCCAGAACTTGGCCTTGTTGAACCTCATACAATTGGCCTCAGCCCAGTGATCCAGCCTGTCCAGATCCCTCTCCAGAGCCTTCCTACCTTCAGGCAGATCAACACTCTCACCCAACTTGCTGTTGTCTCCAAACTTGCTGAGTGTGCCCTTGATCCCCTCATCCAGATCACTGATCAAGATATTAAACAGGACAGGCCCCAATACTGAGCCCTGGGGAACACCACTTGTCACCGGTCGTCAGCTGGATTTAGCTCCATCCACCACTACTCTCTGGGCTTGGCCATCCAGCCAACTTTTTATCCATGACGATACCAAGTAACTCCAGTTGAAGTTACTCTACTGGTGCAGAGACTTCCATGAACAGCCTTAGAGCCAGAGACTCCAAACTACACATCCTTGTACCGATAGCAGTCTTGACCTATGAAAAACTGATTCTATTTACGCAACAACATGCAAAATATGAAAAGCACAGCATCAGAAGATGAATAGAAACAAATCAGTTTTCCTTATGAAGTAACAGTAATGCAGTTACAATATTAACTTGCATCACAAAACTGTTCTCCGTTTCTGAAATTCAGAATAATTCTCTGTCCTTTTTTTTCCTCTTTGTTACCAGAAAGCAGCTGCTATAAATCTGCATTCTTCTCAAATGAGAAGAAAACTGGTGGGGAAGACAGGGGCTTCATGAGGAAGGTTCCTATAGAGGATGGAGAAAGATGGGTAGGGAAAGTAGTCATTCTTATTGCTAAGAGATCTAGCAGTGGGATTTACTTCAATAAAAAGAAATCTGTACTGCTGTCTACACAGGTGCTTAAATATCCATTAAACTCCAGGGACAAGATGAAGAAAGTGGGCCCCTGGGATGTCATGAGGATGCTTTGTATCATCAGGCACAGCCAAAGCAGATAAGGGAGACTGAGGATCTCCTAGTAAAGATAAAGATCCCTGCTGGATCCCAGTTAGGGGGTAGAAAACTAAATGACAGCTCTTGTAAAGTTAGTTCACGCCTCGAAGGCACTCATTAACCACAAGAAATTGCATCTCCCTGTTCTTCACCTCTTCCACAATGGGGTCTCTCATTGGCAGAGTATTTTGTCTCTTAATGATTCTAAGAAAATAGTATCTAAGCTGCAGGACATGCCCATCACAACAACCTGTGACACAGCAATGACATGGGGTTTGCCTTTAATTCAGTAACACCAACTGTAACAACAGGTTTGCTCTAAACAACATTTTATGGATGGGAATAATTCCAGGTATCTCAAGGCCACAGACAGATTATATACTACTAGTAAGGTAATTGCATTACCGAGAAAGCGTTTCCAAGATGTTCTTGGGAAGTCCTGGAAGTTCTAACACCATGGAAGTTCCAGGGAAAGAGTGAGATTTCCCTGGAACTGTGCAACACAGGGCTCACTGAAGAACACGGTGACCTAAGGGAGGGCTGCAGTCAGGCAATACTCTAAAAAGAACAGCAAGGAAACTAGAAAAAAAGCAACTGTAATGTCATGCTAAGAATGACACAGGTAGATGAAGTCTCCTTTAGGAGGTACCAACATATTTTAAGGGCATTAGTTTATTCAGTGCAGTAGAATTAACGTATTTGGTGGCAAGCAGTTGGAAACACATCCATGGTAGGAAGCGTACATGGGGCAATCACTCAAAGAAAAAAATAAACACACCTGTATTTATTTTAACAACAAAAATGTGTCAAAAGCAAACTGTACGAAGAGCACAGATGTAGTTGCTATAAAGCATTATTTCTACAGCCAGTTTTCATTAACAAAAAAATACCTGAAGATGCTGGACTTAGATCAAATAATGTGTGCAGAAGAAGCAAGCTATTTTATGAGATTCCAAGACACGCTTCTCTCAATTCCAAGAGGCAAGAAAAATTAGAAAGACAAAATGCAAGTCATTGCATGGTGAAACTGTCCCTGTTCCAGTACATTATACATCAGTTTTTCTCCGGGCTGTTTTAATTGAGAATTTACTGAAAATATAGTAATTAAAGTGGGGATAAGTAGGGTATCGTTTTTGGCGGTTTTTTCATGGTTGAAGTTGCTGTTTGGTATATTCAAATCTTAGGCTATTTTAGGGATAGCTGGAGTTTGGGTTTTATCCTGAAGTTGCATTGTTTTTTAAAAAATATCTACCGTTTCAGAAATTAATACGTACTGAAACAGGAAAAGAGAGCATAAAGATGATACACAGTACAAACGGTATCTAGACTCTTTAAAGGAGAAATCCACACAACCAGAGCAAGACGGTCAGAAACCACTTCCCAGCGAACATACCGTTGTGTTGAATCATTAAGCCAGCACAGGGCTTAAACGGATAAATCTCAGCTTTTAAGTGCAAAAAAGAATTTAATTTTAACTACCGAACCATGACCACTGTCTCTTTAACAATGTCATAAAAAGCTACTTGGCTTTTCAAATGTAAAAAAGTCAGTGTCACATAAATATGCTCACAAATGGTCTAAAAATAACTTCAAGCTGCCTACCCACAAGGTCAGAAGCAGCAGACACAAAGAACTGAAGCTCTACAATGAGCTTCCAATATGGAAAATACTATTGACAGAAGTGAAGGTGTTTCCACTGGCTCACAGCTATTTCTATACAGTTCTTCAGCGTCAACTTATGCTGAGTTACACTCAAGCTGAAATGGTTTGACATGCAGGAGTAACCTCCAGGATGCAGTTCTCACCAGTGAACCACTTTAATGGTGTTCAAGGCATACTCATTTGAATTTACTTACTGAAATTAAACTTTGGTGCATGTCTTTTCCACTCTTTACTGACGATGTAGTAAAGGAGAATAAAGATAAAACTGATTTGAGATGAATTAAGGCAGAAATCAGTAATTTTCAACAATCCAGTGTCACCCAGCGTGCCTCATTACTACGAATGCAGAAATACGTACGATGCTGATCACACTACACCAGGAGCCTTGTCCATGAGGATTTTCTAATGGATTCTTCTCCAGCTCCTGGTGGAATTAAGCTGCATCACAGCACAACTGTTACTTTAACATACTTCATACTTCTCAGTGGAAATAGTGATAAGGATGTAAAGACTTCCTGGATAATTTGGGGGTGGGGGGAGGGATGGGGCTATGACAGGTTTACACTTGGTAGAATATTATACTACAAGTGAGCTCCCCTCTGTAGACCCTGAAAAACAATCCAACGAGACCATCAATAAGCGTGCTCTGAACACCAGTAAAGGGACTCACTGATACTACAATTTCGGGAGTTCAATGATTCTGCATCGAGTTTATCTACCTTGCAAAAGATGGACTAAGTCAATTCCCCTGGGATTTGAACCTCTGATTTAAGGAGTCTAAATATTTCAAATCTGATGTTTCAAAGATTCTCCCATCGCCTCCAGCTATACTTTTTTTCTCACTATGCTTTTCTTAAACTTTAATTCTTTCCTTAGAAATAGGCACAGAAGGTATTTGATTACCGAAATAAGAAGTCATGGGCTGAAACAAAGCTGTAAGAAATACTGCAGCCTGTCAAAGGTGATAAGAGCCTCTGATTATCCTTGACTGCATTCCCTGGGCTCAGCATTTCATTAAATAACAATGGCCTCTTTTAAAAATAGATTTACCACCGTCATGTCCTGAGGTTCTTTCATGGTTTTAGCTAAAGCTATGTTCTTATATACTACTTTCTCAGTAATTATATTTGATTTTCAGCTTCAATGTTACAGATAAGATTTGTTAAGTTTGGGTAATATGACCTAAATCGAGTCATGAACACTAAAACAGCTTTTTCTCTCTGTTCTAAGAATCTCCCTTCAACTGGATGAATGAATAACCTCCTGGGAGAAATTATGAAATGCCTTAAGAATTATGTATTAAATTAAACGAGGTGAATTTGGCTGTTACATCCTTGAGGAAGGACAATACTGTCAAACATCGATGCACGTCAAAATAAATTAGGGTTTTTGCTGTATATTAAGAAAATTCTTCTAGCATATTTCAGGATCTGCAGCGCCCACTTAATAATGCCTGACCAAAATCTGTATTTTTTCTTTTTTTACTGTTTATGATATTGTTTCAAGTAAAAACACTGACCGTGTACTAAAAATAAGAAAAATATTTATGTGGGTGGAAATCGTAACAAAGCTTTGAAAAGAGCAAATATATTTTCAAATAAATCTCTTTTTTTCCTTGATGTAATAGACATAAATGACTCTGCTCTGTAGAATACTTATCTAACCGGGACAACAATAGGAAAGATGAATAGATTTACTGTTAACTGAAACTCAGAAAACACCACTTGCCACAAGATGTCAAATCTACATTTCCTTTCTTCCATGGTAGAAGGCTCGTCAAACATGAGATGAGGTTGATGCAATACCACCAAGAGTCATGACAGGCAGAAAAATTGAAACACAATCCTGTCTCTGAGAAGAAAATATAAATTGCAGCATCCCACAGATAGGCTTTCGAGAACTACCCAAGCACAGATGAGTTACAGGGAAACCATAGGCAGATTTATCTAGCGCTTCCTGCAAGTCAAGATGCTCTTCTAAACTGGAAACTCTTAACTCAAATATTGATAACTTGATAACTTTTGAAAATAGTTTTGAAATGGCCTACCATTACATTTCTGATAAGGAGATCACCATATTCTAATGAAAGCCTATTACTAATACACTATCTCAACTTATCCTAGTAGATTCAAATAGTAAGGTACCTCTTGAAGACTAAAGACGACCGCTGAAAAAGATGAAGAGACAAAAGGAAAGGAATGCGGTTTGAGCTGGTATCTCAAATCAACAACTGGATGATTTTTCATTTAAAATAAAGCTAAGGCAACAAATTAATGGAAACTACATACAGGGGTTTGTATTCCCTTTTTAAAGTAAACACATCAGCATTTTGAAATAAAGATCTTTTGCAGCAGTATTTCCTAAGATGTGAAAATGCATGCTTCTGGGGCCACACTGCATCCTGGATCAACAGAAAAAATACTTAAGCTACAGGTTGAATTTAAACTCTTAGAGAAAAAAAATAAATTAATAGAGCAAGTATGATCATTATTCTTCTCTTTATTCTAATTAAAACCTACAGCTGGAAAGATTCTCCATGGTCACAGAGTCCTGATTCCGGTTGCAATAAGTAATGTATCATGTAATGTAAATTCCTGCCCCAGGAGAGGAACAACCACAGGCACCAGTAGAGGCTGGGGATGACTGGCTGGAAAGTAGTTTTGCTAAAAACGCCCAGGGTCATGAAGATGATTAAGGGATAAAAGTATTTGTCATACAAGGGGAGCTGGAACAGTTTAACACAAAGAAGAGAAGGCTCAGGAGGATCTTATCCATGTGAAGAAATACTTGATGGGGACAAGGAGTAAAGATGGATTCACGCTCCTCTTGGTGGTTGCCAGCGACAAGACAGAGGCAATGGGCAAAAATCAAAGCACAGGAAATTCCATTCAGACATAGTAGAAGCTTTTTTACTGTAAAGGCTGGAACAGATTGCTCAGAGAGACTCTGCAGTCTGTGACTGTGTATGTGATTCCATAACCTTACTCATGAAATCTTTGTTTCTGTCCTTAAACTACTTAGGAAGACTGGAAAGATTTCCCCCATCTTTCTAACGGGTCCCTTTTAAGTATTGAAAGGTTGCAATAAGGTCTTCACAAAGCCTTCAGTTCTCAAGGCTGAACAACTCCAATTCTCTCAGCCTTTCCTCACAGGAGAGGCATTCCAGCCCTTGATCATCTTTGCGACCCTCCTCTGGACTTGCTCCAACAGATCCACATCTTTCCTGTACTGAGGACTCCAGAGCTGCACATGGGACTCCAGGTGGGGTCTCAACAGATCGGAGCAGAGAGGGAGAATCACCTCCTTCGACCTGCTGGTCATGCTTCTTTTGAAGGAGCCCAGGACACAACTGGCCTTCTGGGCTGCAAGCGCACACTGCCACCTCACATTCAGCTTTCCATCACCAGCATCCCCAAGTCCTTCTCTGCAGCGCTGCTCTCTATTCATCACCCAGACTGTACTGATACTGGAGATTGCCCTGACACAGGTGCAGGACCTTACACTTGGCCTTATTGAACCTCATGAAGTTCACACAGGCCCACTTCTCAAGCTGGTCCAGGTCCCTCTGGATGGCCTCCCATCCCTTAGACATGTCAACTGCACCACACAACTTGGTGTCATCTGCAAACTTGCTGTCGCTGCACTCGATCCCCCCTCCTATGTCATTGATGGAGATACTAAACAGCACTAGTTCCAGTATGGACTTCCTGCTGAGTCAGACAAAAAAAGAAAATCCTCTTTGATTAGTCTCTCAGAGTGGTGATTCTCATGCAACAGATCAATATGCAGTGCTTATAAAACAGTTACACGAACTCAAAATAATGTCTGGTACACGGTATCAAATCATTTTTCTTTTACAGACAGCTCTCCTCCCCCTGAATTGTAAAGCTTCTAATTCTCAAGTTCTCTTTTTAAGCACATGTATGACTCTAGTATCACAAAAACACTGATAACAATCATTTCAGTAAAAGAAACTAAAAAAGAAACTAAAAGCTCATCAAATCTGTCCCTTCCCTCTACTACAGTTTCATAGAGGATTCTTGGTGAAATGCAAGGTCTCAAGCTTTATTCCTCAAAAAGTAGTTATTTTATTACGTAAATAAAGTGAATTTCAGGATGATGTTAAAAGGTTTTAAAAACTTTTCTTCAAAAAGTAAAGCATTTCTTAGTTTTTATACTTGCTTCCATTAAATTCAATTTCTTTCACACGACTCTTCACATTTTTAAACATTTCAAAGATTAGTCATAAAAGAAATTTTTCTTTAGTGACCCCTTCTGCTACTCAGCATTTAAACCACAGCTTGAAACGTGTGCGTCAACCTATTGTTTTTCTTCATCTCCTTCTACATCCAAGCATATCAAAGAAGTCCTACTGCTCCTTCAACGGCAGCAGATCCTGTTGGATTAAAAGGCCAAAACACTGGCTGCCCTCATTAACGCTCTCCTGACAAACCAGGAGGATATTTAAGAGACTTCACAAGAAGAAACTGGAAAGAGTCTATACTGGTTTGAAAAGGCTTGAAGAGTATAAATAATGTCATAGGAATTAATTAGTGTCCAGTTTTTACTGAGGCTACCAAGTCCTTGACCGGTCTCATTATTACTTTTACCTAGAAGTCATTATATAATAATAAGTGTTCTTTAATGTAAAAAGCTAAAATAATAGAAATACCAAAATAACTGAAACAATTTGAGGTTATGCTAGGATGTCCAAAACAAGTTATTTCAAATTACTGACTACTGAGGAGTGCAAGCAGAAAAGACAGAACTAACGGCAGGCCATGAACTCCACAGTAATTCAGCTAATTTGGATATTTCTTTTTATTTACTTCTTGTAACTTTGTGCAAATTCTTGCACTTTCATTTCATTAGCTAGCAGGAGAGAAAAAAAAGGTAGAAAACTATAATACAATTCACCAGCATTATCAGGCCTTATCTGACTTATGACCATTTAATTCCTTATTGATTCTTTCTTTTTTTAATCATACTTAAAATGAAACTGATTCTTTGCCCGCTGAAGACAAACACAGAGATTTGCTGAGCAGCATAATAAAGGCTCTCATGTTCTACTCTCTGTAGGAGCAAACCTCTCCTTTACCCTGACAGATTCAATTCAAAATGGGGCCTGGTGTGAAATCAAAATATTGAAACTGTCAAACACAATCGCTCTTCTGGCACACTACGCAAAATTGAACCTTTATTTTACAGACAGAAGAGATGGTTTATTGCTTTAGCAAAACAAGGTCTCAAAGATGACTCAGACTTACCCTGAGGAACAGAAGCCTAAGAAGGCAGATAAACACAAACCACACAAAGCCCACTCTTCTAGTGTATGTCAGTGGCAAGTCTGCAGCTGAGAAAGGATAATTTACTCTTGAGAACTGCAGAAGTTATATTTCTCCTCTTGGTTCTCTTCCTTAACGTGCTGGTTTTGGCTAGGGTAGAGTTAATTTTCTTTATAGCAACTGGTATGGGGCTATGGTTTGGATTTGTGCTGGAAACTGTTGATGACACAGGGATGTTTCAGTTACTGCTGAGCAGCGCCTTACACAGAGTCAAGGCCTTTTCTGCTTTTCACACCATCCCACCAGTGAGTAGGCTGGAGGTGCACAAGGAGCCGGGAGGAGACACAGCTGGGTCAGGTAACCAAAGGGACATTCCATACCATATGATGTCACGCTCAGCATATAAAGCTGGGGAAGAAGAAGGAGGGGGGAACGTTCAGAGTTAGGGTGTTTGTCTTCCCAGTCAAGTAGACGTGATGGAGCCCTGCTGTCCTGGAGATGGCTGAAAACCTGCCTGCCAATGGGAAGTGCTGAATGAATCCCTCGTTTTGCTTTGCTATTTCAGCAACACTACCCTTCCTGGTGCATAGGCACGTGACTTCCTACATTCTCACTTCTTTCACTTATTTTTCTTTCTGCATTTCAATTTTGTTAAGACTGTTTCCTTACAACGCAAGTTTCCTTCCAGTCTAAGAAACCCCATCTCTTTATCTTCTCTACCCCTGAACACATCTCTACGCCTAAATCTGAAATGACTGAACACGTTAGCCAGACTTTCAAATTCATTGTCTTACATCTGCTTTTGATCTCTCCAACCTAATCCCAGCTTCTTCCATTCCACCGTCTTAACAAGGATTACAAACATCTCATCAAGATCAAATCTGAATGTCTGCATCATTATAATGTGCAACACTTACGCTGTGACACAGTGGATCCTTACTGCTTTTTATTTACATGGTAATTGAGAAAAAAATACTTTATTATTACCAGAAAATGTCTAATTTGTGGCAATTTTGGTTTTTTTACTGTGCTTTTGTGCCTGGCTTTTGGGCTCCAATTTCAGTATCCACTTCTCCCGTGATCCAACCTAAGTCAAAGCTCTGCCTTTGCTCTTGTCACACCACTATGGTTCTCAGCATCAATCTGTCAGTCCCTTGACATTAGCTTCATTTCTGGCCATGGACACACCTTATTCCTAACTCTGCAGACTATTTAGATTCTCTAATTTTCTAAGCTTCAGGACAGGTCAAAACTGAACACATTTATTTTTCTGATCAGGCACTTGCTTAATCACAACTTTTTTCCTGTCTGATAAATGGGGGTTAATTCAACTTTAATCCATTAGCCAGACACGATACCTTAAAGATCACATTGTCTCTTTGGAATTTCTTAAATTAGGACATTATTCACTTGCTGAAGGAGTTCTGTAGCCTCTTTGCTTACCTGGATGGTATAACCACAGTTTAATGACAGCAGAGGCTTCAGCTTTGCTTGTCAGAGAACTTTGGCTGAGCATATTACTGCTTTTTGTCAGGTGCACATTGTTACTGTTTTCTAAAATTGTTTCTGAAAAGTGAAGCACTGCTTCTCCTAGGTTATAAAATTTATTTCTTGATCAGCATGTTCTTTATATTACTCAACACCTCTGACAATAATTAGTTTTGCCTTAAATGCTAAGTGAACAAGACTGGGTTTGGAAACCAGTCAGACCTACTTCTGAACTGAAGCAAGGAAAAACAGAAAAAAAAAGCAAGGAAATATGCATGTAACAATAAATGATCATTTTTTACAAAAAAAAAATCATCTCAGATTAGCAAGAGCACGCTGTCGTAATATGGACTATTTACTGTAAGTGATTTTAAAACCCTGTAAGAAGATGATTATTTCTGTGCAAGTTCATTACTTCCATGTAAACGTATTAGACACTACAGTTCACTATGAATGGGTTGCATTTGTATGATCTGAGCCAGATTAGAAAAATTACGAACTTCCCAGTGGTTAGCTCTGAGCAAGCTTGTTTTTCAGTAGATTCAGAAAAGCATATTCTGTTCATTGTTAGCTTTTACTGCAATGTATTTGCAACTACAGAACTGTAATTACATAGTTTTTCATGGCATTAGCATTGTTGAGAGTAGATATGGAGCTACACACAGCCCACGTGTAGCCTGAAAGGCATCGCTGATCGCTTGGTAGCCTTGCCAGTTACTGACAGAACTTTTGGGAGCCTAAATCAAAGCTAAATGTGCTTCAGTCTAAGTGTTCAATTACCTCCTCAGAGTAAAAAATGTTAATAGAAAATTACAACTTTTTGGAGTCAGTATATGCACCCTGTTCTTACAAATTCTACTTAATTTCCTACTAGCTTCAGTTACACACAGGGTAATAGCTAAACCAGTATTCAACTGGATCTGACACTCAGTGGAGGTAGCAAGGCTCAATCTTTCACCAAGAGACAGTACAGACGTCAGGACTGCAGAACCTCTTCCTCTTCCAAACATGAACGGAGACCACAACACACATTAAGTTCCTAAAGGTACCCAAGCATAGTGGCACTGTGGGATCTTCCACACCTAAGAGATGGCAAAAAATTACATTCTATCTTCTTTAGTTTTACTTTTCACGATATATGCAATCAATTTGATCTAAAGGAAAACAGAGAATACCTTGTTGGGTTAAATTTTCTAATGTGAGCAATAGAGTCCTATGTCCCTGGAATACTTCCTACAATTCCTACCATTTCAGTTTAAACATTTCCATGGTACTCTACACCCAAATAAGGATAAACTATTAAAAAATTTAAATATTTCAGATATAACATCTTATATTTGAAATTCCTTTATATGACTCTGTATCTGTCATTAAGTTGCTACCTCTCCATCTGAATGGTCTTTAAGTAATCAAAAGATTCAACGTAAAGCAAAGCAAATACTATTTTTTCATTATGATTTAATGATTACAGTATTAAAAATTGCTTATTATTCCCCTAGATCATATGTATTTTACCTATTTAGTACATACAGCATATAACCAGAATCTGTTAGAGCTTGGGCAAAGCATCAGAGTTCCGGCTCTACGGCTGTAATCCAACACAACTTGGATGAGTTCAAGTAAGTTCAAAGACTTCAAGTAAGTAAGTTTGATAACATGCTACACATTGCCTTTTCATAGTTTTCAAGGAACTTGTGCTGTATAGAAACTTACAGAACTCGTGAAAAGAAATATGTGACTGTGATTCTGTGATTCACCTACTTGGAGACCCTCAAACAAGTGCATCTGCCATGCACGGCTGGAATGTGGAGAGTTCCTCAGGAAGCCACATCTGGAGAAGATTAGCTACGAGGATACTAAGTCTTGGCAGACCTTGAAGAAAAGCAGTGATACCTTCTGTTCAAAGAGCAGTTAACCAACCATTATACATAGACCATATAAACTAACTGCATAGAACAGTGAAACAACCTGTTGCAGTTGCTCATGACTGAGAGAAGAGAGATGGAGTAATTTTTAAGACTGTATGTAGGATTAAATGAAGCAAATTAGTCAAATGGACTCCTCTGCTTCCGAAATGAGTATGTGGAATTGATCCCCCTGGTACTCTGTAATGTTGTACCTGTAAATATTATCTCACCATCACTAAGGGAAAACACACCTCTAATTTTCTCATGTTTCCTCGAGTATCCCGCCTATAAGGCTTAGTTGTAATTTGGACGCAACATAAATCTCTTCTAGCAAATAAAGTAATTTTGAAAACGTATTACCTTCTTTTAGATCTGTGTATTTTAATCTTGATCAGCATCTGTTCAGTTTCCATTCACAAATGGAATTAAGTTATTTGTAATTTTTCACCAATATAATGAAGTCAAATATTTTAACTGTGAAGAGGATATAAAACAATTTCAGCCAAGCTCAAATTTTATTTTAACAGGATTAAGGCAGCAAAGATATCTCTTGGAATTTAAAAAGAGTTAAAATCCTAATAACTTTTGGTCTCAGAGATCAGATCTCAACCCAGAAGCGCAGCTGCCATTTGAAAATTGCAAATGTAGTCACACTTAATAAATTAACCTTTTAGTTATGACTCTCTAATTAATTTTTCATTACCATATACCACTAAAAGAACACTCTGAACAAGTAACTTCTGATTTTTTGGTATATTTCCAACATTCCTCAAATAAAAGCTAGGAAAGTTAAGGGATACACAAGATGAAAAATACAGCTGTGAAAATACACACACATACACACACACATATAGTCTACAAAAGGATGAAGCACCAATCTCTAACACAGACCAGACCTGAGCAGAAAGGATTAAAGGGAACTGCAGACAGTACACCAATAAAAACGGAGATGCCAATATAGATTTTGAGAAGATCTGATCATGATGAAAATTTCCCATTAGATACTTACAAATCAGTAAGGTATCTTTGCTAGTGTAAAGAAAACCCATTGAAGAGGCAGGGAAAATGACACCATAATAGCGAGGGAAATAATCTCCTGCTTTTCTGGATCTTGGCAAAAAGACCTGGTAGATTTTATGTCCAATCAGCAATGTCAACAAAGCCAATTTTAAAAGTAATAAAGAACAGCTCAAAGAAACTGAATATAATATTGGAACTATTTGTTACCTTTGAAAGGCAAAAAAAAAAAAAAAATAAAAAAAAAATTAAAAAAATCATACAAAACAAATCCTTTAAAAAGCACTTTTTTAAAAAAGAGAGATTTGAAAAATTAGGGGCAAAAAATCATTAGGGTAGACCCCAGAAGGACCAATTCTTATCCAGCACCATGTTTCCTGGATCACTGTCAGTTAAGGGAGGACTTTCAGCATCCTACACAAGTCACTTTTCCACTGGTCTGTGGGGAACCTTCCTACTCCTTTCATCACTCAGGATCAAGTCCCATCAGAAGTAGAGATAAATGGTCGGACTTCTAAAAAAGCTCTTCAAAGACATGGGAACCGAAGGCACATAGCCGCTTAAAAAAATCATGTCTTAGAAAAGTCGGTACTTAACAGAAAGAGTACACTTAAGACTAGAATTCTGTTCTTTGTCAAATTACTATATTCCTTAAAGCAACATAACAAGTTATCTCACGTGGAGATAAAAGCTCAGTATCCTTTTTAACAAAAGTAAAACGGAAGCAGACGAAGCAGTTGGCCAAAATCCCTCCAAGAAATTTTAGAGAACACCACTTTTAGTCAAAGAGGTTATTTTAAATGCAAAAAGAACAATAAAGTCTGTTTAGTAAAGATTTGTATTCTTTGACTCTTCTCCGTGTTCCCCGTCAAACAACCAAAAAGCTCCAGGTGTCAAATCAAATATACATTCACTAAATTCTGCCTGTCTTTCTCAGAATAGAGGCAAGGATTTTTCTCTTTCCCCTCTAACCTTCCATGATTTTGACGGAACTTTTAGGAAGTAAATCTATCTTTGAGACCTCTACTCTTCGATTTACTTGTGAATTCAAAACTTAGTAGTGACAGAACAGGAAAAGCAATTGCATCAAACTTGTTTTGTTTGAAAACTCGATTCAAAAATGGAGTTTGGAAAGACCAAGCAGAGCACTAATCCTTGCCATGACCACTACATTCCATGTTCTGATAATGAAAACAAAATTACAATGTCTATGATGCCACGTATGTGTGGCTTTGCAGCACAAAGTTAATTACCTTTTGCAGGATTTAAGTCATTTTTTTTGGTAAAACAATCCAATTTAATCAGAGCTGTCTTGAGCTTCAGCTTCTGCCAGTCTGTAAAATATTTCAGAGAAATCCAGAATCGTGAATGGTCTTCCCTCCTTTTCCATCTCTTGGAGAGGCTGTACTCTACTGTCCATCAAGGGAGCTTTCTCTGGTGGTCTGGTACTTTTACCAGGTCTGACACCCCATAGCCACAGCCCTCAAACTAACTTTTGTAGATCACAGATGCATTTAAGAATCTCGAGATACCTACAGTGCATCTTAGTATCATACAGCAATAATGTCTCTACAAAGACAAAAATGCAGGGGACAAAGTGTATTACAAAGACTTAGTTATATTTTTGACTAAAGGCCAGTAAGCCTCACCTCAATCCCTGGTGATGGAAAAAGTCCATCAATGAAACCATGTCCAAACAAAATGAAGAACAAGATGATGATGATTTGGAGTAGTTTGCATGGATTTATGAGGAGGAAAATCGTACTTTAACCCCCTCATTGCGTTATACAACGAGGTAACTAGCTTGGTTGATGAGAGGAGAGCAACAGATGTTGTTTCTATCTCAAATTTAGTAAAGCCTTTGACATTGTTTCCCATAACATGAGGAAATGCAAAGTCCTGCACCTGGAACGGAATAACCCCAGGCATCAATATATGGTGGGGACCAAATAGCTGAAAAGCAGAGAGGGACTTTGATTTTCTAGTAGACAACAAGGTGACCACGAGGCAGTAATGTGCCTGTATTGCACAAAAAAAAAAAAAAAAAAGTCCCACAGCATCCTGGACTGAATTAGGCAGGTTGCCTGCAAGTTAAAGGAGGTGATCTTTCCCATCTATTCGGAACTGCTGAGACATATCTGGAGTGCCAGGTCCAGTGTTGGGCTACCCACTACAAGATATGGACTCAGTGGACGAAGCCCAGCATGGGCCCACTAAGATGATTAAGGGATCAGGGCATCTTTCATATGAGGAAAGACTGAGACAGTTGGGACCCATTCAGCTGGGAGAAAGGAAGGATCTCATCAATGTGTATAAATATGAGATACGAAATGAAGATGAGGGAGACTTTTTTCAGTAGTTCCCACTGATGGGGCAAGAGGCACTGGACACATTAAAACACAGGAAATGAAATTCGAACTTGAGAAAACACTTTTTTTTCACTGTGAGGGTGGTCAAACACTGAAGCAGTTTATCTGTCTTTATCCATGGAGACATTCAAAATCCAATTAGATAATTGTGGGCATTGGTGCTAGGTGACCCTTCTTGAGTAGGGAGGTTGGACTACCTGACCTCAAGAGGTCCATTCCAACCTAAATGATTCTCTGAAAATGTATTTCGTTAATATTTTTGATGAAGTACTCACGTCCAAACCAAAATGGTTTGAAATATTAATATTTAAGCCGTATCTATTATCATTGATAATACAAAGAAAAACTTTGAATTGCTCAAGCTGTCAGGAGTTCATGATTTATACTTCAATGTGTAAAGATAAAATGTAATGTCACTTTAAAAAAAATAAAATTTTGTTGCAGATTTTATTAGATCATTACCTTCCATGAGCTTTCACAAACCTCTTACGGTGAGTCAGTCATAAATTGGATTCATATGGCAAGAAGACACATGAATAATCTTCCTAAAAGTCTGCCCCCCTGCAGCCAGACTCCAAGATGGTTTTGTCATATACATTGATCAAGATACTCCAACACTTCCTTGGTCAAGAAAATGCAGTATTTCCAAAACTTTGCTACCTGTTTGTAATCAATCAGAATTCAATCTTAACAGAAACAAAACTATCTGTAATTATATTTCCCTTTTTTGTGGGTCGTTGCACAAGGCAGACTCTAGTGGTCTTAGGACGAAAAAGTATTTTATGAATAATAAAATGCAAAGTTCATAATTCAGTACAATGTATTATATTCTATCAAAAATAATTCTTATAGTTCCCCCAACAATAATAAAATTAGTATCTCTGACCTATGAATAAGACATCCCATTATCAATGCATTTATCAACAAAGTGAAGATATAAAATCGCTGAGAAGACCAAAAATTATAGTTAATGGACAACACAACAGAAAAGTCAACACAAGAAAAAAAAACCTCTTCAGCAGGTATTCAGCTAGAAATTCTTTTATGCAGCAAATGAGTAAAATTTGCTATATGAAATTTAAGTTTAAATGCCTCAAAAGCTTGAAAAACTATAACAGCATGTAAATGTTGTTTTCTTCAACCCATATTTAATGTTAGATTTCTGACAGGGCTCTGGCATTTCCAGGACTGACCACAATAAGAAATGATTTGTCTTTACCAATGCTGTGATTTTCTATGTGCTTGTAAATCATCATTTATATTTCAGACCACTGTTGCTGATGCATTTAAAGTAATAACTTCTGGAATTCTTCAAGCCACTCTTTACACATTCAAGCTCCTCATATCACTGCACATAGATCTACCTTCAAGTACACGGTCAGCTGCTGCCAGGAGAGTGAATTCAGCAATCTACAGCAACAGCTACAGCAAACCCCGAAAGGCAGATTGGGTCTCTGCTCTTTGGCATTTCCCTGTTGAGTGACAGCCAGAAAATCCCTCACCATTTTGTATCTATCTCCAGCCTCAAATCACAACATACACCTCTTTTACAACGTACATTTCATATGAATTTAAAAATATGTGAAAAGGACTTTGTTATTCCAGTCCACTACCTGTTACATTAAATGATTGAACTTTCAAAAAAATAGCCCACATCAGTTCTGAATTCTATTCCTGTTCAGACATATCAGGAGAAGAATATAGGAAAACCTAGAAAGCTCAACAATGTGTTAGGCGTTGTAGAATCAAATAGGTAAGGAAAGAGAATGAGGTTTCTAAAGAAATACATTGAATGGCTTCACAGGGACAAAATACCAACTTCATGTTCCCCAAAGCTTTGTTACCTTCATTCTAAATTATATGAAAGGCAGATTTACTATGAAGAAGATATAAATCCCGTCCATCTCCTTAGCATAGAGTTATTCATATTAATGTTCAAGCTGAAGCAGGCAAATTTAAAATGTTGAAAGCCAATGACAATCTTTCAAAGTTTTCCATTTTATTTTGTTATTGAAAAAGAAGCTTCTGGTCAAAGTTATACACCAGAAACCAATTTTGAATGAAGCACACCCCTCCATAGCCCTTGAGGAGGTATATAACTCACAAATCTGTTCTTATTTATTTATTTTCTTTTTAATTTCCATAGGAATCTTTCTAACTTTGTAGCAAATTTCCATTCCCACACAGGAATTTACAGTCCCTGTAAACTCCTTCTGATAAAGCACAGAAAGAAAATTAAATTGTTCTAAGAAGTTCTAGTGGATGTATTCCTGGGCTTCAAAGCAACTGAATGCATCAGCCTTAACATTTCAGAAGTCAACTGTGAATAAATTTTTCTTACAAGTTTGCTGTGCCCTAAAGTACTGATCTAAATAAGGACTGAAGATATTAAAGCGAGAAATTTCAGTCTTTACAGATTGTGAAGTTTTGAGAGGTTTTCCCATAGATCTCAAACGAACGAAGGTCAAAATGACTGCTGGCTGCACCTTTGGGTGAACTCTGCCATGCAGAAATTGAGTGTAAAACAATGGGTTGAATGTGCATTTGTATCCTTCACCTTACTGAAAAGTTGAAAATCTTCTGTCCTCTCCATTCCTCTAATAGCACGGTTTGATTTCCTCTTGTCATGTTGCCTTCTTTATGGCTACATTTCATACCTTATCATAGCTGCAATCATGGTTCGTGCTGTTCAGCAGAACTGAACTATTCCCTCCATATTATCAAAAGTTACTGTGCTTGACAGCCCCCTGTTCTTTGTGGAACTTCACTCCTCCATTGCTCTGTACCCATGAAATGAATACTCTAGAACTCCTCAGCAAGCCACTGTTTTGCTGTCTCAGTTCTGAGCCTGAAAAAAATATAACTGAAGTCCACCAAGCAATGAAATTTGAGAGTATTTAGCCACTGGAAATGTTGTAGCAGTAGTCCTAAATATCTACAGGAAATTAAACAATGATATCATCAGCCTGTGAATAACTTTTTTAATTCAACCTGCTCTAGCAGCAGATGTCAGGTAACTGCGTTCGTACTAACGCATCATCAGTCCCAGGTGCTAAGGTAGCACAAGGCTAATTCCTCCTACTGTGCAATCTTCTTTTTATTAGAAATTTACTTCAAATTAGCTTTTCAGGTCTTCAGGATATGGTAGATATTAATTAATTACCAGATATATCTGGTAATTAACAACATGTCTAATATTTGGTAATAAACAACAGCAGAAGCCTGCATGAACCAAAACCATGTTTCAAGAGAATCTGTATTATTTCGCATCAAAACGTTTGAAGGACAAAAACAGGTGACATTTTAGTTACTACTGAAAGTTACGATTTAGATTTTTCTGACCAGGCACTGCAGAACTAAATGTAGAGTTTAGCTGCCAATTCCTCCTGCCCTGTAAAGCACTTTCTCACCCATAGCTCTTCTGCCAATTCATTCCATTTAGGATCTGTAACTTAAATAGAAGAGGACGGGATGAGTTAAAAATAGCAGTAGCAAAAAAAAGCCAATTAGTAGGAATTGCCACAATAACCTTTGTCAGGATAAATTTAAGGTATAAGGCTCAGAGATAGTTACTATGGCAACCACAGGCACTTGCAAGGTACCATTAATGAGAAATGCAGTATCTGTCACACAAGGAAGTAGATGCAGCAGCAGCCTGGCAGGCTATTTAAAGACACTGTTTTCTTCCCTGCCCCCCTTTTTTTTTTTTCAAAGAGCAGCAGGAAATTAAACTGATACACAAGTAGCTTTAAATGTGTATTTTTCTAATTTTTGTCTTCTCTTTCCACTTCTTCAGTCACTGAAGTGTTAAGACCTCGGCATAAGCTTTATTCAAATGGAACAGGTTAGATTCACGGGTATTATTCATAGTTTGTCTGCTCTTTGCAAAATAAATTTATCTCACAACTTACACAAAAACTCCAAGTAGCTAAAGGTGAAAGGTTTCACCTAGATGCCCCAAAAAAATATAGCCATGGGACTTAACGGTAAAATAACAGTATTGTGAAACAAGACATTCTGAAACTAAGACAAATATTTCTAAAAAAAATCTATAAATTCTCTTACTTGCCAATACAATATGCAGCTGTTCGCATCACAAAATATATTTTACCAGTTGGAAAGTATCTCAGATATATGTCTGGTACTTTTTCCAAATACACACAAAAAAAAGTATTCAGTGGGAACAGCTTTAAAAAATGTGGTTTCTCCTTTTTCTAAATGAAGTCCATTTCATTTCCATTCCCAGTGTTCACAAAAAACCAGCCAATTTCAAACCTGGGCTGTCACCACCACCACAAGCACCCTCGTGAAAGACAAGCCCACATTAACTCATTTCTATACACACAAAATGACACAGATCCCATCAGGACACTAAATAAAGTATTTTCTTCAGGACTATGAAAAAAGCAATAAAATCCATGTTACCGCAACTCCTCGGTACCCTACCTGAAGTACTGTGTCTAGTTCTGGAGTCCTCAGCACAAGATAGACATGGACCTGTTAGAGCAGGTCCAGAGGAGGCCATAAGAATGGTTAGAGGGTTGGAACACCTCTGCTGTGAAGACAGGCTGAGAGAAGGGAAGGCTCCAGGGAAACCTTACTGCAGCCTTGCAATAGGTAGTGGGAGCTCATAAGAACGAAGGGGAGGATATTTTACCAAGACCTGTAGTGACAGGACAAGGGGCAATGGTCTTGAACTGAAAGAGGGTAGATTTAGATTGGACATGAGGAAGAAATTTATTATAAGGATGGTGAGAAACTGGAACAGGCTACCCAGAGAAGCTGTGGATGTCACAGCATTGAAGTGTTCGAGGCCAGGTTGGATTGGAGCAACCTGATCTAGTGGAAAGCATCTCTGCCTAGGGCAGGGTTGTTGAACTGCATATCTTTAAAGGTCCCTGCCAACAAAAACTATTCTATGGTTCTACAATTTCAAACTCCACATATGGATGGAAAGGTTTAATACCACCAACACACTCAAAACCTGAGCCAGCTGAAAGTGATAACACAACTACGCCAGGACCACATGGATACACCTGGTTTATACGCAGTGTCATTCACTGCTCCTACTCTCATTGGTAATGTGGATATGGTCCTTTAAAACTTTCTCATCATACCATTTGAAGTTTCTTTTTGATTGAGTCTGGTTTTGTTCATACCAAACTGAATCTTCATGTAGTAGAAGAATCCTACTAGAAGGATCTTCTCTATGAGCTCAGAAACTATTACCACTAAATTATTACTAAACTGTATTTTGTTACCTTTATCAATCCCAAAGAGGCAGCTTCTCTCCTTTCAAACACTGCAAATTAAATACTACAATCTTTCTTTAAAGAATACATCTCCTAAAACCAAAGTACACAAGAGAACACACTATGAACACCAGATCAGCAGTAGCTTGTGATTTAAATAGGTTAAAAGTGGCCTTGGCAACTTCGCAGCCAAGCTTTGGCGCTGGTATTAGCGGTGTTAGATCTCCTTGAAGCTGTGAAAGCTTTGCCAACTCATCAGGAGATGCACAACTCATCAACACCATTTTGATATAGAAGATAAGGCTGAGAACAAAGATGGAAAAGTAACCCTGGAAGGAAATTTTAGTGATCACTATGTGTAATTCACGTGTTGGGCCCCCATTTATCAAAGGGAAAGGTTTTAGCTGAGATAGATCCACGACTGAGATTTTACCACACGTTTCACAGCAACTATTTACAGAAGTAATATTCTGCCGTGTGTTCTACAGTGTTTCAGTTTGAACTGAAAAAACAGACAACCAATCATCACTTCAGGAAAAATACAGATGACCTAGTAAACTGTTGCATCAGGAGTAATTCAGAGAGAAAGATCTCCTCATGAAAGTAATGACTCAGAAGATTCTTTCCAAAAAAAGACTAGTTTCTGGAGACTTGTACAGCAAAGAGGAAGACTTACTTTAACGGTATTAAAGGCATGTAGCTATACAAACCACTCCATCTGTTATACTGAGTACATCAAGTTTCAATACACACCTGAATTGATCCAGATTATAGCTTTTAATTTTGTCATGTAATTTATAACACTTTCAGCTGATTTTAAAAATATTAAATCAAAAGCTGCAGTTGCTGCTTGTCCACTGCTTTCCCCTCTCAGTTAAAGGACAGACCTATGACTAGCTGATTGGCATCAGCCCAATTCCTGGGAAAGAAAACTCTGAAAGTGGAGAATAAACAGCTGAGGAAGAGAGAAATATCTTAGAGTATCTGAAGGATTTGTAAGAGCACTTGTCATTGGTGAGAAAAACCTCTCCTCCATCCCCAAATAATCTAGTAAAAACAGGCTCCAGCCCATTACCAGTTCCTCTACTTAAAGCCGCACTTCAGCAGTGCTAATCCTGCATCAACTGTACATGTGAGAATATTCCAGAAACTTTAGGTCAGGAGTCAGAAAAAGATCTGCAGACAACAGCAAAACCCCCACCAAGAAGTAAATAATTTAGTTTGTGAAGCTAAGAATAAACAAACCAGTTTCCACGTAACCACTTTACCAATATTTATACCAGACAGCAAAACTTTAATTCCCATAATTAAAAGGGGAAGAAAAAAGAAAAAAAAAAAAAAGAAGAAGATACTACGATACACCTCAGGCTATTAAATTTGAAATAGTTTTATAACTCTTCCATTTACAATGTGTGCTGGCTTTTATTTTCTTCTCTCTTTCCCCTCAAGTGTAACAGCACCTACATTCCTCTCACATTAGGCTCCCTTTTGTAAATATTTTCTTCCTAGCACTTCCTTCCAACTTAAATAGTTTTCACGTGTCACCTTCTCATTTCACTTCATCAAAGAACTGCAAGCACCCTAACCTGTCCTGATACAACACATCTGCTCAAAAAGATGGTTGGTTTGTATTCAACTATGGAATCTTTGGCAGCATTTTCCTAATCTACTAAAAACTGCATCCAGTTCCTAAGAGGTAAAAGATAGTTCTGAGCTCATCATTCATTTTTAAAGTTTGGATTCTTTTTCTTTCACCCCGTTCATCACTTTGGATTTATTAATGATTGGAGTTCACATGCTAATTTATCACCTTGTCCTTCTGTAATTCTGTGCTGTCAGCTTCTCCCTTTACAGCCCAGAGTTTCCTATCAGGGACCTTCCCAGCCCACTGCTCACTCCTCTTCCCACAGTTTCCAGAGAGGTTGAGCAGCTCAGGGCCCAGCCCAGATCCCAGAAGGGCCCCAATGATAACTTGATCTCTACAAGTGATTATTCACTCCTCTGTCACTGTTCACTTAATTAAAAACTTTCTCTTCTCATTCCACAGCAGTTTGGATTCTCTGTCAGCCTTTGGTGAGGAACACTTTCATTTGTCAATAATTACATTAATTAGATCCTCCTTATCCAAAAGCTTCTTAGCTTCTTAACAGAACTTCAACGGATTTATGAGCTCCATTTTCCCTGCCTACAACTGTGTTTACTCTTCCCAATTCAGCACACTTACCGGATGCAGACATAAATAAAACTTGAAATAAACCTGTAATTAACCTTCTTTATTACAAGTCACCCTCTTTCCTCAGGGTACTCAATTATGATTCAGTATCTTAAATCTGTAATGTTTCCATAACATTGGGATCTTTCATAGCCTGAAAGCACTATATAAGACAGGGAGTAATTTAAAGTGTGTATTGTGGAGGTTTTAAACACACCTACCACATTATGCAGAAATCAAAGTACTACAGGATTCAGATTTAGAGTTCCTCTCCTTCAAGTAACAGCTCTTCTGAGGGCCAGCAAATTAAGTAGCTCCAATAATCTTGTTTGAGAACTATCCATAATTCTTTAAAAATCCAAAGCTACAGCAAAATTCTTCATTTTTATTAGAGCTGTCAACTATAAGAAAACAAATTAGAAGCAGTATGCATTTTTAAAAACTGAGCAAACACTCTTCAAATGCTGCATTGTGAACTGAGAGCATACCAAACAAACGTGGTAATGCTTTCTCCTGGGAATATCCAGTCAACAAAAAAGTGGGCTGGAGTGGAGAGACAAAATGGCTGAAGAGGAAAGATTATGAACTTCACATTACCTCATTCCCTGCCGATACTATACAAATCTATAGGGCAAATCATGTGTTGTGTTCAAACTTAACAGAATATGGCTTTGTTTTAATTTAGAATCTATAAATCCTTGCATTATTCCAAAGAAAGCTTCGACTTTTTGCCTGTGATCCCAGTTAGTATACTAGAACCTGGAGAATCACAGAATCACAGAATTCTTGAGGCTGGAATAGACCTCTGAGATCATCAAGTCCAGCCTATGATCCAACACCACAACATCAACTAGACCATGGCACTAAGTGCCACGTCCCATTCTTCCTTAAACACCTCCAGGGATGGCGACTCCACCACCTCCCTGGGCAGTCCATTCCAGCGCCTAATGACCCTTTCCATGAGGAAGTGCTTCCTAATATCCAACCTAAACCGCCCCTGGCACAGCTTCAGGCCGTGCCCTCTCGTCCTGCCGCTAGTTGCCTGGGAGAAGAGCCCGACCCCCACCTGACTACAACCTCCCTTCAGGCAGTTGAAGAGAGTGAGAAGGTCCCCCCTGAGTCTCCTCTAACCCCCACGAGAACAAGGGCTAGTGAACGTGAGACATCTCCAGGTTGTTGAAAGAATGTCTCATCAGTGTCTTTACCCTGTTTGGGTGGCCTGTAGCAGACTCCCACCAGGACATCAGCCTCACTGGCCTGCCCCTTTATCCTTATCCACAGATATTCCATCTTGGTGTGTCTAACATTGAATTCGAGACAGTGAAAGCACTCCTGAATATACAACGCTACCCCTCCACCTCTCAAAAAAAAAAAAAGGCAAACAAATACTCCACTTCAAACCAACTTCTGGGGGCACCTTTCAAACTGCAAAATGAAAATGTCATAGAAAGATGGCTTTGTATTCTCTACCATTTACATAACATCTTTCAGTGATCTTTTCAGATCACTGTTGTTGGAGCTTTTGTTTCCAGTTACTGAAGGAAGAAGTAAATGGATGTCAAGACTGAATAATAAATTCAAGCTGCTGGAGCACTGATTTTAAACGACTGTTCTTTTTGAAGGAAAGACTCATAAAACAGCTACTTTAATTATACTTTTGATCATCTAAAATAAATTAATAGGAATTGGTTATTTTTATTTCCAACTTCAAGAAATCTACGCTGTACCATCATGATATTTTACAGAACATCAGACAGCAGGCAGAAAGCCAAACCAGTGCAACATCAGAGTGTAACTTTAATAAATCCTTCGGCCATTAAGGTAGACATCACTGGCAGCCACTCAAGACAATCTTCTTTCATCCCATTAATGCTGTCACCATGTCATCACAGCCACAAAACACAGCAAGAGTTCCTAAACACAGATAGTGCTATAGTCTATATATTAATCTAATTATTTGTAGATGTCGATGAAACCAGGTGTGACCTGGAGCTGCACCTACACCCAAATGCTCACTCTTTTACTGGCAGCATGAGCAAAAACGTCCTGAAATGTTAGGTAGGTTATTCCCTGAAAATAAGGATTATGTTTAATTAGGAAATGGACTAAAACTATTGTTACCTTCACCATTTGAACCTACAACCTCTAAAAGTTCTACATATCCAGATACCCTTCATTCTCTATTTCCAGGTCTCTAAATATCATATGAGAGTAATTTATCAGGAAAATTAATCCCATATAAATTTTTCATGTGTTACATGAACATACAAGGCACCAGGTTTTATGTGTGAATGAACAGAAAAAACAAGGCATCTTACTGGACCTATAAGGGAGGACTGTGCAAATCCATGCTCCCCTCAACAACACGCTACTTAGAGGAATAATATATATGAGTCTGGAGGCCAAGGGCCTTACCATAAACTGGCACTGTCATCTGTAACGGCAGAAAAATAAGGAAAGAAAGGCTAAGGAAATGAATTAATCCTCTGGGGGAAAAAACAAAATAAAAATGACAGAGTAGGACAAAGATCAAGAAGACAGAAAGTCTTAGAGGACAAAAGTAAGTGATAGAGGAACCAATTCCTATGGGCATGTCCCGTAACACTGTTAGCTTTGGGAAGAATGACTGAGTTTATCAATGTGTAGGTAGATGTTTAAATCAAAGAATATTTTAGGTTGGAAGAGACCTCTGGAGGTCATCCAGTTCAGATGCATCACTCAAAGCAGAGCTAACCTGAAGTTGGCCACAAAAACTCACGTCTGCAGCACAGCAGTGTACAAGTGATATTTATTTTTTGCAACCCTGCTCCCAAATCCATGCACACAGCACAGCTCCCTTTGCCTGTCATACTTTAGGCAGTGCCAAATTTAAATAGATACCAACTGAAGAATTAGGAAATAACCTCTACAATAGCAATGCTTGAAGCCCACCTTGAATTTACACTGCAAAGCGAGTCTCACAGAAGTTTGGGGCACGTGTAGTAGTAAGGCTGCAGAGAAGCACTTCCCTGCTTGTCTGTGCTCATCTGTATGGCACCTCTTTTTACCTTGTGGTTGTCTATCGTCATTTCCCTTAGAATTTTTAGGTTTCTAACTTCGATTTTACTAAAAGAAGAGAGATAGCAGCAGCCTATTTCAGGCGTACAGACTACTGAGGTGGTTCAGGAGAAAACAAATTTTTATTGTACTGACAAACACTGGCAGAAAAACCAACGTTGATTAATACTACTTACCTTTCTCCTTCAATGTTCAGACAATCCACTAGAAAAAGAACAGACAACCCCAAGTTTCCATGGAATCATTTTTTTTCCTCTGAATATTTGTGGGTTTTATTTAATTCTAATGAGGAGAATAATGCCCAGTGAAAGGTTGATCACGTTTACCTTAATTCTCCACCTTTTTCTACCACCCATCAATGCTGAAATGTGATTTTCTACTGGCTTGAACACGTGTGAATTAAGGGCAAGCACAAGCCATTTCAACTATGACTTCATTTAGGAAGCAGTATTTTTTCCCTGGCTAGCTTGTTGCTCCATTTTTATCTAATAAAAGATTTTTTTGAATGAAGGAATTTATGAATTTTCCTACATTTTAACTATTTCTTCTATGTATCTTGCACAAAATGAAAACTCAATCAAAAAGTATTAGCACTTCAGCCAATGATTTAATAGGCTTGCACTTAGTGGAATGATCACAAATGTGCTTAACACCCAAAATTTTCAATCATTTTTTTTTCCACAGTATTGAAGTAATGAAGAAAGGAAAAAGGCTGGTTTCTCCTATGAAAAAAAAAAAAAAAAGTTGTTCTTTTCTTCTAAATCTGAATTCTGAAACCAATTATTCTGACTTTTTTTTTTTTTTTCAAAAGCAAGCTTTGGAACTCTGGACTTCCCACAATCCGTGATCTACTTATTATTTAATGGGAAAATTAAGATCAATATTTTAGGTTTGGAGTGATCTATAAATCATCAAAACTAGGACAGCAAACTCTTACTATACGTGGTATTTTGCATAAGGGCCAGCCTATCTAGCCATGTTTATGCTCTATCCTATTAAACTTAATAAATTCTGTCAGAGACAAACTTGGCCTGCACTCACAAACCTTCGGTTCCCTAGCTGCATACACAAAATACTAGAAAAAGTGCAAACTGGGTCTCCTGAGGTCAAGTCAATGTTCAGAGGTCAGAAAAATTGCCATGCAGGCTACAGCCTAGATTCCTAGTTAGGAAAACAGCCAGTTTGCTCAGACCTGCTTTTGAAGAAGTGGGATGAGAAGAAGAATCTTATGAGAAGTCATCGTACCAAAGCAGTTGCATACCCAGTGCAGCAACCTCCAATTCATATAATCAATACACTGAGTCTTTTAAATGGAGAGAGGAGAGAAGGAACACCTAATACAGACAAATTTGAGAAAATCTACCCAAAGGGCAAGTCTCCATCACAGCAAGTAGAGAAGGGAGGTTTATCTGTGTTCCAAATACGCGTGGTTTTGACAGAAAGAGAAACGCTAAATTCAAACGCAAATGCCAAGAAAGAGATTCCCTTGCACATGACTTACAGAAATACATATTTTCAGAACTAAAGGATGAAATCCATTAGGGAGGGAACAGGGGGAGAAATTTGTTCTGTAAAACCTCTAAGACATTAGATTCCCCACTATCAGTTACAGGGACAGAACACTGAAAAAGGTCTTCCTGATGGAAAAGCAACTACCTGGTGGGCTTTAGCAGTTCCTCTGAGGACACTTTTCTGTGAGGGAGATTGCTGAACAAGTTGAAGATGTCTGAGACCTGGAAATCTCCTCCTTTCTAGCCATATTCATAGACAGCTCAAAGCTCAGTTTTTCTTGGTGCCCTCCTCTCCATCAACCTTCAAAAGAGAGCCCTTCTCTGCCCCTGCCTTGATGGAATACATTAATTTTACTCTACTTACCAAACCACAGTCAATGTCTATGTTACTTTCATCAGTTATCTCCTTTTTCTACCATTTGATCCCCTCTTTCATCTATATTCATGATCAGAACTGAATGTTGTAATTCTTACTTATATTCCCTGTTCCTATTTACCTGTCTTGTTTCCAGATCCTTTTTTGTTTTTTAACAACCCTTGATCACCCACGATACCTTTGCACCTTTCCAAAGAATCAGAATCATAGAAGAGCTAAGATTGAAAGGGATACCACAAAAGAGCATCTCAACCAGTTTTTCACACCATTTTTCAGCAAAAGAATTCCTTGAGTGTTCTAACTATAAAGCAGTCCAAAACTGAAATTTCTCTTTATTATTCTTTCTATTGCTCTTTATATTTATTGTTATCGTGTTTATTATTTTGCCAGCCTACAATTTTGGCAGATTATTCCTGTAACATCTCCCATTTTTACAAAGTGCTTTGAAATGAATATGAACATTAAAACTGGATCGTATTACGGATTTGACCAGTTGTAAATGTATCACATTTCCCTACTCAAACAAACATTTCCTTTCAAATTTCTCTGTTGAAAATATCTAATTATTCACTTGAAATTATGTAGTATATTTGAAGATTGATTTGGCTATTAGTAAAAAAAGGCAAGCCTTAAAAAAAAATTAAATGTGTATTTAACAGGTGTCATAAAAGAAAAATAAAAATGATTACCCTGAAAACAGTAAGTGATTTTCATGTTTTAGACCTTTGATATTTTTTTAATTTGACTTGAAGGTATCTCAGAAACCTTCAGCTTGCCATGGATTTAACATGAAGACCCAGAGAAATCGCTGTGAAATTTTACTTTCTCTTGGTGACAGCATACAAAGCCTTAGTTATAGCAGCTTTTTCTTTAAAACATAAACTGTATCTGCAATCTAAGAAAAAAAAAATCACTAATCTCTCATACAGTAACATGCCCTGCCGTAAACAAATGCTCAAAAAAACCCCAGGCTTGGCAGCTATTAGAAATAACAATCATTATTTACTTACATAGGGACAATAAGTTTATTAAGGGAACTTATGGTTTAAAAAGGGACAGAATTTTTAATTGTAATACCCTTTGGAAGAGGACTTATTTCAAAATGTTTTCAGTCTGTGTGTGCATTGTTAACTAATGCTGTTAACAGAAATTGCAGTATACCACATTACAGACTTCACAGCTCAATTAATTGACGCATTTAAATAAAATAAGTAAGAAGTAGACAATGGCCTTCATTAACAGCATGCACACAAAGGGCTTGGAAAAGATTATTTACTTTCCACGGACGAAACGCTATATTGAAGAGAGGTATAAAAATGAAAACAACTTGTTTCTTTAATTATTCTTTAGAATAATTAGAATTTAACTGAAAAAGTATTTCAAAACGGGTGGAGTCAATACATACAAAAGTTCAGTTATGAAAACTGAAAAAAATACCTATAGTTCTGCTGACTTTAAAAAGCCCAAAACTTACTATGGTGGATATGTATAAGTAAACTCACTCAACTAACCCTCTAACCCCTGTTAAAAGACAGGAACTGCCGCCTCAGCAAGAACCTTGGCGGTTCTTAACTTCTGAGTGCCGACTTTGCTACAGGAGTATTTCTTTAACCTATTTTTTCTTATGCAACTCCCAATTAGAAAAAAAAGAAAAAAAAAAAGAAAAAAAAAAGGTCAACATTCCATCATATTATTTTACATCAGCACTCTCATGGGTCACCAGTACCTGTCAATACTTGCAAATTTTGCACAAAAGCCTCTGCCATTTGAATTCCCAACAGAAGTATTTGCTCATTTATGATGGCCTGTACCAGTGACACACCTATCCATAAGCTTCAGGGCTCCTTACTATTCTCAAGGAAGTACAGCTTTCACCAAATTTTAGATTTCATTCCAGCATTTAGTGGAGTCGATATCTCCGGTGGGGAAGGTGCCTGAATGATTAAGAAATCCTTCACAGCTCCTTCCATGACTGACACTATTTGACCCCTTTTTTTTCCAGTTTGTTCTGACCCAGATCTTGTTTCCTCTTCATTCTGTAACTCCTCGCTCCAGTCCCATTCTGGGGCTGTCCCAAGCTTTAATCCCTATGGTCCTCACATCAAGGCCAAACAGTTTGAAAACTCTGATGTTTAAAAGCGTTACATCTACAGCCACCAACTGTGGATTCTCATATACATGGAAGACTTCAACAACTCAGTTGTGTTGTACCACAAGAACAGATGAGAGGATTGATCTACTCAGACCACGATAAATCTTCCCCTGATGATGATGTTTGCCGTCCCCAAATGCCAGACACACCGTGCACAGAATAGAAATGTAAAGGCAATGCAGGGTATGTTGTACAAAATGAGATATCCTGGGGCACATAATGAGATAACATCTATTACCATAAATTATGAAGTGATTTACGTATAAATGAGGGTTGTCATGAAATTTAATTTTAATGGTTTGATAATCAAGTAAGAAACACAGTAATTACCATACCTAAGTTTTTCAATAAATTCAAATCACTGCTAGCAGCAACACTTTTTTGTTAACCTACATAATATAATTCCCTTCCAAGAGCTCTCTGCTATATTCTTCCGTTTCAAAACAACCTGTTGAATGCCAACATCACTGTGATAAACAAGTTCAGTTTTACTGCTGATTACATTCAAAACATTTCTACGCTCACAGCGAAGCCCCTTCAACAAAGCGCCGTTGACTGCTTTTAAAAAACAGCTTTGCAGGCAGGAGGCTCCACTAGTCTAGAAAAATATCTGAGGACTGAACTTTTCAATGGCATATCTCAGAGAACTTGTTTCCCTCATCATCACATGCAGAATATTCAACCGTATAGATTAACGAAACACGTTCACACCACAGTGTGGTATATTTTTTTATTAACTGAAGACATTGCCAGCATCTCAGCATCACTCATTGCAGCCAGCACTTCAGCAGAGTAACTTGGCTGACAACATTTCTTGTTGAGACACCAGTTGCCCAATGTATTTCCCAGCTTAAAAAAAAACCCTCTTGCAGATGTAAAGCAGTAAAAACTCATTTGATTTTGAATCTAGCTTTCTAAGAAACCCTGCATTTATTTCCAAGAGTTCAACAAAGGACCCTCCAAAATCCTTGCTCCTCTCTTCTCTCCAACGCAACACCTCACAGGAGAAGGAGGGCAAATTTCCTTTCTTCTCCTTCTCTCCTCCAAATGAGTCTTAACTCTCTCCTCCCCACTGTATTCTTCTGAGAACAAAAGACCTCAAAGTAAAACATATCCCTAACTGTTCCACAGTGGGACACAAAAGGACATTTCAAGTCATATGGAAACCGAGAAAAGGAGTATGAAGATCACTAAGCAACATCTTGGGATATAGGGAAAAAAAGAAAGGCTGATCCTTTCCATCTGTGTGTCTGCAGAAGGATATAACAATAAAAGACAGAAAAATGAGTGAAGAAAATAATCACAGAGCCCAAATTAACATTTCTTACTATAAACCAATATGGAGCAAAGGATAATGTCATAAAATAGAAGGAAAAGTGTTGCTTCTCAGAAACACTGCTTATATACATATCCAAGAACAATTACAATGCACACACTAAATATTCCCAATTAATGGCTTAAAAATTACAGTAAATTGTAAGCAATAAGGTTTTCTGAAAGCTAGAATTATAATCTTCACTAGTCAGTAGAATAATCTTACTGTACAAAAAGGCATCTATTTTCCAGATAGTATTTTAATGGCCTAAAGGGTATCACTTATCCTTAATAGTAGAGTAACATTTTTCCGTACTGCATGTCGTGTTACAGAAACAGCCATTATTTCCCTATCTATTAGTTAATTGAAGTAAAGTTCAATTCAGACCTTACAGTAAAAAGGTTGTGTAGCATTCTAAGCATTTGATCCATTGTTTAACATCTTTGTCAGCGACATGGACAGTGGCATTGAGTGCACCCTCAGCAAGTTTGCTGACGACACCGAGCTGTGTGGGGCGGCTGACACACTGGAGGGAAGGGATGCCATCCAGAGGGACCTTGACAGGCTGGAGAGGTGGGCCCACACCAACCTCATGAAGTTCAACAAGACCAAGTGCAAGGTCCTGCANTGAGCAACGTGACCTAGTGGGAGGTGTCCCTGCCCATGGCAGGGGCGTTGGAACTAGGTGATCTTTAAGGTCCTTTCCAACCCTGATAATTCTATGATTCTATGATTTTACGTAAACCCAAACAAGCCAGAGAACGCGATGGGGCTGGAATGCACCAAATAATATGGATACCAGGGACTGCTCTGCATGGACTCGGCAGGATTTGGCAATGCTGATGGTGATCTGCTAATGATCCCAGACTTTTTTTTTTTTTTTCCTATCTCTGCTTCCATCTCCTGCACTTTCCCTATTTCCAGCCAACTGCATACCTTCCTTATAAATCAAATATGCTATGGAGAGTGCTTTAATACGTGGAGCATCCAAAGGCTTCCATCACCATTCTTCATTTCACATAAGAGCAATGGAAGAATCCCCTGCAAATTCCCTCTCTGCAGGCACAGGAGGGCAAAATTTATGTTCTACAGCAATGGCTCCGTAATACAGAAAAGAGATGGAACACATCAGAGACTTCCAAGTTATTTTACTTTCTAAACATACAAAGTGGGAAAGCAGAGAGACAAGCATAAATGGGATACAGCATTATTCTTCTTTGTAGGTCTGTAGGCAGAGAATATGAAAACACTTATAGTCTCCAGCAGTAAGAACAGAAATGAAGAAAACAATTTCCTGCTATCTACGCTTTGTCAGGACAGGAGACTTCAAAATGATAGTGATGAATGGAGGGAGAATAAATTACAAAAGGAAGCAAGAGTGACCAAAGTTGGTGGGAAAAGTTATAATTTAAATAAAAGGGGAATGAGGAAAATATTAATAATGAGCATGGAATCAAGAAGGTACAGGGAATAGGAAAAAAAAAAAGTTAACTATTTAAATATTAATGAAATATTGACAAAAACTGACGTTCAAAGAAAAAATTATAAAAGGAGAATCTGAGAGTAGGCTTTGTTGAAAAACACTGTACAAACTAAACCCACTTGGTTCAGAAGAAAACCCCTGAGAATGTTTGTCCTATACTAAAAAAGAAAGAGGTAGAACCATTGCTCAGAAAAAGCAAAGATTTCTGAATTTTTTTTTTCCTCAGATTAACAAAAGCCCTTTGCTAGGAGGAGGAAGTTAATTTTAAGGCCCAGTGTATGTTCCACCTAAGTTTCTGTAGCAGATCTATCAAAATAAAAATTAAAAATCTAAGGAACACAGAAGCTATATACACACTGTACAATTAAAAGCACTTACCACTCAAGAAATAGTTTAAAAATAGATATAGTTTGTAAGAGAAAGAAACAAAGAAATAGTTTGTAAGTAATTGCACTCAGTGCAATTTCTAACTAAGCGTAAAACAATAAAATATTTTGCAGTAAGAATAAAAATCACTATCCTTAAAAGGCTTAAATTAAATACTTGCAACAAATGCACAATATCCCTTGATAAATTACTGTTTCAAAAGACTTAATGAAAGGGTTTATATCTATTACAATTTAACGATTTAAGGATATTTAAATTTGAATTATTAAATCCACAGGAAAATAAAAGTAATTCAATCAAGGAGATGCAAAGTAATTTTACAACCTTATTGGTAGCGTTATTTCTATTTGTTACATATCATCCCAAAAATCGTGAGTGAAAAATGTAGTGTAGTGTACCAACTACAAAAATGATGGGAAATAGCAAGAGACATAAAAACAAAGCTACAAAACAGTACAGATAAGAACATGAATATTTTGGTAGAGTATTTGGACTGCTTTAAAAAAACGAAAAAAAAAAAACAATTCTTTCTAAATAAAATGAACAAGCACTGTATGTTACTGATATTTTTGTCCATTCCTTGACAAAGTAAAATTGAGAAATTCAGCCTTGGTTTGAGTCAATGTATTCTGTCATGGTTGTGCTCTCAGAGTCACTGAGGCAAAAAGCATTCCAAATTTATTGCTATTGTTAGATATTCTATACTTCTTTTTGACAACTGCATGCCTTGCAATTGATGTATTTTTACTTTGAACTTAATATTCAAACAGAGATCTGAAGACACGAAAATCTCTCTCTTTAAATAAATAATCAATTAAATGATTTAAGACTGCAGCACAACTCTCCCAAAGAAGAGAACTGTGCAGACAGCCCAAGACCAAACAGAAACATTTCCTTTTCCACTGTTTCATCATTTTAAGACGAAAACGGTGTCTTCTAGATGTAATGATCAGCTGAAGGAGATAAACCAAGCAACCCACAGTCCAGGCAGCAGTAGGCAGCCTAGGTAGATATATTACGGCAAATAACAGCTACTGTTAGCTACAAAACGACCTTTATGTCACCATAGTAGGGTTGTAAGAACCACTGTACATTAACAGCCTAATTAATCTAAAATATTTTTTCCACAGAGATCGTAATTGCTCTTTCTTCAGTTCTATTTTTCTTTCCTGTAGTTTTCTTTCTATGGAAACTGATGAAATGGCTGGGGAACTGCATAAAGAAAAGACTGTTTAAAACTGGGAAACGGTAATGAACTAGTGAGATCAGGTTTCCACATCAGAAGTATGTTCAGAGCACATGAAGATTGTATTAAAACATTCTACAAAAATAAATTAAATGAACTGCACACTTCGAAACCAACTCTTTTGTATTTTGTTATTTTCAGTACTACTAGATTCATGGCTAAAATAAATTCATTTGAGATATTGCTAGAACTCAGTGACATACCTTAAAGAAAGTAAAATTCTTATAGTCTTGGACATGTGTATAATGTTTAAAAAGAAAAATATGCCCCAAATATTATCAGTTGTGTATAAATAACAGGGCTAAAACCAGGGCCCTTTTAATCCTGAAAGCACTTACCGCTGACATTCCCCAGCATGCAGAATTAAATCTTCATTATTCCTAGCACTGATGGTCAACTCATGCTCGGTAGAATTGAAGACATCTAGAAGTAGATGGCACTGTCGGGTGCTGCTCAGATGGGGGGAGAAAAGAACAGCACAATTTCAATATCACACCACAGATTTATTACGCACATATCAGAATTAGTATGTCTACATGAAGACAAGCATCTCTGCAGAAATGTAACTGGCTTTTTTACTAAAAGCAGACAGAAGCATATATCCTAAAGGGAAGAAGCTCCATGACAATTAGAACCTGTATGGTATTACGCCCCATAGCATTTGATATTCTGTATATATTCTCACAATTCCATGGAAAACGTCCCGTCCCCCCCCCTTTTTTTTTTTTTTTCCCAGTTCTTTAGGCACCCAAATGAAGTAGTTTTATTTCAAATTATGTTGGCATTATCTTTTGAAGAAACAAATTTACAAGTAAAAATTTAAATCCTTGGTCAGTGTCAGAGAGCAGTTCCATTTGCTACGATAGGTGGTTTGTCTACAGACCCAAGCAAGCCGGCAACTAGAGTACTTTTCCATCACACCAACTACTCTGAGAGAGAGAACTCCGTCCCTTCTGTAACAAAGGCAAATACAGGCAACTCTCACAAAAAAACCTTATCTTTGTTAGCTACTAGCCTTCAAACCCAAATTTCCCCAGAAGCCTTCATTAGAAATCTACCAACCGGATGTCTTGTAACCTTAGGAAATAATACTGACAAATCTACAGACAAGAAACTGTACTGCAAATTTTTATTCTTATTTATAAACTTTTATTCCTTGTGAAACTAAGCACAAACAGCATCATTAAGTGATTATTATACAATACAGGTGGAAAAACATCAGAACCAGACATCAAAACGCCAAATACAATAATGCAGCTGCAATAAGGCTTCATCAGTCGACTTTGAAATCCAAAACTTCTTAAGAAGCTACTTAACAGAGAAATATCCCAGCCCTAAATATCACTCCAACTGAGCTTTAGCTATTAATGACTTCAAAGTTTAAATGTACATATAACAAAATTAGGTGACTTAATGTGAATTACAGTATAAAGTAATACAGCCATCGTACGAAGATTACGGACCATCTCATCCCACACAATTGCTATCAGAATCAATAGCTAGGGAAAAGTAACTTCTGTTCAGAGTCAGAAGTAGAACCCACTAGCAGCACCAATTCAAGAGAGTTCACTTGAAATCAGAAGCTCCCCAAGAGGGGAGAAAGAGGAGTATGTTGGTAGGATGAAAGTCATCAGAGCCGTTCTTCAAACAATATGCACATTCAAACTAAGATAGACACTCGGTGCCTCAGGCAATCACGCCTATTTAGCCTATCGCATAGTCATTGACAATTAAATTTGAATGCCAGCCGTTCCAAAGGCAATTTAACTCCAGAGGTGCAAGAGTTTAAGAAATGCTCTGCTATTTTGGAAGTAGGTTGTCTGGTACATAATACAACTCTCATCTGAAAACCAAGATATCTCACTTTCAGAGCAGATACAGGAGGAGCTGCGTTGCTACCTTGCAAACCCTTGAGGCAGGAACGCTCAGAGGACAAGCACGAGAGGTTAAAGTTCAAGTCACAAAAGGGCTAACAATGTCACATGTAATCAGGTCCTAGATGACAAGCAAGCACTGCTTGGGGACAGTAGCATGTCTCTTAGCAAAAGTAAAAAGGTAAAGTAGGGGTGGAGGGTTTTCTTTTAAGGGGTTTCACTCTCTTTGGGTAAAACTCTGATAAATATTGAATAGAGAAGAGCGCATGAAGGAAGCTGAGTGCCTGAAGCAAACATGTCAAAACTCAAGAATTAAGAACAAAGAAGTCGTCATACCTCTTATTAGAAACTCCCTTTCTTAACAAGAAAGAAATACCTCAAATAGGTCACCAGAAAGAAATCCTGGGAAGGGCAGTATTCCTGTTGCTAGCTGCTACCAGTAAGGAATGACAAAGAAAGGAGGAAAAAAATCCCAAACTGGCTTCTCTCTCCTTGTTGGGAGAGCAGGACAAGACCTGTAAAGACGCAGCAAACTTCTGCCCCTCCAGTAGACATGAAGTTATGATCTGCAAGAGAGACTTCTCCTGTAGACTGTTTACAAACTTCGACATGGAAGGAATTTCTTATACATCCCATAGCAAAACCAAACGGTTGTCTGAAATAACACTCAGGCCTTGTGAAATATCTTTTAGCAGCAGGATCAAAGTTTTGTAAATAAAATAATTCATGCCATATATATAAAGGATCTATACAAGCAGTAGCACTTCAGGACCACACACCATCACTAATACCAAAAATTCCCAAATATGAACTCTTGGACTATGCAGTGAAAAGTATCCATCATCATGACAGTTATTTCATCCTCTTCAAACACTCCACAAAATAGACATATAGGGGAAATAATACTTTCCTTATCAATTTTAAGTTAATTCTCCAAGGAATTCTTTCATTTAAAAAATAAATATCAAATTCACAGATTTATTACAGTACTTTGAAAACTTAGAAGACTAAGATATAGGAATAAAAAGATTGAGAGTAACACTAAGACTATAGAAAGCTCACATTAGACGTTCAGAATAAACACAGGACAGTTTCAAGGAGACTATTAGAGCACTGAAAACCAGACACAATTAAAAGTTATAAAAAAATATTTGCATTAAACCAGTAAGCTTCAAATATTGGAAGCTGTACCTAAGTAAGAAAACCAAGACAAAACAGCAGCTCTGGAACATTAGACGTATCACCATAATAAAGTGAAACAGGAACCTTCAAGTTGTTAAAGAGCAATTTGTTAAAGATCGGAAAACTAGCTTATTTTTGGCCTTTTTTTTCTTTTTTTTTTTTTTTTAAATGCTGCAATCAGTTGGATTCTGGGTGAAAATTCCAGGAAAAGCAAGAACTGGCAAGAAAGTCAACTATTTAGATCCATTTTCACTACAGGTAACTTACAGAAGGCCATCCTTTGTGAGGCAGGAACAAAAGAACCTATCTCGAAACATCTGTCAATGAGATGTGAGAGGTAAATCACAGCCACACAAGCGTGATAAAGGATCTCCAGTATGATTTTGCTGACACATAAGTCCAGTCAGCAATCTGCTGCTTAAACTAAGCTGCCTACCAGAGAATTTCAAACGTCATATTGCTTTAAGGACTTTAATATAACTGAGTAAATTGTAGACCATTAACCCTGGCCTCCGCACTACAGAAATTAATATTTCTTTTCAGAAGTGTGTAAGCTTATAAAAAAAACCCCAAACTTTAAACACTCAACCTAATAAATGGATCTAAAGATGATTAAATTATACACAATTATGGCCTCCTGAAACTTATGGCTGAGAAAAAACAGACATAAACTACTGTCTTGCACCTGGGTGGAGGCAATCCCAAGCACAACTCTGGGCAGAGTATGGATTGAGAGCAGTCCTGAGGAGAAAGACGTGGGCGTGCTGAAAACCTCAGGATGAGCCAGCAATGTGCAAACACGGCCCAGAAAGCCAACTGTATCCTGGGCTGCACACTAAGGGAGGTGATTCTGCCCCTCTCCTCCACTCTGGTGAGACTCCACTTGGAATACTTCCAGCTCTGGAGCCCCCAACACAAGAAGGGCATGGATCTGTTGGAGCGGGTCCAAAGAGGGGCGGCTATGAAGATGATCAGAGGGTGGTTTTTTCCTCCAAAATACCTGTTGAGATATCATGGTACCAACACGTATGAACACACTCAACACACTCAAAATTAAACCATCATCTAGTTTTATTCCATATATTTATGGACTTAAAAGCTTTGAAGAAAATAATATGAATCAGGACAGAGTTTTCCTATTTCTGCAAGAGCTAAATAATCCTCTCTTCATGGCAGATATAGGACAGAAATATACAACCGCACCACAAAACTCTGAATTACTCAATTAGGCTGAAATTAGTCAAAATGTACCTGGGGGAGAGGGGGAAGAAGCTAAAGTGATCATGTAAATACAATTTCCCTAGGAAATAAAATATAAAATTACCCAGAAAAATACAGCAGACACCACAAACGTAACATCTGTCTTTTCTAAACGGAATGATATACAAATTACTGCTTTATGTTAAAACTCCAAATTAAATGAAGATGAATTAAAGCTGTACTGGACTGCATATAGACACTAGGATAAAGAATAAAAGTTCTTGAAAGGGTTTTACTCTCCTTTCCATCTGTCATTTCGACTGCTAATGGAAAGGAAATAAGCCTGGATCAAACAAACAGTTTCAGAGCCTAAGTGGAAGAATATTAAAAATCACAGTGAGCAAACAGTTTCCATTTTGATGATCTTCCTTATTTGCCTGTGATGTTTCCTTTAGAAAAATCTACCATAAATTTTGTGTTCAAGAGTTTCTTTTACAAGTAGCACAAAAGTTCATACACCAGAAGGCTGAACAGGTAAAAACCAGAATTACAAGGAAACATTTTCAGCTGATCGATCTATAATCTGAAGGTCTCAGAATAATTTGCAAATTTAAGTCAATACTCATTTCAAACAATAAAAAAATCAGAATTCTTTTTTTTTAATTGAAAATCAAGTTAATTCAACAATGTCTTGAAGATTTATTGTATAAATTAATTTCTGTTATCCTCTATTGCAGAATTCAGGTTATAAAACAAAGAAAAATTAGCAGCATGATGAAGCACGCTGTATGTCTAAAAATCTTACAATGTCAATTATGATTCCAAAAAGAGTCACAAAACTGGGGCCATGGGAACTTCAGGCAAGAGATAATTACACTGTAATCTAGAAATTTCTTTCAGGGGTATTGTGATTACTATTCCAACCCACCTTGAAATGACAGCAGAGGCTATTCTTCGGTAACATTTAACACAATATGAAAGAAGAGATGCAGCTGCCATGCGCTAATGACGGCTCTTTTCAGTGAATAATCTCATTTCAGCTCTGTTTCCAGCTTCGTTGTAAAGTTAGTTTAAAGAAGAAACGCTCAGTGGGGGTTTCGCAAGTTCTCTACATCCCGACTCAGTTCAGTTTGCCCATCGACTGAAAGCGTGGAGTGTTTTCACTCCCGTACTTTTGTTTGCTTTTTTTTTCTGTTCTCTTTAACCAGGCATCCCTACTCAAAATGAGACATGAGGCAGTGGGGAGAAGCACTGGCAATGACAACAGGCCATGGTGTGCTAGATGACAACTCTATTCTCCAATATCCACCAGCAAACATGAAGAGTAACATAGCAAAAAAACAATCTAGAGCACCTTTGTTGCCGCTGTTGTGTTTTCAGCAGGGTTCCTTTAATTTAATTTATTTTGTATTAAATTCCCTGAAACTTAAGCTTTCGAGACTAACTTTAGATGATTAAGTCTGATTATCCATCTTACTGTTAAAAGGTCTTTTCACATATTCCAAGAACCGTCCTCATCTGACTTCTCCCAGTTGTAAACCTTTTCAATTATGCTAAATATTCCCAGCACATCTATAAATATTTGCAGATTTATGTTCTCACGTCTTTATGTGCCAAACCATAAATATTTAACATTTTGATCTCAAAAATCAATTCTCTCCATCTGTAAGCTACTTTTTGCTGCTCTTCCATGAACTCACTGCAACATTTTACCATTAGCAGAGTTTAAGGTTAGCAAGATGATTTAACTATTGGATGTAACCTCCCACATGTCATGGGTTCCCACTCAGCAGAATCTATATTGAGCTCAATGCTGTGTAGATAAATAAAGAATATAATCTAGAAAGACATCCAGTCCTGAGAACATTAAAAAAAACCTGTTTATTAAATCCATTCTTTGAGAGATTTTTCTGAGGGTTTAATCAGTCTAATTGATCAAAATGAGAGTTTTACTTGCAGTTGAATTTGCCTGCTTTCCATTTGGATTGGCTTTTACTATTAATTGGTTTTTATTAACACAGAAGTGAACTCAAGACTAAATATTTTCTCCACGTAGAGACCCACATTCATTTTAAACAGGTCATATCATAGCCTTCCTCTAAACCAAAAATACTGCTCTTCAAGCACCCAAAACAAGAGTTTTTCTCCACCCTTCAAAGCTCTATGGTATTTGAACACCGAAGTATTGAGAAAGAGAAGACTAGAAAGAGCTGCCTGTCAGCAGGTAGTTGATCCTCATTCTGAACGTAGCAAATATGAACATTTAATTTAAAAATTCAGCTATGTAAAACCAGGGTGTTACAGGAAGCATTACAGAACTTTTTTATTGTGCAACAAAAAGGTTTGTTAGAACACGGCCAAAGAAACATGCTGTTTACCCTTCCCTCGTAGGATTTGTAAATATATAATGATCAGGATTTCTGATTGCTGAAGAGGTTCTGTTGCAATTTATTGTAGTGAAAATGCAGTCGACCATGGAAATTGCAGTGGAAATTCTGAAAATTATGTCTGATTTCATTAAGACTCAAAGTTCTACCCACAAAATCGAGGATCTCCTGAGAACCCTTGACATAGTTAAGATTATTCTATTTAGTTACTAAACCCCTTGGGGAAACCAGGTTGGAAAAACTGGAGAAATAGATGAAAGGTCCTAGACTAGGGAGCATGCCACAGGCTTTATTATGGACTGATGCCTTCTTTACAAAGCCAAAACATTTCATTAAAGGATATACTTTAATAGCATAAAGGAAAATTAACTGGAACCCACAGTTAGATGAACCGACACTGTGAATTTAACAGTGTCAGATCTGCTGCAGTTCCTCTTTTCTTTTTCCCCCTCTGACTCAACTATAAGAACAGAGTCTAAGCCTCTACACTTCCACAAGATATCTGCAGCCGATGTCTCATCAGCTTCATGGTGGTTTTAAGATAGGAAAAAAACTCTGTTGCCTCAAAAAAAAAATCTCACATTTTACCTCATTCATCATCTTGAATTTGCAGAATCTACAGGTAATAATATTCTTAAATATCTGTCACTTAAACTTCGCCCCAAAATGAAGGCAGCATCCCTGCTGCACTGTAGATTGATTCCATCTACAAATTCAGACCACCTCACTATCTTCGTAATAAGCAAGACCAAGATTTTCCAACCTTTGTCGACAGCTCTTATTTAAGATGCTTTTGTACTGATGGTATAATGGCAAGGGACACAAGGTGACCAACAGGCACCCCGCAGCATGCAGTGCACGCCTTACTTGAACGCTTACCAAACGTGCAGAGTGAATTTTTCTGGCATTTTTTCCATGTTCTCTGCTCTTTGACAAAGGCAATAAGGCAGGACACACCGTGCCCGCCAAAACTGTGGCAGACAATGCCTTTGAAATAATCAACATGTATAAAGTAACTAATTGAAGACAATCTAGCTAGCACAAGCTTCAATGGCAGACTCTCTCAGAGCTACCAGTATGCCAAAATCAAGGGGTATAGGACATGAAACTGTCAATAGAACGTTTCCCTTACTCTGAACCATTAGCATCAGCTCTCCGCTGGCAGTCTAGAATCAAACCATCAAATCTCCGCTGACAGTCTATAATCCGCTGGTAACTGAACTGTTTTGAGGCCTGAAATCACACCAGTAATTTTGGGGCTAAGAACTGATAAGGAATCAACTACCATGATATGGCTGGTTACAAAAGGCAACGAGTACTATTTTACTCTGTAGATTTATCCGCATTTTATGGTAAATAAATAAGCAAGTAGATTCCTGATACCCTGTAAAACTTCAGTGATCTGCTGGTGAGTGAGCTGTAGGACAGACTGGGAAAACTTCCAGCATTAACCCATTCTCTCTTAAATCCTGTATCCAGCTTGCTTTGAACACCTCACATTTTTGATTGTGCACCACAGGACAATCATCTCTGGGCAAGCACAAACAAGCAGGACCATGGAATACAGGGAACATGATCAGAGGCAAAATATTTCTCAGCACAAGGCTGTTCTGCCAGTGTTTTCAGATGCAGGCAGCCCAGTGAGTATAAGTTGAAAGACCTCAGAGCAGATTTCATTAAATTTTTTCCAATTTTTTTTTTTTTTTTTTAAGTAAAGGCCTAGGGTAAGAATCAATGTTTGAAGCTTTTATTTTGCTTTGACTTTTTAAGCCCAGCAGCTAGTAAGGTATTGTTTCTTATTTTTGTTGAGGTAAAATGTAAAATAAAACCAACAAAAACACAAAAGAATGGGAAAAAATGGAATCCAGGAAATTAAAGTAATGATAATTTCCATTCCAAAATGACACCTGAGAAGGTAAGTTACAAAATGCAGTTTCTCCTAACAACTAAACAAAAATAGCTCAGCACCTCAGATAGAATTCAAGCAATGAAATCTCAGCTGCATATCAAAAGGAAATCAGATTCAAGATTTTAAGAGAGCAAGTGAAAGTACAAAATTTGACTTAGAATTTGCCGTCATTGAGTCTCAGATATTGACAGAAATGATCAAGAGTCAAAACAACAAACTGTTTCATTTAATGATAAATATTTATCCTTAGCAGATTAGAAGCTGAGATATTTCTGCTATTTTTCACTTTAAAACATAATATCGAATGACACATGACAACTTCTGATGGAGAATCAATACAGGGAAGCACAAGAGTAAAGGAACAAACAGCAAGAGATAATAAGCACTTAAAACCAAAATGCATTCATGACTTAGCAGACAGTAGGTACCTATTGGAACAAACAAAAAGATTCAAATAGCCTTTTGATGGATCTTGAAATAAAACATTGGCAAAAGAGATTTAAATATTGTCGTATTTTCCCCAAACTCAGTAAAGGTTTTAGGCACCCTAATTAAAAGCTGTCACATCTCTAACTACATCTCCAATCAGCAAATCACTTAAAATGAAGTTCCCACTCACTGAAATGCTGCTCAGTATGATGAACAGGCAAAGAATGAAGCAAATACATCCAACATGAGCTGAAGCTCTTGGCTGAACTGGAGCCACCAGATATAGCACCTGCTGCTGTAAGACTTGTGAAGCTGTACACAGCTGAACAATGCAGAAACTCTACCTTTGAATTAGTAACTTCACCTATTTTTAGAGATTTGAGGATTAAATACTTTCCACACACAGTAAATTCCTGCGAAGAGACCAACAAGGCAGGGGTAGGGTAACACAGCTGGAAAAACCTAACACAAAAAGCCAACTTACCAACAAGCAAGAGAGTTTCAGATAAAAGCATCATGTTGTATTTGAAGCTTTTATGGAAGGCTCACAGCTTCACACCCAAGCTACTCCTCGACTATAGGAAAGTTATTGCAGTGAACCAAAGGGCAGTCGTGCTGCCCATTTAAAAATAAATATAGATGGAGTACAAAGGAAATGTTTGACATTGAATGAAGAGGACTATTAACAACAAAGTTGTAGGTCTCTCTCGTAAGAGCTAGACACAATCTACTCATTAAAAACTAATTCTTACCTGACCATTTTAAAACATTTTTTTTCAAAAAACTATTCCAGTGTTTCGTTATCTTTGCCTAATCTAAAATTCCTTTGCCATATGCACAGGTCATTACTGACTGCATTGCCTGCTGCCTGTCCCCTTGGCAGTGCCACTTATGTAATTAAAAACTTAAGTTCCCTGTCCATCTCTTTTGCTTCAGCAAGACCAAGAGTTTCTTTAAACTTCTGCTTTGGCCTAAGTCACATTTGATCACTCTTCTTGCTCTAGACTGTCTCCAACGTGTCACCTTTTCTTCATGTTTCTCCAAGTTCAAGCCCCAAACTTTTCTTAAGGCTTTACTACTTTTGTTCACAGAAACACGACACGCTTCATGTTTGGCAAGCTGTGTCGCTGTTCATGCATCCTCTGACATTTTTGCAATGGGATGATACTGGTGACTCATTTCTTTCCCTGAAAATGAAATATGACCCAAATATCTCCTAGACTTATAGTCCCTTCTTGCCTATCTTTGGGTTTTATTCCTCAGGTCTGTCACCAAAAAGGTCCTAGGACCAGTAGGAAACTCCTGGATCAATTAAATTCACTCTCAACTATTATTAGCAGCTGTCTTACATAATTGCACTGAAATCATTTCAGAATCTAAATCAAACAAAATGCTTGCTCCCACTATGCACATTGGCTTTTTTTTCAGTGATCCTGCTACTTCACAGTTGGTAGCTAATTATTACAAGGGAATTTTTAATGAAAGCGTATTCCTGTCTAATTTGTAAAAATTTTTTCTTGCAGTAACAAAGTCCATTCTCAATCTTTCTTCCCAAAAAACCCAAGCTCGCTTATTCATCTCTTCAACAACAGCTATTCAAAGGCCACCTCTGCAACTCCCAGTTTGAATACGTCCCATACACTTAGTTGAGTGATTAACTACTAGAACAGCTGAACTTACATCAATTAAAAAAAATGCATCGGTAAAATCATTAACTTACAGAATTCATTTTTGCAAAAGCTGCTTTGATTAAGTAGTATGTAAAGAAATATAAAATTAACAAAAACATATAGAATAGGACAATTTTAGAAAAAAAAAATATATTAAAACTGATTGCCCTGAGTGGTTGATAAATTTTATGCAATCAGATTTCTGTGATTATGGCATTTGATAACCACCATATGTTGCCACTTTTTTTAAAAGTCACTATGATATGTCAGCTACTCAGTGGCTTACAACAGAAAGCAAGCACCAAAGGACAGAAGGCTTAGAATTCATTCCTCACATCCAAAGACAATCATTCACACACGTACTTTGGGTTAGAATCTCTTAGACAAACACAAAACAACATTATGTGCAACACAGAACACACAATGGCCAAGATATATACAAAGAAGTCATCAAATTTTACAACAAACATGAGATATCTTGTCCGTAGTAAAGTACAAACCATCATGAAAAGATGTCTGAACATCAGAAATTGTCCAATGCACACAGATTGCTTTAATCATAGTCTACAGTTGGAGAAAGTTAAACTCCTAAATGAGGAATTTTGAAAATTTGTTCACATAAATCTTTACCTATATGTTGCTAATGATATTGAAAGTTTCCAGCACGGTCTTTGACTTATAGCCATCATAAGAGAGATAACGAGCCAAAAATACAAAAGTCAAAATAAGGCTTACCTTGTTGCTGGAAGGGTACTAACACGCGTAAAGAAAACAGACGGCTCTACTTCTACATGAAGGCCTAAAGAAAGATTCCGGTAATATCCTTCAACATTTCCCGGTCCACCAGAGTACTTAAAATTCAAAATGGCTTCCAGAGTCTAGAGAAATAAAAGTAAATTACTTATTAGCTTTCTTTCATTATTGTGCATTTCATGAGCTCAGTTAAATTAAACGATAGAAGTGATTTACCAATAAAGTTTCTATGCCCTCAAGAATTTGCTCTCCTAACCCATCCTTTCTATTACCTCAAGCAAAAAAGTCAATCTAACAAACAACGGCATCTTAGGTAGAGTTGCTTTTTTTCTCTAATCCTTTCAAAAACTAAAGAGTATAGAACAAAGTCAGCTGGGTTTTCCTTTACATAATTCCTCTCAATACCACATTCGACACAGAAAAAGTGAAGAGCTTATTCTTCCTTAGGGGAGTTTGGGGTTTATTAAATCACATGCTCTTTCATACCCTTGAAGAATGTTCACCACTTCATTCCCTTCACAATCAGATGGAAAACCTTTACAGTTTTTGAGTGTGGACAGATAAAGATTATACAAAACTAAAAACATCAGGTCTCTCAACAAGGCACTTCAAACACACTCATCTCCATTAACTAACAGATTAAAACAATGCTGTTGACTGGGTCTAGTGCAGGAACTTTGTCTTCCATGTCCATTTTACAGAACATCATTGGTTAGTGAGCAAATATTAAAAATGAGGACGATTCTCTAGCATTAGAGAATTTCACACTCATTACTCTCAGTAGTACTGAGCCTTTATTTCTGTGATGACATTTCAGGCGTTATCTCTTTTTCCTTTATGACTAACATGTGAGAAGGTTCCTAGCACACCAGCACCCATGTTATCAGCAGTGTTCAAGCTCAGAAAAAACCTTCAGTTCATCCAAAGACTAGACATCACCTCTTCTTTCATTATGTTCCTGAAATACAGTTTGCTGGGAGCAAGGCAAGAATTTGGGAAGTGTAACTGGATTTTTTTTTCAGCCCTTATTCTGGTCCTCAGACAGCTGTTATTGCCACATCTTAGAGCAACGACACAGGTACTGAAAGACTTCTACCCCAACGTGGACAGTACCATATTATGCGGAAGCCTATGCCTAGAAGGAGAGACATTTCTTAAAAAGCTTTAGAAACAATGCCTATCTCCTCTTTCATTGGCTTTTAGCTCATTCTTTGGTAAAAGGAAAACCAACAAAACATACCCAATCCAAACCTTAAGTCAACAACTTAATTCAGGAAACCAATTATATTGATTAGATGTCATCAATACTCAGACAGTTAGAAGTATTCTCCTTTTTTATTGAAGATTTATAAAATAAGTTATGAAACCTGTCCATTTTTTTTTTCATAAGCTCTAAGGAACAATCTAAGGATTTTCAAATTTATGAAAAAACATTTAGGTTTGATACTATTCTACTTTTAAGTCTGGCTGAAGGAACAGAAAGACAGATACAATCAATTTCTTAAAATACCCACAATCCAGTGGTTTAAATACCAAAACCAAGAGTTTCATGCTTTGCTGCACGGGGTTGCTTAAATGTTTTGCCTATTTCCAGCTTATATTTAAGTAATGTTGGCTAACTCCAATTCCTAATTTAGTTCCATTAAAATTTATGAAAGTCACCTTACAAAACAAGTAAAAACCTTCACTGAGCATTCTGGACATACCCGTCTACTCTTGTTTATGTCAATTCCTAATTTGTAGCTAATGAACTCAAGTCTATGTTATGTCAGGAGAGCTAATCAATATTAAATACAAAAATAAAAAAGCACAAACCCGTTCAAAACATACTTCATTGTAATTAACCATCTGGACTACTTAACAAAAATCAGAGCCGGACTCCATAAGTATAATGATCTGACACTATTTACATCATAATGTCAGGATGGACTTCAATTTCAATTAAAAATCTGCGATAACTAGCTATGTATGTTCTGTATTATTGTTGTAATACAGTATCCTGCTGGGGAAAGCTCCTGTGGTATTGGAGCCACAGCTCATTCTACGCAGGACAATGGCACAAAGCTGCGCTCTAAAGCCCAGTCCCAGATAATTATAGGAAAATAAGTTATAAATATTAGTTTGAAAGGTCACAGAGCATTAGCATTCCAGATGCAAAATCCTTTGTAACATCCTATACCAAATGAAAATATTCCAGAAAATATAGCTAAAAAATGCAACCACTATGTGCCGCTGACGAGTAGGAAAGTTTAAGGACATCACTATAATCCTTGTCCCTGTTGTAGTGAGGAATCTTTCAAAGAAAACTTGCTGATGACCTTGTGTGCGTCCCACACTCCATGCCAGAGAATAGGGAAAAGAAAATCTGGTGGTCTTCTACTAAGCTAGACGAGAGGACATCTCTTCTCACCCACAATGTAAGATCTAACTGGGGACATTTACTGCAAGAGATTTTTTAGTATCTCTGAGAACAACAAAACACCCAAACCTCTATTCTTTCTCTGGCCATGATAATTTGCAGGGTTCTTAGGAACATACACAAAGCTGCAAAAGTAAAACGTCAGGCAGACTTTACATCAGGCCTGCAAACGCTTGTGTAGGAGGGGAGCATGACGGAAGGAAATCATTTTCTTAGGAGCCTTCAGGTGATCAGAGAAAGTTTTATTACTTAAGATTCATATCATATGAATAGAATTTAAAAACCCTAAACAAATTCAATCTTCTTTAAACCTCTCTACGCACATGTACCTTCAAAAGGACTCCACATAAAATACGGAAGATTGATTTTTCTGCGTCTAGGATAGAAGAAAAACTCCTACATTTCCGTAAACTTACAAAGCTTCAATTTAAAACAATTTACGAGTCTCTCCCACAGCACCTGCAGAGAATGGTCCAACTCCTACAGCCCTCCATTTAAATAATGTTGTACACTTACTCCAGTAGCCCTGTCAAACCTACACAAAGAACAGACCGAGCTGCAGATTCTATTCATCTTTACAAATACTGATAGAATTTATTAGATTTCTCCAAACTGCATCACTGCGGACCAAAAAGAAACAGCAGGGTGTCACTACAAACATAATTTTGCTTGCGAATGCTCCATAAAAAAAGGCAAGAAAGGATGGAGCACACAGGCTTCTCAGGGCAGGCAGCCAGGAAAAGAAGTCTATTGTTCACTGAACACATCTGGGATTCAGAATCTCTATGGATAGAATTGCATTCTGGAAACTCAATAGTAGAAATATGGATGAATTGTTTAACCTGTGAGATTACGTCAGTTTGAGAAATTTTTTACTATTTTAGCGGTCCTTCTATTGGTGAAGAAAAGGAAGCAAGAGTGTATCAGGGTGTAAATTCCAGGTGACAAGAATCTTAACCAATAGCACCAGACATTAATACCACCTACTATATTGACGAGAAATATTTCACAGATCAATAATATGAATAATCAAAAAAATTACCGGCTTGGTTTCTCCCATGCATTCAGTCCTCGAGTCTACTTTCTGCACAGAGCAGGCACCAGCTGTTGGCATTTTTTTGAAAAGTCATTCTCCCAAAGTCTGCTCATGAAAATCCCTCCCACGTTCACTAACGTAACAGAATTACAAGCAAAATTAGAAAAGAACTGCTATTTGAATAACACTATGGTACTAATGAAAAGCAAAACCCTTGGCATTGTAGTTTCCCGATAGTACCCTTCTGACAGTCCCTCAATAGTGACTCTACCTGAACAAGAACACCTTTCCGTACTAATTTTTAGTTGCCAATTCAAACACTTATCTACAACTTAGATCGATCACTTCTAGTAACTACTATAGTGCTTCCTATCCAGAAGTAGAGAGTAAATCCTAAAGAGAATTTCCTTATAATTCTACAGAATATTGCTACTTATCCAGCAGTTAGAATACTACTGATTGAGAACAGATTTCTCCAGAACAGCTAATGACACAAGAAACATAAATGAAGGGGGAGAGAGCAGTGATGAAGGGGATTTCTTGTGATAGGAAATCAAACATGGTTCTCAATCCTTTCTGTAAGCTTGTTCTCAAGTAAGGCCATTGGCTGACTACCAGAGACAAGAAGCTTTATTCCCAAAAAGCATTCAAACTTTTATGTAGCAAAGAACACTATTTTAGTTCCAAAATTTGGCTCAGACCAAGAGTATATTGTGATAACTATAACTACAGGCTATAAGAATCCACCTGAAGAGATCTAATCACTGTATGTTGGATGGAAAGGAAAATAGAAGAAAACAAAACATTTGTTTAATTTAATGTTATCAACTCTCATCATTAGCTTGTAGTGATATATTATTAATGAATAAACAATCAAGAAAATATTCATACACTTTCCTCCTCACTACTGAAAAACACTTTTATTTATATTTTTTGGTTTTGTAGAATTTACAAAGTCGGAAATAGTTCAGGTCAGGAGCTCCTGGGTTTAATTTTTACATCATCTCTTTTGCTTAGGAGATATGTCTCTTTATTCCTCATTTCTTTATTGCTAAGCAATTTACTTAACTCTGATTTAATCTCTGCGTGTATCTTGCTACTGAAGAACCACAAGATTCTGTTTTATAATATTTCTTCTTACATTATCACATCACCACACATACTGCATTTCCTTCAATTTTTTTTCCAAACTGGAACATCAATTTTTGAAATAGTTATTATCAGCGTTTTCCAGAATTAAATTAACAATTCATACTTAGTAAGAAAGGCTCCCATACGCTTTATTTTCAGATCTTTTCTAAATTTCCTTAATACAGTAAAAATGACACTACGTAGATCTCAACATTTACTACAAGATGAAATACCAGCACTTAGCTACAGGCAGTTTGCTCCTGAATTTTTTATCCTTCTTTCTATATGTGGCTTCACTCATCAATTTTTCATCTTTACTATCAAAATTACCTGGCCTAAGCATTACTAGACCAAACCCAAAAAGGTACAAGCCTTGAAGACTGCAAGCTTTTAAAATCAAGCACGTGAGACGAGCTGCTCTAGTAACATGCTTCATAAAAAAATGCAGTACATTGAACACAGCTGAATCTCTTTTCAGAGAAAGACCAGAACGTGAGAATTGGCTGAGACACAGGAAGGCTGTGCTGCTGGCCAACGAGATCTGGACAGGTTGGAGAGCTGGGCAAAGGGGAACCTCATGAAGTTCATTCAGGACAAAGGTAGAGTCCTGCATCTGGGGAGGAATAACCCCAGGCACCAGGACAGATTAGGGGACATCCTGCTGGAAAGCAGCCCCATGGAGAAAGACCTTGGAGTCCTAGTGGACAGTAAGTTATCCATGGGCCACCAATAGGCCCTGGTGGCCAAGAGGGTCAATGGGATCCTGGGGGGCATTAGGAAAAGTGTGTCCAGCAGATCTATGGAGGTTCTCCTCCCCCTCCACTCTGCTCTGGTGAGACCACACCTGGAATACTGTGTCCAGTTTTGGGGTCTCCAATGCAAGAGAGGGAGGGACCTACTAGAGAGAGTCCAACGGAGGCTACGAGGGTGATGAAGGGACTAGAAGGTCTCTCCTATGAAGAGAGACTGAGTGAACTGGGGCTGTTTAGCCTTGAAAGAAGACAGCTGAGATGGGATCTTATTCATGTCTATAAATATCTGAGGGGTGGATGTCAAGTGGAAGGGGCCAGGCTCTTTTCAGTGGTGCCCAGCAATAGAACAAGAAATAATGGGTTTAAGTTAGAACATAGGAAGTTCAACCTCAGCATGAGGAGAAACTTCTTTCCTGTGAGGGTGATGGAGCCTGGAACAGGCTGCCCAGAGAGGCTGTGCAGTCTCCTTCTCTGGAGACTTTCCAAACCTGCCTGGATGCATTCCTGTGTGGCCTGTCCTGGGTGATCCTGCTCTGGCAGGGGGGTTGCACTAGATGATCTTTCCAGGTCCCTTCCAACCCCTAACATTCTCTGATTCTATGAAATGGAGATGTTGATGTAGCTGAAACTAAGGAAATGGGACTCAAGTATGTCACGCTTCCAGTCCTTGGACTGATTTGCAAATGCCAAGACTGCGTCCATGTTTAGGCTCGATCTAATGAAAAAATCCAGTCCTGGCACTTAGAACTACACACATCTCTGCCTATGTATACATCTGGCTATCAGAATTAATTTAGACAAGCACTTTCTTCAGTTTTAATTTACAGTAGTTTAACAAAAGACAAATACTTCTGATTTTCACTTCTTGCTCCCAGCACCGAGTCTACAGTCCACGATTCCACAGGGTGACCTGACAAAGGATTGTCTGTATGAAAATAAGGCTTAAAAGATAAAGTTTGTATAATAAATAAATAAATAAATGAATGAATGAGGCTTAACAGCAGTGTTGGGAGAAGCAACAGGTGCCCTTTCGCACATAAGCTGAATATCCTCCTGCCCACTTGTTCCCAGGAGGATAAAAGAAAATATTCATCCCCACAGCGCTCAAGACGAAAAGCAGAGAAACTGCTGACTAGCTAGAGATTCTATAATTCTCCTTGGGAGGACAAATATCTCCCATCTAATAGAATAAAAAAAAAAACCGAACAACTCCAGCTAAATGTCAGTAGCATCGTGTCGTTATTATGTGGTGCTGATGAGAGCCAAGCAAAGAACAGCATTCGTGAAATCTGAATGTTCTCCCAACATACTTCGTGGTTTCTGAGATACACACGCTTCTTTGCATTGATCCTTTGGACTGATCTCTTACTGCAAAACTCAAGACCTCAGGGACTGACATGTTCACATCTTCAAAGCTTCTTCCATGCAGGAATTCACATTGTTCCCTCAGACACTTAAGATCTTTCTTTATTTGAAATACTAGTATGGGAAGGACATTTAGGAGGAGAGGTGGAGTATGTCAGTTGGATAAGGAGAGCACCAAAGCTTTACCTCATAAGGTTTATTTCAAGCTGAGTATTATTCTAAATTTGAAAATAAATTAGTCTTCCCTGATGCTTTAGTATCTGGCACAAATCTTAGGCTGTTCAAGAAAGGTCCACAATAATAAATGCAGATCAGCAGTAGAATACAACCATATATGGAATTTTCTCCCTGTAGAAAACACCCTATCATAGTACACAAAAAGTAAATTATATCATAAATTGAAGTTTTGCATGAAAATAATCGATGGAATAAATGTACAGTGATACCCTGCACTATTCTGATTTTGTGATAAACAAACTACTACTACAGGTTTTTTATATCTTTATACATGACACAATAACCTGTAACGTTCCTTTTTTTTTTTTTTTTTTAAGCTAACAAATAAATTCTGTAATTTTAAGGAGAAATTAATCGCCCAAGAAAGCACAGGAAGTATCTATACATTTCTCTGAATGCAAATCATGAAGTAAATCTAAATCTCCTGGAATGCTTAACTGATCAAGGTAGAATTCCTACTTTTCCCCAGAAAGGAAAAGGAGACTCTCCCAGTAGAATTGTTCCTTAAAGCACCGAACAGTAGAGTAATTGATACCAAGAGCCCTGATACATGCCTTATAAAAAGGATATGCATATGTAATCATCTTGCACTGCATATGTAATCATCCTCTAGGACCCAACTGCAGCAAGTATTCTCCATACTAATTTTTCTCCTCTGTATTTCATTAAAAATATACATGGCAACTACAAAAGCTACGACAAAATTCTTAATATCTGATTAAGCAATGAAATAAATTGTGCCTCTGCAGTAAGTCAGACCTTTTCATGTACAAATGAAGCCCATCTTGTTACTCCTGTTAAACTGCTTGATCAGTCTAAACCAAAATCGACTACAATTCTTAGCATGTGTTAACCAGGTGAATTTACGGCACCGGTCTATTGAAGGAGGTGCCGGTTGTGCTCAGGCTCTAGTGCAGTTTTACTCGAGCACACCCACTGCATACACACGGACTTTTCAGGAGCAATTTCTGCAGCACACCAATGTTTATCTAGCTCATCCATCTGCATTTGTGTCTAGTTAAGCCCCTGAACAATGAAACCGCTGCGTCTCTTTGTAAAAATAGCACAAAGGCAGTGACAAGGAGCTGGAGCTAAATATAGCTCCTGCGGGCATACGCCAGGAATTAAACAGTACCTTTTATCCCTCCCCAATCCTAAATCAGTAAGCTTTAACAAGGAATCTCTAGTGAATACACACAGGAGCTCAATAAATCCCCCTTAAGCTTACAAGGCATATTCTGAATCTGTGCTGGCTAAAAATAGCCGTGTTTATAATGAGAATGGAGATGTGAGTGGAATAATATTAAGTTTCGAGGCAGGCGCGCGACAGTCATTCCGCAGTAACGAGCAGGGTGAATCAAAGGTCATTCTAACAAACAGACCGACTGATAAAATACAATATGCAGCAATCTGTAACCGAAGAGCGCTCATCTCTCATTAAACCGTGAGTTTTCTAATTGGTTACTGCAGCCACACATTCACGAGTTATTTTGTGTGCATTTTTCAGCTCGAATGCGAGTTGTGACTTTCAAAACACGAGAGATAGAGGAGCACACAGCGTTATTCCTCTGGACAGCATTCCCTCTGAGAGTTCAATTCCCCTCTGGAAATACTCAGGAAATATAACACGTAATTCTTCTTGTAATATTAATCACAGAATTCCACGTTCTTCAATTAAAGGCAAATTGCATCCAGGTCTCCAGGGCAGCACTACTGCAGCTGACTGCTCAAAGGTTTCACCTTCACCCACTTAGATACAAGCACTGCTGACCAAAGCTAGCACAGAATGTCATTCTTAGCTGAGATAAAGATGAGAGATTAAAAATAATTTAAATACAACGTGGAACATTCCCATAGAGAGGCTTCTGTCTACTGAGACTGAACTGCAGAACCTCTCACAAAAACGTGTGCTAGGAAATGAAGCGGGCTTGTTTTCTGTTCTTGGAGCACTTGAAGGAACAGAGAAGGCAAGTCATCAGACATGTTCCTCACTAACGTCTCCAATTCTGCAATCTTGCCTTGATTCTGAAGTAGGAAGGCACAAAAGGAAAGCAAATGCAGGGATAGATGTTGATGAACAAATCACACATACCACACACCCTTCAAAGGGGAAGTTTCTCTATGTGGAGACCAACAACTCAGCCTGGTTCTCCCAGCAAGGGCTCTGTAACATGCTGGCTGCTGTAAAGACGCATCACTCAAATGTATTTCCTCACTGGAACCTGTTCAGTACACCTCATATCAGGGTCCCCAAGAGAAAAGGCAAAAGATGCTGGCTGACACCTGCTTTACTAAAAAACCACATCTGTGAGAGGTGGATAAAACCAGCCACTGGGCATAACAGTGCAAAGAACATGAGTCATGTTATGATATTACAGATGAAATATGATAGTATAGGAACAGTCACAACCCCAGAAGGAACATCATGAAAAAAAAAAAAACCCAACATAAAAACAAATGGTGCACAAGTCGCTTCCCAGTTACGAATGACACCTGACCCACGTTGCTACTCATCCACAAGCAGGTCATCTCTCACTCAAGACAGAGCGAGCACATCGCTTTTTTAATTGCTATCCACCACATCCCACAACGGCAGACTCAGCAATCAAGTATTATTTTTCAGTATGCGTTTTGAGTTCAGCAAATGAGAATTTTAGACAGCTGTGTGACACTGTAAAAGTTTGCAAGTGTAAGGGCAACTTTTCTTCTCCAACTCTCCCACTCACAAAAGGAATCAAAGCAACAACAACAAGCCCAAACAGGCAATGATCTGAAGTCTCTGCATAACAGTGAAGTTACTCAGTTTTATTTTTTCATGTCAAACACCCTCACACTGTTTCACACTTCCTCAATACTGGCCCATCCTTTCTCTGTTCCTTCTACTTCTACCATGTCCTTTGTGAGAAAAGGGATGAGATTGCACACAAAGTGGGGTAAACACCAAAACATTTTGGTTTGCTCTCTACTCCTTTACTTTCTGTAATTCCTAATATTCTAGTCGCCTTTTGCATTGCTACTACAAATTAAACTAACATCTTCATAGAATGTCTCGTACCTCCCAGAACTCTGTGCTGAATGGCAATGGTTAACTGAGAGCACAACGCTGTGTATTTGGAATTCAGACTGCATTTCCTTCCTGTGCATTACTTTACAATGCACCTGTGGATCAATGCTGATCATCTCAGATATTAACAATCCACCACTACCACAGGGTAAATCTGTAACACTTAGAAGTTGGTTTTCATGTATGTTACCCTTAATGAACTGTGACAAACCACCCTAATGCCCAGATCCTTTATGAATGTACCCAGACACAACACAGACCCCTATGAATGAGGCTGAAGATGCCCCCTCGGTGAAGAAGGGGGCCATTTATCCTGCCTTGAACCAGCTCTTGACTCATAATGCACCTCTATTTTATCTCACAGTATATCTGCTTCTCTCAAAGAGCTTCTGTGAAAGTGCTTTTGGAAGTGCTTTAGGAATCAAGTAAGTAGCATCAACGATTTTCCCTTTGTTCATGAGTTCAACATATGCCTCAAAGAAGTCTAACAGACTTGTTTTCCATGACTGCCCTTCATAACAAAAAAAAACAAAAAACAGAAAAGAAAACCCCAAAACAAACAAACAAACAAACAAAAAAACCCACAAAAACACAAACAACAAAACATTTCAAAGGTATCCCAACATATGTACCTTATTACTATTAACTCTGTTGTTACATTTGTTTTCACTGTATTTACCAGCAATAAAAGTAATTGTGTTAGTTACTCCGCTTTCCCAACAGTAATACAAAACTTAATTTTTCCAAGCTTGCAAACTTCTAAAACACCAGAGAATATGAAGATTATAATCCAGACAAAGAAGGATTCCCCTGTGGGTGTATGGCCTGACATAGGTCCAAGATCATCACCATCACCCAAGTAAGCAAAACTTAGCGTTTCTATTTTCAAACATGCAAATCCATCCCATACAAAGGGCACACAAAAAGTACAAATGGTTTCCTGGAGATCTCAAATCCATTCGCTGTTCAAAATGGTCTCCTGAAGAACCCAGCTCCATTCAATATTCGTATACTTTTTATTCATGATATTGCCGCATTGTACTCTGAACAAAAAATCATACCCACAACCTCAACAGATAAAACAAATCCTCCTCTGCAGTAGGTGAAATAATGCATCCAGCAAATCAGAAAAAACCTCCACTGTAACACAAAAAAGATTCTTGAAACTGAGTGATGAGATTTTTACATGAGAGCTCTTTGGTATTCTTGTTAAACAATTCTCCTTTTTTTTTTTTTCAGGAATTCCTGTGATTAGGAGGGATGAATGCAATTGAGTGATTGTTCAAAAGTAGGAGAAAGTGAAGAAAGAGGTTTCAAAACAGGAATGTTTGAACAACTTAAGCAACAGATCTGTTCATTCAGCAGAGCCATTAACATATAAATATAAGAGATTCAGTACTGCAGATTTTTCAGCTGCTACTCGGGTTGGAAATAGAGGCTCTAGTAGCACAATCATTTTCAAAATCAGAAAAGTTATTGAGTTCAATTTATAACTGGTTTACTGAGTTGTAGATGGAAAGAATATTGCAAATTCCTACTCCTTAATAGGATGATAAAAACTAACAGAATAAAAAAAAATAGTGAAATTGGTTTTCAGGGATTAAGGCTTCAGAAATTAAATTTGTCCAAGCGATTTGCTAGAAATCAGGTCCTAGAGGTACAGAACGATGCTGCTTTCCATTCTAATCTATCTTCTCTCTTTCACTGGGCATGCTGTCTGGAAGTTAATATGCCAAGCAACCAAGCATTTGCTCACACTATTAAAACACACAGTTCCCTTAATAAACTCAGTGTATATGATTTCCTCAAATGTTTTTCCTCAATATAGGAAATCTGGACTTAGCTTTCCAGTAAACACAAGATGATACTCGCAGATATGAATCAGAAGTAGAGACGACACTAAAATTCATTTCCTCTCATCACTGATCTCATTTTGCCATAATTCAGCCAGGTGAACACGGTCCATGTCAGTGAGCTCCAGCACCACTGCCAGCTCCAAGTCCCACCTGCACTAAAGATTCCTGGAGGCTGAGAACATGCTTTAAATTCTGCGATGTTACAACAAAACCAGACAAATTTTACAAAGGCAAAGGTTTTAGAGCAGATGAAAGGCATCACAAAACGTTTTCTCAGAAACACAGATTTATAAAGGGCTAGTCACTGACAATTTGAAGTGCGTATGTCAGACTAGTCTGCAGAATGCCTTTATCACGGATTCCTGAGCATGATCTTGCAATTCAGACACTACAATCATTGATTTCAGGCTGCCACTACTTTAAGCATCTGTATTCTTCCCACACATCAATTACGCTCTAAAAGTAACAGAACATCCTATAAAAATAACATTCAAAAAAAAAGCTTACTGGATCTTGTTACTTTGGGGGTTTTCTCCTCCAACCAAACACATTCTCTAAAGTCAACGGGAGGTCATTACCATTAAGTCCAGTAACTTATTGTTAACAAGAGAATTTATCAGTGGATTCAGAGATCTTTTCCTGAAGGACATGTGACAAATCTAATTCCAGAATCTAAGTTGTAAAACTATCTGAAACCATCATATGCCAATAAAGCAGAAGAACTCTCTACTTTCAAACAGAAGGAACAGAAAATCTGCATGACTAGGAAATAGTCTCTGATATCTCCCTGTTTTTTTCTGAGACTTAAGAATGTTAAAACATATTCCCCATCTTACTGCTTCCACATAAATAAAATATCAGAAAAAACTCCTCCTTGTGTGACTGCTTTAGAGACCCCCAGTGGTGAACCAATCTAAAAAAATTCTTAAATTTAAAAGATTTTTTCAGAATATGTATATACACATTTTATATATAATTACAAATAGATAAATACTCAAGGAGTGAGTGGATGATGCTATTAGTCAATTAGTTTTAGGTAGCCCAGTGAGAAGCAGAGTTGGACTCAGTGATTCATATGGGTCCATTTCAACTTGAGATATTCTATGATACCATGAAATATTATAGATAGATAGATAAATGTAAGGTACTAGTTCCTGATCTGTAAATCACTATTTGGATTTTATTAGGGATGTTAACTTGATTTCCAGTCTAAGTGGTTAGCACACATTTAAAAGGATTACAAATGCTTATTTAAAAACACACTGAGTCAGCTCAGAGAACCTCATAAATATGCAGCAGGAAACTCCCAAACAGTGACTCATAACTTCAGAGGTTTTAAAACAGACAAATAATCATGAATTTTCCAACTGTTACTCATACTCGATTAAATCCTAAGCCAAATCCACTCTGCTTCTGTGAATTCCACTTGACCATCATTAAGTTCCACAGAAATACAAGGGCTACGGGGAAAAAAAAAAAAAGCCAAATCAGATAACTAGAAAAAATGATAATTCTTAACAGTTTGTATGGAAAAAACTATTTCATACAAACACAGATTGAACAATATTTTTTTTTCTAATGCATAGGTGATTTTTTTCCTCACCTGTTTAAGAATGAATGAATGATTTGGAAGGAAAAACAAAAAAAAAGAAGAAAAAAATTGCCACCTTTTTTTTTCTAGGAAAAAACCCAACATAATCTGAGAATATGCAACAGTCATGAAATTTCTTGTCCACAGGACTCTATATGTGTCTACCTACTGAAAGTTGCAACTCAAGGATCCTGTTGAGCACCTGGTTAGAAAAGACACTGACAACCTCTAGCTACCTACTCTTGCAGAATTACGAGAGTAAATGTTTAATGGCTTATTGCTAAATAACATCATAATGTTATTATTTTCTCCTGAAATTAGGGTATCTTTTTCAAGCTTATCAGTATTCAAAATATATGTAATTACTCTAAAAGGTAGTGAGTTCTGTAAAATGAACAAGAAGAATGCCTTACACATTCTTTCTTGTTAATCTTAATAAAATACTGGCTTCTTTTATAGACACTTTATTAATCATTTTACCAAAAGATAAGCTAATGAATGCACAATGTAAAAACATATAAATACAAATTAATACCATCACATAATAACAAAAATGAAAACGTCTATCCATACCATTTGTCACTTGAATGACAAAAGTACTGCACGTGACACAAGGGGTTAATTTTAAACAAAAGAGTGGGACATCATCCTGTACTTCTATGGATGTACAAAACATACCTGATGGCCTGCAACTAATCAGAAGTCAGGAACAATTTTTGCTACGTTCCCAACCAATTCAACGATAGTCAAGAGCCAATAAGAAACCTAATATCCTATTTTTGGAAAATGTTTATATGAAACAGACCAAAAAAAAAGGGCAATTAAAAGAACTATGATGGAATCGTGATTTTATGGTTTTATTCAAGTTAATTTAATCTGAATTGACCTGAATGACAGTGCTTTGCTTCATTCAAAACCAGATTAATTTTCTTCTCTTCAGTTTATCGGGCTTCTTTTTGTGTTTTCTTCTTAAAATATAGGAGACATAACATGAAAATTAAATTTTGTTATTCAAAGTAACAAAATACACAATTCCAGCCATTCAGAAGTCTTCTTATGTCCTCTCCCATATTTGTTGTTTTTTTTTCAAATGATGAATGATTAAAATCAGTTGATGGTTCAATCTAATCTTTGCTAAACAAAGCGCTCCCTTCCAATTCACAAACTTGTTCCTTTTAGTTGCTCATTGGGAGAAATTACGAACCCCGAATCTTACACACTCATGTTCTACTACGCATGGTATTTTACTGAATAGAGTTAGCAACTGTAATATTTAAATGGCTTTACTGTTTGTATTATACTCTCCTCAGCAGATGGTAAATAGTAGTCAAGACTTGAATTCAAAGTCAAGCAACAATGAAGCATAAATAGCCGACTACATATTCTTGCATCTAGATGATGTGTCACACCCTGCCCTGAAAAAAATAATCGAGTTATAAAGAAGCAAGTTGTTCTTGTCCATCTATAACATTTTAATTTTATCACACCAAATGGTAAACAATCTGTTTGGCAACTTGTGATCTATTTTTACCAGGTAACACGAGGGTAACTTTTTCCTATTGAAATAAAGACACATAAGAACTCGGTTTAAATATATAAGCCTCACAGCTTTAATATAGAAAACCTGTAAACTACTCCTAAGGACTGTGCTTCAGGGTTGATTTGTAATTGTTTCCCTAAAGCAACCTATCTGCATTCAATCCATATCAGAGAAAAACGAAGCTGTATGGATTTACAAAGGAAATGAACTTTTCCAAAGCAGACAAGAAATCAACATGAGTTCTGAAAAATAGTTACATGTAGCATTTCAAATATTTGGTACTAAAATTGCACCAAGGGATAAAATTAACCACAAAATTATGACCAGACTTCAAGTCAAGACAAAACTTTGATAGCTTTATCTAGACTTCCCTCTCCTAAAAGCCTCCAATTCCTCCCCTTAGAAGCTGTAATTTTCAGAGAGCAGGTTGTGGTGGTACAGACTCCCCTGTCCTGGATTGCTCTGTCAAGAAGCTGATTCCTAGGCCACACCGTGAAAATATTTCTGGGCCGTACCTCGACTGCACCACAAGACCAACAATCCCATCTTTTGTTTAGTAAGACTGAGGTCCGGTAAGCACCATGGGAAAAACTCAGAAGGCAGTCTCCCAGGACCAACACACCTGCCTGTACTTGGTACGCTTCGATCCCGCACACCAACATGACTGCTTGTACCTGGTACATTCCAGGCCTGTACGCAACCACCAGAACCAACACAATGGTGTGTACTCAGCTGGATAGAATGGCTGGGCCCCCCCACTGATCATATCCATCACTCCTGGTCACTCTGAATAGGAGGAGGGGGAAACAAATGCCCAAACCCCCTCAGTTCCCATGGAAAACAATAACATTGCTGACAAGATTAGGGACCTCAGTAGAAAATTCCTGCCTAGTTCTGACCAAAGTCAGTTATCTTACAATCCTATAAATATTGATCCTAAGAAAGGCCCATTGGAGCTCTTCAGAATCTCAGCAAGTTGAGTCTCGTACCTCCCCCTGAGATGGGACCCGCCCTGGGCTGAGATGCCTCTCAGGTTCGAGGCTTGTCTGCTGGCAAGGCCGACAAGAGGACTGTCTGCGACAGTGCCGACAGAGGGAAATGTAAGTGCCTGGAACCTCCGAGACTTAGATTGTTAGGTAACTTAGAGACTATAAAATTACCTAAATTTATATTGGTATGCCAAATCATACTATCTTGTCTACAGACTAGCCTCTAGAACCATATAGGGCTCTGTGTGTGTGCATGATCTCTTTAATTAGTAATTTAATTAAGCTTTCTAAAAGGTAATCTACTCATCCCATTTGACATACTAATGTTAATGATCTAATTCCACCACTGAAATTATTGTTTTGCACCAAGCACAATCCCAAATTCCAACATCTCCCTATTTTTCCTCACATCCTTAGACATAAATTGTTGACCAGGTCTGGACTAGGGGTAGATCTAACCTTATTCTCTGAGGAATTTCAGAGGAAGAGGGTGTCTACCCTGAAGCTCATGACCAAACGGGAGGGCTTCCCTTTGTCCAAATCGTTGTCCAGGTCTAAGGTTGGATCTAGTCGCACCTAGACTCCTCTCTGAAGGAGTTTAGCAAGAAAGAGGGTCCAATCTGAAGCCTTGGAAACTAAACAAAAGGACATTTTCCACTCCTTCCTCCTTATCTTAGACATAAACCATTGTCAAATGGAAGGGTCTTACCTTTCTCTTTTCTCTAACATTGCCAACCTCCTTTACCCCCTCTCTCCCCATACTCTTAGTCATAAACCATTGTCAAATGGGAGGGCTACCCTTTCCACTTCTTCCAGCCACAATCTCCATAAAGACTGCCTATTTCAATCTAAAAATAATCATATTATTTTGATCGCATATTTTTAATCACACCTGTTCATTTTTAATTAATCACCTGGTAGCAAGTAATGTAGTGACCTTGCCATCAATCAAACTTAAATCAACTTTTTGACCTTTTATTAATTAATAAAACAAACTAATAAATTGCATTGCTGCTTTTGTCTGAGCGAAGTGTATTTCACTCATTTCTGCGGCAAACAGAGCCTTGGTCAAAGCTCTACAACAAAAGGGGAAAAGCGTCTCCTATACACTCCTCTCACCCCTGCAACACAAGTACTGTTAAAAAAAAAAAAAAGAAAGAAAAAAAAAAATGAGACAGAACAGAATTTTAAAAGCTTTGTAAATAAGTTTTCACTGCATATTATATTCTTCCATATTTTCTCTTCAAGATTGAGAGCAGTTGGTCACTGGAATGGGTTCCCCAGGGAAGTGGTCATGGCACCAAATCTGTCAGTGTTCAAGAAGCAGCTGGACAATGGTCTTAGTCACATGGTTTAGTTTTAGGTAGTTCTGTGAGAAAGAGGGAGTTGGACTTGAAGATTCTTATGGGCCCTTTCCAGCCTGATTCTATCAGTCCACCTTGGTGGCTTCATGTGAACCCTGCGCAATCTTCTGTTGGTCTTCACAGGAGCGTTTTCAGGATTTGGTTTGTCTGGATGAGGAATGTGCTCTGCCTCCTACTTGCTCTTATTCTCTGACTCTTTATTCACACTGTGGAGGGGTCTTGAATCACACAAGCTTGATTATTTCAGGGTGAATTATGAAGAGCTACATTAGGAAGTGTTGCTAGCAGGAGGAGACCTTTCTCCTTCTCAGCACTACTGAGACCCATGAGAGTGCTACGTCCAGTGCCTGGTTCCCCAGCAAAGGAGAGAAGTGGGTGTACTGAAGCATGTTAGCCCAGAGTCATGAAGATGACGAGGAATTTGAGCAGCTCTCATACAAAGGAGAGGCTGAGAGAATTTGGAGTATTCTGCCTGAAGAAAAGAAGGCTATGGGAGACTTTAACCACATATATAAACATTCAACGGGAAGGAGGAAAGAAGATGGAGCCAGGCTCTTCTCAGGGGGTTCCAATGGAAGGACAAGAGGCAATAGGCACAAATAAAATACAGAAAATTCCCTTTAATCATAAAGAAGAGCTGCATTATTGTTAGCATAGATGCTAGAACAGGTTGCCCAAAGGGCTTGTGAAGTGTCCATTCTAGGAGATACTAAAAATCTGACTAGATATGGCCCTGAGTAACCTGCTTTAGCTGACCATGCTTTGAGCAGGTGGGTTTGACTAGACCATCTCCAACCAAAACGATTCTGTGATACTAAATTAGAAGGTGTACTCCATCTACTAACAGGCATTAAAGTCCATGATACCAGATTGGAAACAGTCCAAAATAAAATCTTTCATCCCTCCTCAAAAGCATTAGCAGCACAGACATCTTCTCTTTAGCAGCAACTGTTTGACGTTAAAAATGTGCATTTTTTGGTCACTTAATAATGTAGAGACAGTCCATTCTGTCACCAAAGAGAGCTGAAAATCCAATTTTTGCTATTCTCATAAGTCTCTCTGGCTGCTGAGGTCTAGGTTTCCTTACGGCAGAGCTCCCATCCTTTCAGCCACTTCTTTTCCTCCTTTCTCACTCCTCATGTGCAAAAATTTTCCTTCCCTCTCAAGCCTTCTGACCTGCTCTCCTAGAAGGAAAAATCTCTCCTTTTTCAGAAGGTTCAGAACAACCTGGCACGCAGCTGCCAGGACACAGCAAGCAGGGACCTTTTCCTCTATTACCTGATCATAAATTGTTTTACCCTTTGTAAAGTAACACCGTTAACAGCTACTCTTACCTGAATAGGTTTGCCCTGGTTTGTGTAAGACAGGTGAATGACTGTGTATTTTTAAGTATTACAGTCAACATGTGCTAATACTTCCCCACTTTAAGAAAGTGCTGTGGACAACAGTTTGCACCATTCTATATATAACCTCAATGAATAAAAATAAATCACTCGTGTCCTCAGGCACTGCAGTGTAGAACTGTGCTTGATTTCTGGACTCCATGTCCATCACAGCCTTTTGCTTCTCTGCTCTTTTTCAGTTGCCTTCATTAGACCACTTATTCAAGTAGAAGAACTCAAAAGACTTTGTCAGCACACAGCAGTCTGCAGGTAAGGCTTCAGCCACCTCTTTCACTGATTCATAAGCCTCTAATATTTTGAGGGGGAAAAATACAAGAAAACAGAATTTTCCAAAGTTTAAGTCTTAATTTTGCTCTAGTTTAATTCTTTCCAACTAAATGAGATAAAGGAAGAGAACTAAGGATAAGATGAGAAAGCATTCAGGGAAAATTATATAAAAGTATAGTACAGCTAGACAGCATTTTAACCTGTTTCTTATTTTAATATTTCAAATCCTATAGATAGAAAAACGAGAAGGAAAAATAAGGTAACTTAGAAATTTAAATAAAAATGGGGTTGCTTCTGACATATATAAATTCCACCTTTTCCATTTACAGGATTGGCTCTTGTCTTGAATTTTGTCACAGGAGACTCCCAGTTTTGATAGACCTGTTACGTGCCGTGTCAAACAAGTTTGCAAGATACCGTAAAATTTGTAGAGGGAAGTATTTTTCTATTGTGGTGTGGGCATGACAGCTTTACGAATGACGTCAAGAAAAAATGATGTTCTACAGAGCAAATATCTGGCAAGTTATTACACACTGCTCACCCTCTGCCCACATGACTCAGATGTTTCAGGCATTTATCTTTAAAAGATAAAGAAAGGTCAATGCAATATATAATTTAAGATTAGTAATTAGAGAGAGGATAATGAGGAGGTTTAGCCATTTTCTGTATAACTGAGATTATAATACAAACTTAACCAAATGTGCTAGAAGTGGCTGTACAATTTCACTAATTCTCTCAAAACTGTAACACCATCTTACATGCACTCTCACATTTTGAACATACAAATACAAAACAAAAATAAATCCTTGTTTGCACAAACAGTTCTAATAGAAACCCACGCCTTAAAAAGTTAACGATCAGTACAGTAACATAAAAAAATAGATGCTTTTTACTTCAGATCTTTTGCAGCAGAAGATCCAGCTCCTGGCTATCTCTTAGTACTTGCTAGGATGGATATTCTTCAAATATATTTAAGACAGCATATTTTTAATGCTTGTTTACTGTTCTTTCTTTCAGTTAAACAAGACCACTACGCAGCATGTCCAATGCCTTCCCTAGGTGGACATCTGCTCACCTAAATTTATCTGAGATTCACTAATATAAGCCAAAAGCAGAGTGTCGTATATCATAACTGACGATAAAGTTTAACCAATGGTACAGTCTGCAGAGAGAAATTATGAGCGGCCACATATAGTAACCAAAACAGGATGCCTAGAGAACAGAACAAGAACAAAAAGTACCTCCCAACTCTCTCTCGCTGTCACAAATAGTAAGAAATTCCTGGAAGCAACAGTGAATTCTATCTATTTAGTAACCCTCACCGAACCTCTATTCTCTGATCCTCTTCAATGTTTCTCTGAAATGAGAAAAACTTTCACTGTCTCCCTCCTTCAAGTGTTTCTTCACATCTTTAAAGAATACCAGTATGTGGAGCATATGGGCTGTGAAGCACTGACTTAAAAAAAAAAAAAAAAAAGAAAAAAAAGCCTTGTCCCCAGTATATCAAACTTACTCATGTGTCCACTGATTCTGTATTAACAATTTCTAGCAAAGTGTCCAATAGAGACATCAGGCTTAGCAGTACGCAGTGTCCCAGATCTGGAATCCTCAGAAAGTACTGGCATCATATTTGCCATCTATCAATCAATCCTCAAGCACAAAGATGGCTGAAAGCAGGAGGTGACAAACTACAGTTGACAACTTCCCCATTCCACCACTTCAGTTCACAGAGGTGCTCTGGTTGACAGGAATATTAGTCTTGTTCATTCGTACCACATTCTTTTCCACAGAAATTTTAATCCTAACTAAAATATTTTCAGGGGGCACTTTTTAAAGATGTCACCTTGCTTTTAATGTGCTCTTTTCCCTTATTCCATAGACAGGACAATTTCATTTGTCCTCTGCTCAAGTCATTCTTGATCAATAAAAGGCTCCTCCTATGGAAGTATTTTTGTTCCATGCTTCTGATAGGGTACTCTCAAAAAGTTTCCATGCTACCTACCAAGATTCAACCTCAGCTGCTCCGTTTCTTTTCAATAATTCTCATTTTTATGAATATTTGCTTTAAGTAGCTTTAAGAAGCTGTGCACTATGCTGACTGCTGTTGCTGTATCCAAGCATATTAAAATCACTATTGCAAGGCCTTACGTTTTGAACCAGGTCCTACATGTTCCCCAGGAAAATGTCTGAGATTGACTCTCTCTCATTGGCTTTCTAATCAACTGCTCCACAAAACAGACATGTCTGCAAAATTTAGATTGTCTCGTGTCCCAGCGCAGCCCTGGTTCAGTTTGCAACAGAACAGTTGGGAGTCATCTCTTACTAGTGTATCCAAAACTGCAGAGACTCTCTGACTTCCCCTAAGTTCCTACAATCAGTACCATCGTGTTGACCAGGGTATAGTGTTGAGTTATTACCATCTTCTTCCTACTCAGGACTTAAATTTCACGCTTGGAAATGTGTTATTTTTTGCAGTTATTAACAAAGATATTCAGTGTTACTCAGTGATATGGTTGATTTATTAATTTGATTTGCTTAAATTTTTCTGTAATTCATAGCACTGTACCATTATCAAAAAGCCTAGTGAGTATTCACTGAAATGCCCACCATCGTGATGCAAAGCAGATAGTCAGAAACTTTAAATTAGGTTAACAAAATTTGTAGGGTGATCTTCTGCAGTTTATAGTTATGCTAAAGCAAATAGTACAGTACTGGACTTCAAAGTTCAAATACTGACAGACTTGTCTGAAAAGTTTCCTTAGCCCACAACAGAGTGAGCGTTCCTCACTTCTGGAATATCTACCCCGCACTCATCTCCAAGCCTGGAACAATGTGATAGGTAATAAATTCAGGATTAACCTAATATATTTTAAGTCGTTATTAATGGAACCCACTAATCTGCCTGCGCTTTTAAGTGCTATTACATCAGTCAAAACATAAGAGATGTGACAGACAATTCATGCACGCAAAGCTGCAGGTCGCTGATTTATCTATAGATGTGGAATGTTTTCTTCTGCTTCAATCAAGCTAAGAAATTGGTGTCAAATGTTTCAATGTATAGAAAAAATAACCAAAAAAATCAGCTTTGTACTGCTGTAGATACACAGCACCACACGGAGGAGAATACAAGGAACAGGCAAAAGGACTGTAGCTTGATTTTCTGTGTGATACTTTAAAAAATCGTGTGTTTGAAAGATAAAACCTCTTTCTTGTAAGAAGCCTAATATTCAGAATATGACCTGCAAATGACACTTCAAATTTTTCAAATATTTCAACAGCAAATTGCTCGTGAAATTCACAGCTACACAAAGTAATTTTCTTTTTTCTTCTACTAAAATAGCAGTTCTTTTGAACAATCATGATGGATGGTGCAGTGTTTTGTATAGTAATATTTTCATGTTTTAATTACACACATATTCAGTAGAGTTCTCAGATGTTTTTCACTGCATCACCTCACAAAGGATCCTGTTTTTTCACCATTACTGTACACTCAACCTCAGAGTCTATGGAATTTTATCAGGAAGATCTGACAGAATAATAGTCAACGATGGATAGAAAAGGAGCATCTAGGTTTGGGGTGGAAGTTATTTCCTGACTGAAGGGTTTTGACACTATTTTTTTTCTGTTTACTGGATAAATGGGGTGTCTGTGCCCAGGTTCTGGCAGTGAGGGCTGCAGGGCCGAGGCTCTGTGAGGCAAGGTCCGGGTTGTCTGTGGCCAAACACAGCTGGTTCTAACCGGTTCTAGCCTGTCCCAGACACTCCAACGGTGCCCCCACAGAACACAGTTGAGCCCCTCAGCGAAGCTGGGGGTGCTGGGGCTGTGAACGTGGAGAGCCCTGGCAGGAGCAGGCTGTCCCTGAAGACCTGATGCCTGGGGAAAGGCCAGTCCTGGACCTAAATTCAAAGCATCATCAAAACACTGACAAAGGCAGACAATTTATGCACACAACAAAACGCCACCCCTTGTTGCTTCACCCCTTTACAACAATAAAATATTTCCCCGGATTATTCCACTCTGGCAATGTCCAAGCTGGGTTTTGCCTGATACTTCTCCCAATTACCATCCTTATCAGCACCCATGAGCTTTTACATCACACTCTAACTATCCTTTTCAGGATGGAGCAGTTGGGAGGATGTCTGGCAGCCAGAAAAGTTCATCTCACTGCACTGGAATTCTCTATAAAAACATATTTTTCATTTAAATTTTTATTCTTACCAGACTCCAGATAATTTGTTTTTTCCTTACAGTGGCCTTACAAAAAACTGCATTCAAACATTCAATAGCACTTTATCTTGAACTCCCTTCTCCCTAATTCGTTTATATTTATGAAGTAAATTAATTCAAAGTCAGAATTTTAAACAATTCTTTATAGACTCTAGTGTACTTGAAGTGTATACTGGAAATAATCAGAAAAAAACAAGCACAGGAGTTCTGATTGAGGACTACAACATGAACTCAAAATGGCTAGTAAATAAAACACAGCACACAGAATCTTAACTTTTTGTTAAAACAATATATTCTTGTACCTGTAAAGATCTAAATCTTTCTGGGTCTTTGACACTATTGCTCACTCCAGTCATATCAGTGTAACCAAAAAAAGTTAAGCATTCAGCACTCCAAAGGTGTCAAACTGACAGATGAAAATTAACAATAATACTGCTTTCAGTATTTACTTTAAATTGTCTTCCTTAACGCCTTGCCATTGAATCCTTTACTTTCTGTCCTTTTCAGATGATTTGTTCTTCTGTCCCAGGCCATGTGTCACCATGGAGAACTGCTGACTTGGTCTAAATGCAAGCAGCTTGTCAGAAACACCATCAAATCTCAGTTAAATATAGGTGGTGAACCATAATGCATGTGCCACTTCTACTGTAGTCACCCTCACCAGTTCCAAAAACTCAAGGAACTAGTCACATGCTCTATTTTTATTCAGCCTGGAGACTTTGCACACTGCAAGTAGCAGAAAGTCTGCAGGAAGCAGAAAACAATATGTAAAGGGGGCCAAGCTACAGAAAATCGCATCTGAGTTGTGGAAAAAAAATTAGCATGTAGTTTAAAAGTCTGTGATAGGGTCTAAAGAAAATAAATCCTTCACCTCTCAAATGGTAGCACTCTTTCTTTAGGACAAGGCACCGACTTTATATCCTAGTAATTAAATAAATTCCTGAAGGCATCATACTTCTGATGAGACACAAAACGGGAATTCTGGCCCCCATTCTTAAAACCTGACAGTTTTCACAAGCAGAGAACTAATAATCTTCACGTTTTGGCCAAATTTCATTTGGGTAGTTATATTCCAACTAACTACTCGGGTAATTTCAAATGTCTAAGAGTCACCAAAACAAATTACACTACATCTTAGCTCTCAGACCAGAATATAAGGAACTAGAAGGTCACCAAGATAAACAGCAATAGATTGGTAGACAATTCCAAATGTCAGTAAAGCAATTTTGCAGAAGATATAAAATGCAATGGAGAGCCGAGGCAAAATTTTTGAATATTATGCTGAAAAGTATACAGGAACCTCGGTAACAGCCATATGCCCAGCATTCATTAACCCACAAAACCTGAGTTTTGGTTTAGACAGTGGCTCCTTTTACATTTTATTTATCAACAAAGGCTATCCTCAAGTTCAGAGAAGTTGCTGCCTGCATTTTGGCCAAAGAAAGCCCTGCTACATGTGCATAATCTGTTTTCAGACACAAGAGAGTGCAATAAGGATAATTCTTCCATATTCCTTAAAAGGAATAACACAAGCACAGGAGAAACACTTCACCAGAGGGAAGCAGGTAAACAAGACAAGTAGTAAAAAAAATTAATACAAAATAAACTCTAATGATTCACCAGGTGCAAAAATGACCCGAAAGCATCCTTGAAAACAGGTGAAGTCAAAGCAACACAATCACTTAGAACTTATTAAGCAAAGTAAAAAAAAAAACCAACACTTTAATTTCTCAGAAGGGTTAAGGTTGTATTATAAAAGGCAAAATTTCATGCATTAGAAAAGCCTGAGAAGGGATAATAGAAAGTGATGGTTTCATATCACTGATATTTTTCAGATAAATAACTTGGTAAGTTCAAATCAACTGCATGCATCAAGGCACTAGAACAGAAGGATGTTTTTCATTGTTTCAAAAACAGAAAAAGAAGGATTTTGGAATAAGGGAACAAAAAGAAAATAATATTCTCTTTTTGGAGTATAACAGGAAAGTTTAGCACTTACAACCTTAGAATTCTTAAGATATCAGTCATTCGATGTACTACATCTGAAAAGCACTGGAAGTACACCAGAAAAATAGGAAAATATTTTCGTCCTAAATTTGTTAGCTTAAGGCCATTGATGATATAAAATATCCTACTAAAATAACCTACCACTCATTTTAAAAATACATGTAGCCACTGAAACAGTGCTATAGTACTTGATATACAACTACATGCACTATTCAAACCATAATAATTCTGATGAAAAAGCTTCTAAAACCCTGAGAAGTTTATAAACTTATCCCAGAGTATATTTATAAGTATGTTGTACACTTGGAAATACTAAGAGTGTATCATGTTTATCTTTCGGAATAAATTAAAACCTAATGTAATAACACAAAAGGTTGTTTTCTCTTAGGAGGGAAGAGATCATCACTCTGGTTTGTGACTAATATTCTATCCTTGGTGTTACACTCTACCACTTCCATTTGATATCACATACATAAAAATCCCCATCCCTTTCAAGGTCTTCACTAAAATTCCTCCACTTTCTAACATTCGCTGGTAAGCTCTCTCTTTGTCAAATATGAAATTTAACTTTTTCCTTAGTCAACTTCCCTCTATTTTCTATAAGTAACAACTTATCCTGCTGAACATTTCAATAATATGCAAATAAATGAAAAACCACACATTTTAATCCTGGCAAAGAAAACTGATTCCTAAAAGAAGGAGCTAAAGAGAGACTACAAACACATTTTAAATATATTTGTTAGCTCCCTCTTAACACTTCTAACAAGTTATATTAAACACTTGAGCACGACAGTGAAACGGATTGCTCTGCAATGTGCTACCTCCTCATACAAGCATTTTACATTCACAACAAGTAAAGCATTGACATGTCTTTTAAAATGGCTATAATAAAAACGTAACTCATTCATCTGAGACTCTCAAAATTCACCTATGCAGCCCTTCAGAAAGACGGTTTTCACATCAAGTTCTCCAATGAGTTCTTCTATTCTGACAGGGTATTTACGAGAGAGCAAAATGATTGTGTTTGAGGTGCCCCACCTTGATACCAAAAGTAGGATTTGAAAATCAGATATTCAAACTCGCAGAATTTTTCACTTTGTAAAACAGTTTTGTGTTTGTCAGTGAGCTTAGATAACGGCACAAGACAATTCGAGAACCCCAACCTTGAGAACAGAAGGCTCCAGGGAGACCTAATAGCAACCTTCCAGTATCTGAAAGGGGCTCCAGGAAGGCTGGAGAGGGACTGTTCCCAAAGGCCTGTAGTGACAGGACAAGGGGCAACGGTTTTAAATTAGAGAAGGGCAGATTTAGATTGGATGTTAGGAAGAAGTTCTTCACCATGA
>VWZK01010582.1:8433-50539 GCA_013396935.1 Baryphthengus martii
TCCTCCCGGCCCCCGGGGCTCGCTGCGGGCTGGAAGCGGGACCGGGGAGCATCTCTGGGTCAACCTTTTCTTTAACTTGAATTTCTCCCACCCAGCGGACCGAACGTAGTGACGAGGCCGGTCGGCGGGGATTAGTGCGGAGTGGGCGCGGGTGAGGACTGGGATACGGGAGCGCCTCGCCCGCTGCCCGGAGCTTCTCTGAGGTGGAGCCCGGGCACCCACGCTGGCCCACGGACTCCGTCGAAGGGGTAGGGACAGAGAGACAGAGTTATCTTCCCTCCGCATGAGTGAAACTAATTTGTATTTAATTGCTTCTCTCAAGAATAAAACCTCAGTGGTTCTCCCCCCTTCCCCACCACCCCGCCCCCTGCAGCCGCGGGGTTCTGTCTTTTCCTGCTAGTCGTGGAGGTGGAAATCGCTGAGAATACCCCTCTCCCCTGCTCCTTGACTCCTTCAGCTGCACGGTCACCCAGTCGCAACCCACGGGGCACAGTTACCCCGGGCAGCCGCCTACGGCTTGCACTCCCCTGACACTCCCCGACTCCCACCCTCCATCCCGACGGAGCGCGGGCTACGGAGCGGGCATGGGTGTGAGTGGCGGGGCCGTGCCACTGGCGGGGCCAAGCAGCTCGGTTTCATGGCTTCGGGTTTCAGGGTTTTAACCTCGACTTCTGCAGAGGGAAAAACACTAAGAAAAAAAAGAAGAAGATATGAGTGCGTGGAAGGGGGTTACGTGGGTAAGCACCCGCGGGGCAGGGATGCCTGGGGCTGCCGAGAACCGGGATGACCCCGCTTGTTGTGGCCCTGTTGGCCCCGTCCTGCTGGCAGCATCCCCGGCCTGATGAGGGGATGCTGGTGGCGCCTCGATGGTCCTTTCTTGAGCCTACGCTTGTGCGGAGCCTTCAGGAAAACTTTGGAAGACAAGTCCGAGGAAGTCAGGATTAAACCAAATGTTACTATGCAGAGGCTGTCTTGGGAGAGGAGGAGGGCAGCAGAGCTGATGTGGCCTTTGGTGGCCTCATGATTAAACGTAAAGGTCATAGCAAGCCCCTCCCCAACTCGACAAAGCTATGAAAAAGAGGAATCATAATATCATAAAGTGTTACCTTGTTCTCACTTCATTCCGTAGTACCAGATAATTGCTTTTTCAACTCAATTGAAATTCAGTTCCTGTTATTGTGATGTTACTGCTCCTCCATGAGCTTCAGCATTTGTCTAAAACATCCATGTCTTGTCTATTAGTGTCTCTTGCTCGTTTTCTGGACTGGATTGACAACCAATTACATTTAATGCTGTGTTAAGTAACAGTTTCCAGAAATGAAGTAGGTGAGGAGGCTGTGGAGGAGATAAGAGGAAGTTGTCTTTTTCCTGGGCTGCCTGCCTAGGCTCCAGGAGCACCTCACCTTCAGGCATGAAGCCTAGGCTATGTAGCCAGGCCAACGCTAAAAACAAGTCACTATTCCTCAGGGAGCTAGTCTTTTTGATAAATAACAAATGCCTTTTATTTTCAATAACTGATACCTTTTATTTTAAATTTCATAGCTAATAAAGTCTGGTTGACAGGGAGCAAGAGTGCCAAGGGCAGTGAAAGTTAGCAACATGCAAGCAGCCTGTGAACTTGAATAACATCTTCAGCAACATATCCACACTCCAGTAACAACAACCCCCAGCCAGAAATGGTTGAAAAACATATGCAAAGAAAGGAGATCCAGAAACAACACAAAAGAATACTGTGGCAAGCAGCAGAAAAAAGTTGCAGTCTGCAGAGCTCTCACTGTCACTCCTTCCAGCTTTACAACTGTTTCTGAAGGAGGTTACTTTTTCCCATGGTCAAATCAATGTCTGTCTCTCCATCTCCTCCCATTGGCTTTAGTGGCAGAATCGAAGGTACTGAAAATGAATTGAAAAGGGAAGGAGTGGGTGACATTGTGAAATCTTCAACTAAAACACACCTGCCCGCATTAGTATAGTTATCCAGTTATCAGATTGAGTGTAGTAGACTATTCATTATGAGAATCAAATGATTCTAGAAGTTTTATATTGAAAGGAGGCTACAGATGACATAACCATTCCTTCCCTGAAAAGGCAGTTGTGGATGTGATGGGATGTTCCTTTCTCTTTTCTGTGGTAAGTGGTAGCTCAAAGTTTAGATATTTGCAGTCCACCACATTTTCTCACATTTGTGTAAACTTAGTGGTTCGAAACAAGTTAAATCACTCTCTAGTTTTGAGAGCAGAGTGGGCAGGGACCTTGGATGGAGCACATGCAACAGGTGAAATGATGGTTGCACTTCTGCAGCTACACTTGACTGCCTGGGGGTGCTGACACCAGTTAGAACATCAGAGATTTCTCTGCTGCTCCCACACGCAGCCCATGAAAGGCAATCAGTCTTCATAGGGAGCAGCTCAAATAATTCATGTGCCATAATAGTTGTGTATTGCCAGTAAAATGATACTGAACAGTCGATTCTTCAAGAAAAAAGATTTGCCCGTCACCCTAGATAATTACTAGGGTGTTACATATCTAAAAAAATCCCTAAACCCCCATGATGGTATGTAAGTATGGACAAATTAGTGATGACTCCTGAACGTAGAGCTCCCTGGCTGAAATAGGAGGCTCTCTGCACATGAGCAGGGTGGCAGAAATAAGCCTTTGCCTCCTCGACCCTTCATATCATGAGGACTGGGTTGTACAACACCTCCCCCCTGCTCCCCCCCATTGTGCAAACATATGGTTGGTGTTTCCTCAGTAGGGAGCCCCCAGCTGAGATTGCACCTGTGGTATAGTCAACAGTAAACATGACTAAAGAGAGTTAACCTACTTATGCGCACCGAGAGAGGTGAGTTTACCCACTTTTATTTACTGCTACACCACCAGACTGCGCTTCAGCATAAATTGGTTCAAGGTGCCTCGCTTCAGCAGTTGTACAGAGAACTGGCTTCTTAGTTATTCTGTAACTCAAAGGTGTGCAAAATCACTGCCTAACTGGGAATAAAATTATCATAAGCACAATTATGCCTGTGCTGAAAGGACAAGGTCAGAAGAGAGAATCCAAAATGTCAACAAGACTAGTTCATGATGGATTGGCCCAGACAAAGCTGTCCGATGTTATACATCACAAAAAGTTAAAAGATGATGTAATTTATGTGTTAAACTCATTGTCAATTCACACCAGAACCCGAGGAACGGCAAAATCAGTTGTAGTACTTTCGGCCATATGGCACGTTTTGGGATGTGTGGTGAGGGTGGTTGGCAATACACGATTTTTATCTTCGGCATGTCAGCAAAGCACTTTCTGAGCTGACAGTAGCTTTTGCATTTGGCATCAATAATCCTGGGGGACCCTGTGTCAATCTACTCTCTCTGCCATGGCTTCATGACAACTCACTCTTCTTTTGAAAGAGAAGGTCTTTGTGCAGCCAAAATGGTCTCGGAGTCAATCCTTTTGCTCCAGACTTTTGACATTGCTAGGTCAAACCTCTTGGGCTGGTGCATCATGGTTAGGTTGGGCTATTCAAGGGCAATTTGGTGGCTTTAGCAGCTTCTACCAGCCCTCAAATATTTCTTGCAGGGCTTCTTGTGCTTTTTCCCCATCATTTCCTCTCTTTCTTTTTCTTATAGCCATATTCTTTTTCTTATAGCCATATTTTACACTAAATCAACACAGTTAATCAGTAAACATCCAGAAAAGTTTGGTCAACATCAATGTTCATACCATTATTTTGTATTCATGACTACTGAAAAAAAAAAATCCAATAAGAATCTGCATGCTTTTGTTTTAAGAGTAGGAGGTGAAGACCTCACTCTTTTCTTTGCCTCTTGTCAGATCATTGCAAGTGAGAATGGGAGAGCTGCCTCTTGTAATGGTTGCATGATAATTCCAATTAGAAAATCTTTGTTATAATGTTGCTAAATTGTATCAAGGACATTTTTTTTTTTTTTTTTTCACTCAGAACTTTGGGAATGAAAACAAAGATTATGGCAGTGAAGTTCCAAGGTTCAAAGAAGAGCTCTTACACCAATTAGGTCAAGTTAGAAAGAGTTTGGGAAACCCACCAAACCAAACGGATCCTATGTATGCAGCAAATCACTGGACTTGAAGGCATCTTTGAAGGTTCACTCCTCCCTGAAAAACCTTCATTCACTCATCTCCCTGAATGTATGCGTGCACCCTTAGTAATTGAGTGCAACGCCGCTGGAGATGCACACAGACTGCAGCTTGCACTCCTGGCTGCTCTGTGCCATTTCCTGAGAGACTTATATTGTCAGGCACATGGACCAGACAGCAAAGTCCCCTGGCATGGAGGTGGAGGTGAAGGAATGGAGTAAAAAAGGATGAAGAAGAGAAGATGAAGACACAGATTTGGGTTCACTTCTGGAAGTTGGAAAGGGGATATAACTATGACTTGGCCTTCAGATTAGGAGTGAGAGCTGAAAATGATAAAAGTGGAGTAAGAATGGTTTGGTTAAGAAATTAAAGCTGGGTAAAGAAGGAACCTGGATCTGAGGATTAAAAAGAGGATCCTGGTTTCTGGAAAACAAGAGGAAAACTTACTGAGGGCACTTTGAGTAAGCAAGAAGCTGTGTGAAGGGCTGGAGTACCTAGAGCTGGCTGGGTAAAAGAGTCTTGGACTTTTTGAGCCATGCAGAGAGGATTGGGTGGGAATGCAGGCGTAGACAAAATTTTCATCTATGATGGAGCAAAGAGAAAAGTTCAAAGAATGAGGAAAGGTCTGACAGGGATTGGCTTCAGATGGAGTAAGTACCATGGCAGAAGTAGCTGTTCCAGACAGAGCTGAGTTTTTTTCAGCATGATGCTATATGTCCTGCAGACATGATGAGGGTGGAAATTGGGGCCATTTGGAAAATAGATACCTTCAGATCATAAGTACATTGTTGACACAATGAACAGAAATGATTGTTTCTCTTTTCTGGAAATATAACTCTCCTGGACCTTGCATTGGACCGTATTTATTGCCTTAGGTCAGTCTGCAAAAGACAAGACCACAGATACGGCTTTTTTTGATTTTAGTGTAGCTTGCTATTATGTCCTTAAAGAAAAAGACACATGCTACACATATGTGTATATATATATTTATTCAGAACATGCAAAGGTGGTAGCTGCATGTAAGATGTTAGATATGGTGTGGTAAAAATACTAGTTAAATTGATTAGGATAGATACAAGCCCTCTTCCCTCCCTCATGTTTGCTGAAGGTACAGAAAAGAGACTAGAAATGCAGTTTAGGTCAGATATTCAGAAGGGGGCTGAAGCTCAGTGTTGCAATGCCTAAATTTTAGATATTTGGCTTTCCAAGGGAATTCTCAGCCTGGAACTGCATTCCAGCTTATTGCAATTGCAATCTTGATAAGTGGGCACCTCAGAAGGGTCTTGCTGCATGGCCTCAACCTCCCCTCCTGCCCTCTCCCTCTCCCTCTCCCTCTCCCTTACAGCCTAAGGGAGGCTNCCTCAGAAGGGTCTTGCTGCATGGCCTCATCCTCCCCTCCTGCCCTCTCCCTCTCCCTCTCCCTCTCCCTCTCCCTCTCCCTTACAGCCTAAGGGAGGCTGAGCTCACCTGCTTTGTTTAAATATCTGCTCTGGAATGAAATGCAGTGCCCAGGGTGAGTAGCTCAGATATAGCTGACTACATTATGGATACCAAAGTTAAGCAAAATTAATGTGATGTCCTAGTCAAAAAAGCCAGGAATTTCCAGTGATAAATAACAATCTTTGAGGATGCAAATTTCGAATGTGATGGTCTCCAGGGACATTTCAGTATCCAGCTATCTGTATCCAAAAAGTTGAGGTGAAGTAGTTTTCCTTTGTATTTGGTTTTGTTGATATAAAAGATCAGAGCTCCTATTTGTGTTTTCGTTGTGTTTCTGCATTTGCATCAGGGTTGGTAAGCAACCCTAGGCTTCTTTCAAAAATCTTGAAGCAGAAAGTAAGTCCAGTTATTTTTGAATAACATTTTTTAATTCAAGCACCAGAGCGAGGTGGCAGCTTTCTATGGGTTCATCTTTAGTGAGGCAGGAGGCAACTAACTCTCTTGATATTAACTGGTTTGAATGGGATCTTGCAAAATGTCTACTGAAAGGTAATGTTCACATCCTTGGGGTAGTTAAAGTGGATTTTGATGAGTGAATATGTATGCATATACATAGGAATTTGTCTCCCATACCTGAGATATTTTTCTCTATTAGTTATGGATGAGATATCTTTTCTGCATGACATTGCTGTCAGTGTAGAACATTTTTGGGCAATGGGTCTGTGAGACATACGGATAAAAAAAAAAAAGCCTTTTACAACTATATTAAGTGTTGGCATCTCTTACAGGACTTTATGACAATTTTTTTTTCTCCTTAAATCTCCTACTCCTGGATTTATGTAATTAAATGACAATCTCAGCTCTTGTGAAAAATAAAAGATATGGATTTTCTACATCATGATTCTAGAGGGATGCTTTAAAAAAGTGATTTCAAACTATCCTGAATGTGCAGCAACCAACAGAGAAATAAAATGAAACCCACATTTATTAGGAAAAATCTTGAAACTTTTAACTGTGCTTGTCATTTTAAAAGTTGACTTATGATTTAGATTAGACATTAAGAACAGCTTTCTATCTTTCTGTTGGAAAACACAAGAATAGATTGCCTAGAGTGGCAGTGGGAGGATTTTGAAAATAGATTGGACAAATGTCTGCCAGGAATGGTTCAATTGCAGTCGATCCTGCTCAACTCAAAGGGGTGCACAAGTGAGCCCTAATTCTTCTGAGCTGCAGCACGTTATGCTCTCTGAGAGCTGGCGGTGGTTCGCTCCATCAGCGTCAGCACAGGAGCCTGGTCGGGTTACACTGAGGCACGGTGGTCGTCAGGCACAGATGGACAGGCTGCTCCCATCCTTCCTGGGATGCGCACAGTGGTGGGGACTGCCAGCACTGACGGGAGGGCTGTCACGGCTGGGATTCACCCTCCGCCCTGCCTGACCTTTCCGCTTGACTTCTCTGAGCATATTTTTGGTCATAAGCAGTTCCTCTGGGCAGCCAGGAGCGAGGTAGGGAGTCACCTTCTCTGCAAACGTTATACATGAATAAACACCTTCCCAGGCTTACTTAACCCCAGTCTGCTGTGTGTCTGTTTCCCTGCTGACACACCATTAGCATCTGAAGCATCTATATTTCCTGAATCGCAACAAAGATAACTTATCATTCCAGCTGCTTATCTCAGACCTGCCCTGTGGATCCGGCGCAAAGATTTCCCCTTTAGCATGTAACAACAGGTGCTTGATACTGACTTTGAAATGGCCCCCCCCTTTTTTTTTTTAAAAAAAATAAATTTGGGATTCTTGCCCTGTACATTTTGCATCTCTCTTTCCATCTCTATGCCCATATAGCTTGGTTTATTATTATTGGACTACTGGCCTGTATCTTGCTGGCAGTGATATCAGTTCCGTGCAATATATGCCCCAGGAAGTTTCGGATGCATTAGGAGCATCTTTGCATTGCACTCGTCAAAGTTGGTGTGCCATTTAGAAAGTGGACTGGGAGAGGATTAGATACATATTCAGGAAATTCTTTTGGAAGCCACAGGAATATGGAAGTATAGGAGCAAATGTCTGTATAAGTACCTTTTTCATGTCTCTCTCTTTTTTCTGTTTTTTCTTAATGACTCCGCTGGATATCAAGTCAGCACATACCGTGTTAAGCATAGGTACACTTTCTGAGAAAAGAGTCAGCAGAGGCAAAAGTGCCCATAGTAAGTAGTGTGGTGGCCCCAGAGGACAGGAGGGTAGGACTGGAGAGAAGTGCACCCAGGAGGCGTACCTTTGTGATCGCTCTTCCAGGGAGTTTCACTCTACTCCCCTGGCCAGCCAGATTTGGCATTGCTGGAAGTAGCTTGTCTGGTGAGCTCCTTGATGCTCTTTCTTGCATATGTGGTAGACTAGAGTGTGTTTCTTGTCTCTGCTGCAGCCTGAAGCCACCAGTGAGCCCTTGGCTTGCTTGGGGCTGCCCATAGGTGTGCTTGCTGCTATATGCACGTCCATGGAGCCTGGCCCCAAAAGGTGTGACCCCTCTGAGGGTTTGCTCATGTAAGATGCTGGTTCAGCCTTGATCTTCATATTTATGTGCACCGCTATAGACTTCACTGGGAATTGTTAAGGGAACTGCCAGTTTAGAAATGTTACAACTTTTTTACTGTGCCTTTATATAAGAAAATAGACACTCCAAAGGAGGAAGATCAGGGCAAGAAGCAAATCTTTATTCATGCAATACTGAGTACTGCTGCCCCTAAGTTACATGCTTTGTCATGCCATGAAATCGTATCTGAAGTGGTGGAAAGGAGCACATAACTAATCACACAGTCAAGATTTATTGGCTAGAATTTTAACATCAGAGATAGGAGAAGTGTGATAGAAACACTGGTGCTGTCACCTATAGATACATTCCTTGATGCTTTTCATCATAATATTCTGCTCCCTCTTGCTTATGTAGTTTTGCCACCTCTCTTGATTTGAGTGTTCCAGTGCTTGGTATTTTTACCCAGATCAAGATCCAGGAGATAAGTGAAAGTATAAGCAGCCCATCTTTCATTTCCAACAAAAAACTTACAAAGTTGCGAAGTTTGCAAGGAAAGCCTTGCCAATGCAATGAGAGAGCTAAACCACCTTAACTGCAGGTACTTGCTTTTACTGCTATTTAAAAAAAACCCAAGCAACAAAAACATAGTTTTACAGCTAATCTATGAGGCTTTTTGTGCATGGCCTGATTTGCAGCTTCTTAATGCTCGGGACTGGCAGTATTGTTTATAGCTTTGCCAAGCTTGTAACAATGAAAGAGCGTTTTCTCTGGCTAGTCTCTGATTCAAGGCAAATTATCCTGGAAACAGTCAGTTTTGTGGTTCAGTCGTTTCAGTGAATGAAATTAAGGGAAAATTATATATTTGAACATCCTAAAGAATTATTATTTCATTGGGAAGATCTAACACAACATGCTTTGGTACCGAAACCCAGAATTTTGTAGGACAAGGGAAAACATGAATCCAAATTCTGGTATTTCTGAAAATGTCAGTTTACAACTGCTTTTTTAGCCTGGGCCAGATACAGTCCTTGCAGGCTCCATATGTATTTAACAAGTTTCAGCCTCTCCCCTCACCTGGTCATGACCAGATTGTGGATGGAAAAAGGGATCCTAAGTAAGTGGGTTGGAGAAGGATTCCCCTGTGACCTCTCTTTGTGGTGTCTTTGTATTTCCATCTTTCTGGTTAGAGGAAATACCAGTGAGGGTCACTCTCTTGTGATTTTATCTTATGGGATGAGACCGGAGTACAGAGATGAGGAAAATACTGGACATGCAGAAAGATGTGGGGAGGATGAGGCTTCAAACAAGAGAAAAGAAGAAATAGGGGAAAGCAAAGCAGGAATGAGGTGAGGTTAAGAGGATGAAGGAAGCATCAGGGTCCAAAGTAGGATAGAATATGAGGCTGAAAGGGGATAGAGAGAGAAAGAGGACAAAGGGCTTGTAGCTCCCAAAGGGACACAGGGCAGTATTCAAGAGTGCCACCTCGCAGCATTCGTGCTCTGACTTGCAAGTAGCACTGGACGTGCTAGCCTTGGACATGTTCCCATGTACCTCTGGTGAGCACCACTTAAAAGATAATAGCTTGTTACTGCCATTATTTTAAGCAAGAAATGGTGCCACAGAGCTAATTGTGAGTGGAGGACGTAATTCTTCTACCCAGTGATACATTTATTTTAAAACAAGTAATAGTTTTCCTCCTCCTGATTTCCATCTGTCTGAAGGGTATGAAGGTTGAATAATTGAGCCTTCAGAAGTTACAACATGACAGAATTAGTTTTTTTCTCTTTTATATATAAACTAAAATGTGCTGGTATGGTGACATATCTGGCCACAGTTGACTAAGACTGGGCATCCAAAGTTGAGTGATCTCTTGTGAAGAGTTTTATCAAATGACCACATGCTTTTAAAAAGGTTTTAGTTGCCTATAACAAATATGGATAATAATCATACATTGTGTGCACATTATTTTCATCCCAAAGCCTCCCTCATAATGTGGGTGGAACACTTTGTTCATCACTGAAAATTAAGCCTCACCAGGGTAGGAAATCTCACCTGTGATTTGCTGGATAATGAGCTCATTACACTCAGTCTTCTGGTTGGAAGTGAAAAAAACTGTCACCTTTTTATTTTGTTGGGGAGAATGGAGAACAGGACTGTGCCATGCAGTGTTGAGTTATCCTTACTGGTTGCCCCAAAACTTCTCAGTGTACATGACCTACGGGCATCCGTTAATGTTATATTGTTCCCTGTCATGATGGCTGGTGCTCACCCTGACCTTCCTGTCCCTCTGAGACATGAAGTTACTGGAATAGGCCAAGAAAGATTCTAAGGGCCCAACTTGTCTGTGCTAATGGGCACAGAGCAGCTGCAGCAGCCTTATAGACGGGGCCCTGGTTTGACAGCTGCATTCCTCCTCCTTCTCAATCGCTTTTCAATATAGCTCCAAAATGACAATTTGAGGTTGGTAGAGTGAGTGTAACTCTTGGGAACAGAGGTTTATTATTTTTCTGGCCTTATATGCTTCATAATTTCCAGTGAGGGCACAGCAAAGGCAGAAGTCTTAGTTGCACACTGAATATTCAACTGACTGTTCTGCATCTACTAATTCTTAACCAGCGAGGAGCCATTGATGCTTCGAGGAAAATTAGATTTGTCAGTTCATTCACATTTAAAAAATAATCTTATGAATCTACATTCTCTCCATCCTACCTATAGCTCCTCTATCACTATCTTTGCACAGTGTAAGCCCCAGGTTACCTGGGTTCCCGCGGCACGTGCAGAACGCACGGCGATCTGTTCAATTTTAATGAAAAGCATTTCCAAAATTAATTACCTAGAAACAAATATTAAATGACTGCTCTGTAAGACATAGGAAGACGAATTATTGTGAAGGAATGAAGGCTGTTATGAATGTTGCCGTTGTGCTCTGGAATGCAGCCCCCACATCCTTCCCCGGTCCTCCGCCCCAATGGAAATGTAATAGCACCGAAAGCTCCGCTCCTTTCAAGATTTAGATATGTGCCTCATTTCCAGCAGGTGGATGATGCTGGTGATCTGATGTGCCCTGAATTAAGGATGTCTGTAAGGTTGTTTTTTTCTTTTTTTCTTTTTTCTTTTTTTTTTTTTTTTTAAAATTGAGACTTCGAATTGTGTTATACTGAGGCTAGCAGTGACTTCAATTAATTCTGGATGTGATGGCAGGACCCACATCTCCCCAGCTCTCTGGCCCCATGCTCGCTTGCAGGCTTTGCAGAACCACTGCCTGGATCTGATCTCTCTCACGTGGAAGAGCTTTTGTGCCTCTCCAGTAATTCTTCAGCATGTTGTTTAGGATTTGAAGTTATAAAAACCTAAATAGTAAGTCAGAGTTAAACATAGCATTTTAACTGCTTCCTAATTTTTTTTTCCTTTATTAAAAAGATACCCCTATGGAATAAAAAATGGTTCATTTAAAATGCTTATGCAGGCAAAACAAGTTTATTACCCTTTACCCTGATGCTTTAAACATCAATTAGAGTGGAGAAAGCATGTGTGAATCTAAAAAAACCATCCACCACCCCCCCAAAAAAACCAAAAGAGAAAATAATTACAAGGAAAGAAAAATCGAAAGCTGTATGCTGACAGGTGTAGATGGGCTTAGATAACAAGGATTATATTGCAAGATCTAATATTGAGATGGGTTATATCTAGCCCTTGCCAAAAAAAAAAAAAAAAGAAATCTGATCGCATGGTAGACAGCTGAGTTTGACCCAAAGACTTATGGAATAAAGTGCCATTTGCATCCTTTTTCTTTTCTGCAGTCTCAAAGCAGTAATAAATAGTGCAATAGAAAAGAAATGGCAGTGGAATTCCTCATTTTAAAACTTTTTTTTATATTAATCTCTTTTCAAGAAGAATAAAATAAGAAACTGAAGGTAAACAGTTCTGTTTAATATATAAAAAGCATATAAAATGAGCTTTAAGATTTATGTTCTTATGTATGTGTTTATACTTCTTCAATGACAGTAAAAACCATGAGAATGAAAAAGAGATCTTCAATTTTCCCCCTATGTATTTTATATGCATCTTTTTTCCTAAGGTGTCCTGGTGTCAGAAATCACTTGCAATATACATGATACAGGGGTTTACCTTGATACACAGTTTTACCAAATAACAGAGTAAATAGGAAACAGTACATGTAGTAAATGGAACCTAAGTATTATATTATGTAATTGAAAGAAAAAAATAAGATGGTCCGTCTCCTTCTGGCTGCCGTGTTTGACTTCCACAGCAAAACACTTGGTTATATTTCTGCCTGTCGCACAGACCGCAGTGAATGGTGGGTATCATCTGGGCTGACAGTGCTATGCCAGCTCCCCCTGCCCCAGCATGGCCACCAAAGACAGAGCTTCAGAAGGCTTTGGCCAACCACTTGGACAGATGTTTTAAAAAAACTGGACTTTGACATATATACTTCACCCAGGGGCTGGATCCTCAGAAGAACTTAACTGCTGGATGCTGGGCTGCTTGGGAATGCAGAGGTTTCCTTTGGGAGCTGACGCAGGAACAGATAGGAGCAGGTCTACAGAAACTTTAGTCCATGAAGTCATCCTTATTCCTGGGGAACACTTCCAAAGCAGTAATCCCAGCCAGAACGGCAGTCATAAATGGATGGGGCTATGTGTCCTGCTGGCTGAGCCTCCTTTGGGCATTGCACAGGAATGCCAGAGGATGTCAGAAAGATGCAGAGCACTAAAAATACGCATAGGGTGGGAGACTCATCCTTAGTGAAGGCCATGAGATTTTTGCTTCTAATTTGAAGAAAGGAGACTTCTTCTCTCCTTCAACAGAATCAACACTCATTCTTCATGAGTGTTTGAATAAATCTTTGAACGAAGCCTAGTATGTCCACAGCTACGAGCTAGTACATCTATCTGCATACCACACTTCCGTTCATATGTAAAAGGATGAAAAAAGTGTATTCTTAAGGACACTCGTAGGCTGTACAATGCCATGCTGAAGCTTTTATTACATTGATTCAACTACTTTCTGCAGGTTATGTAAAGTAATCTTTCCATATCTCACGGAATTTGCATCCGAGGAGTGATTGATACTCTAAGTGTGATGAAGCTGACTTCCATTCCCTACCACACAGGTGTGTAATGAATCCCAGTTTGAGGTGTGCTATTATTTACTGCCAAGGTTATTTCATAAATTCAGTTTCACACTTCTAATTCAGACCTGCATGCTTTCTGTGAGGAGTGCTGTTATTAAGTCATCATTTCTCGAGCAAACTAAACCAAACTAAAAAGCACCAGTAATAGATTGGTTTTAGTCCACTCCATAAACATGTGAAGTATTGTTTTACTATACACTAAAAGTGTGATTATATGTGATGACATCTTTGGATCATGTCAACGTATGAGTGCCACTTTTCATTGCTAGCTTTAATGTGGTGTAGATTCCTTTTAATTTTCTAGGAAATTTTTTAATGGGACTGTGAAAACTGATACAAAAACTGGAAAGGGGAAAAAACAATCTCTAAAGCTGCCCAAGAGACTTGTACTAATTTTTAGACTATTTGAATATCGGCATAAGTATATCACTTGCCATTAAAAATCCAACCCTCTCATGCAGCGATTATTTTCCATTCTAGGAACAGAGAAATGATGAAGCTTCTTGGAGACCAAACAGTATTACTGCTATCTGTTCAATGGCAACCACTGCATCCTCTGCCTTTGCTTTACAGCAGAAAAAAAATATTTACAATTGGTTGGGTAGTTGCAGAAATCAGCCTTTCTAACCTCTTCCAAGCACAAAAACAGGGCAGAACTTTCAGAAGCAAAAAGGACATCTGTTTTTCTTAAGCCTAGAAGCAGGTTAGAAAGGATGAGAACACACTTGTTGGATAGACTCAGTCATGAAACAGCTCTTTTTACTCATTACCCTTAAAACTCAGCTTGGAATAGCCTGCCTACTTGTTTGTTCTTGATCGATTTCGAGTCTTTCAGGTATCTGAAGAAAAAAATCATCTCCATCTTTTTGTTCTCTGAGGTATAAATTATACAGTATAGTAACTATTTTTTATTCTTTTTAAATTTTAAACCTTTGTTTAGAGCACTCAGAATGGTTTGTGCCCTGAATCTGTGCTCTGCAACAATTTTATTCCTGTATTCTTGTTGCTCGTGCATCTCTGTCTACATGGGAGACAGCTGGACAGCTGCATGGCTCCAGCTGTGCGAAGTGAGCTAAGCAGGCACTATATGTGCTGGATGCTCAGCACAGGAAAGGACATGGAGTTTATGGGTGCTGTTGTCATTCTGCTAAATCTGGCCTCATCCAGCATACTATAGCCCTTGCTAAACTGTATTATGTTCACTGACTACAAGGTATATCCTTCACACGGTTTATCTGGACACTTAAGGCTCTTCCTTAAGTCGTTGTCCCACAGTTTTCCATGATTTTTTTTTTTCTTCCCACTGCTTTAAAAATAAGACCAATTGAAATTTCCGTTGATCTTGTCTCGCTTGCTCTTTTCCTACACACTGCTTTCCTTTAAATGTCTCACCTGTTTTCCATACCACAATCACACCAGTCACTTTCTGTACAAATACAGAAAATGTGTGTTTCCAGCAGCTATAGCTCACTGACATGTCTTCTCCAGAGTTACTGTCTGAGTAACCTTGTTATGAGTTTCTTTCTTTCACACTTAGGTCTGTTCTGGCCCTCTTTGATTTGGCTTTTGCCTTGTCTTTTCCGTTTGTTCCCTTCACTACTTCCCCTTCCTTCTCATGAAGTTAACAGCTAGGTTTAGTCATCTCTATACTCTTGGTGGCTCAGTACTGGGACTGGTCTTGTTTAACATCTTCGTTAGCGACATGGACAGTGGCATTGAGTGCACCCTCAGCAAGTCTGCCAATGACACCAAGCTGTGTGGTGCGGCTGACACGCTGGAGGGAAGAGATGTCATCCAGAGGGACCTGGACAGGCTGGAGAGTTTGGCCCATGTGCAAGGTCCTGCACCTGGGGCGGGGCAATCCCAAGCACCGATATAGGCTAGGCAGTGACTGGCTGGAGAGCAGCCCTGAAGAAAAGGACTTGGGGGTGCTGGTGGACAAGACGCTCAANTGTGAACCTCTGTGGTCCAATTCTGTTGTTATGCTCAGCTGCTTTGGCAAATGCTCTCCGTGGAGTTTGGAGCCTGGTCTACATTGTTCCACATGGAGAACATGAGTACCATTCAGAGTGTTGATTCAAGTCCGAAGGAGAAACGGTAACATGATGTCAACGAGACGGGCCAAGAAGGAATTTGTGGGGAGTAAAAAATACTATGACAACACAGGTGGAATAACACTTCTACTTCTCTTCTGCGATCTCCTCCTTCTTTATAGCCTCAGGTGCACATTTGCTTTCACTTTTTTCATTAAATGCTGCTGTGTTTCATAGTCTCCCTTGTATGTCATCTTCTTGTCCATAGAGGTAACCCAGGAAGTGAAATAGCCAGAGATACAAAGGCACACCTTACCTGGAGCTGGTAATGGACCATCTGAAATATCCTGGGTGCTGCCTTTAAGTGCTTCACAACCAATATAGCAATTTTTATTATTCTTGGTTTAGAGGAGTCGTAATAGTAGAGTGGGCTAAGTAAGAACTTGGCTGGTGCTGGGTGTCTAATCCACTGGTCCCTGCTGCACAGAATTGGTGATAAGTTGTGAGAAGCAAGGAAGTCACCAAGAAGGGAAAGATCTAAGTAGGAACTAATCAGTTTACCTTTGCCACTCCTTCTTTTCCATCGAGGGAAACAAAATGAGATTTCTAAAATGACTTTGCCATGGTGCTCTTCGACCTGTATAATTAAGTTTCCAGATGATGTGTGAACCATATTTTCTTCTCTTGGCCTTTACTTTTACAGGTTACTCTTTCATGGTGTTCACATCTTACTTTAGTTTCTGCCTTCTTGAGAAGGAATCCACCAGTATCCAAATGTCCATTTGTCTTGATGGCAGGGACATTCAGGGCAGCTCTCCAAACTAATCTGCTTGCAGCACAGAAGCCTGAAGTGTGGAAGTGTTTGTGGTGTGAATCCAAACCAGCTTCTGTTATGACAAAGTATCATGTTCTATGTAAGTAAGCAGTACTTAATTTTTCTCCTGGTTTGATGCAGATCTTGAACAATTCTACATCTGGCTTCGCAAAGGATAATTCATAAGGGTAGTGAAGTAAGAAGTGGGATCAGATGCAGGCACGCATTTGATGTGCAACTAGTGGGAAACCACATAGAAAAATCAGTGCAAACCCCTCTCATTCTGAAGATATGGACATAGTTAATTTGCTGTGTATTTTACTCCCTTTTAAAAAGAGAGTATGTGTGGCACTTACTTAGAATGTATGCTCGGCGTTGTTGTCAGAGTAAATCCATATACTTGCTTTATATTAGATCACTGTTTTACTTCAAGAGTTACATGCATACAGGATGACAGCAAGCTGATTTTCCAAATTGCTCTGCTTTGTCACTGTTAGCTTCTGGCATTAGGCCATCCAGATACTCTGTTTTTGAGATGTGCTGTGCCAGTTCCAGAGTTGTTCCTCCAACTTTATCACCTTTTCAAAGGTCAGTTATGCTCATACAGTAAGTGATACATTCTAATTTATTTTCTTTTTTTTTAATTTTTAATTTTACTTTTCATACATAATAATTCTGTAGCAGTATAAGGAAATATAATCACCCTCTCTCCCAACGTAGTCCTCTGCTGAGAAACCATTGGAAATCACTGATAAAGGATATGGGGCTTATATTTGCCTCCAGTTTCTTGACTCCTGTGAATATTCTCTACCACAAGGATTCTATTAAATAAAAGGCATTTTTGAATAAGATGCTTCTCAGAATCTTTTGCTTCTCAATGTGATCTGACTGGCATACCAGAAATCACCTGTCAGGGTAAGTATTTTCCAGACAACAGAGTGGAAGGATTGGAAGTGCTGAGAAGGCAGAAGTACGAGGGAGGGGAAAAAATTGCTTTCTGTTTTGCCAATCCTTTCTCAACTGCCAATTTCTACACAGAGCTGCAGATGTTACATGGGAGTGGAAACTTTCAGATAGTGTCACACAACTCTTGAGATTCACTGCCACTGAAAATATAATTAGAGATCTGGTTATCCAGCTAGAGGTCAGGAAGTCAGAGTTAATTGCTAACCTGTTTATACTACTCAAGGGATAAAGCACATAAATACAGTTAGAAACTGCTTAAAGCCTAAGAGACCTCTGCTGAAAGCCTGCTGCAGGCTCAAGGTAACAGTTTTGAAAGTGCCTGAGGGAATGAAAAATGTGGGATAGCGAGCAGGCATCGGCACACCGCCTGCACTGGTACAACCACCTCTGTGCCAGCAGCCTGCAGAGGTCCTGCTTTGGCCACAGCCCCATTAGCAGACAGTCTCCCTCATCCCTCCCCCTGTTAGGCCAGGCAAAGTCCCTCTATTAAGCAAGGCTCTGCTGGAAAGCATAGATATATCCTAAGTGACTTAAGAGGTGAAGATCCTTTAGAAAACCGGATTTAGGTACCCTTGAAAAAGGTGTCCCAGACTTTTGTTTAAGTAGCTGCCGTTTACAAGCCCAGTCCTCCAAAGCGTTACTTGTGTGAATAGCCCTTACCCTTCAGCCTAGCGTGGCTGAAATCAATGCCTCTTCACATGCTCCTTCCATGCTTAAATGGCAGGAACCACAAATCGTTTGTTTCTTATCCTTTCACCACCTGATTTCCTACATTTAAACCTCCATATCTATATGTTCTGAGTAGGCAATGAAATCCCTTATGCTTGTACAGTGCAGCCCACTTTCAGCTGGAAGATTTTTTTGTTACTTCTTGTTCTTATTAAAATAACTCCTGTGCATATAAAGACTTCAATTATCAAACCCACATAATGCAGCCAAACCTGAACAGGACTTCCATGGGGCTGGGGAAAGTCACTCCAACACTCCCCAAAGACAATATTCCCAAGACTCTCCTCTCTCTTCTGGAACATTTCTGGGTTACAGCACTTGAAAAAAGTCAGAAGAATTATTTCTATATCAGGGAAATGTCATTTTATTTTTTATTCCTCTCACACTGGAAAAAGCATCTTTTTTTTCATCAAAGTTTTCAGAAATGTTTTCCTCCAGCACAGTTTGAGCGTGGTGTTTCTCTCCCCTCATTTTCGCCACTGAAAAGCCAGAATCCCAATTCAAGCCACTCCCTCAGCAGGTATTAGGTATTCTTGGAGGGAAACACACTCTCTCCTGGGAAAAGTGTTTCAGAGGCGATAGGAGGGCCCCCCCCAGCATCCTGCTGCATAGTGGATGACAGATCAGCTGGTAAGATGAGTCTCACTCAAACCATGAGGATAAGGAACAATTGGAAAGCAGAAGAGTTTGGTGGCTTAAATGGTGGCCCTCAGCTGGGGCAATGCTTTTTCCCCTGCATTCAGGATAATACCTAGGTATACACCAAATTTTTTAGTATGTGTTCATTGACTACAAAGAAAATTAAGAATGTGCTTTGGCCTTGTCCTCTTACTGGCACAGTCACTCTAATACACTATCAGGGAGCATATTATTGCCTGTTGCTTAATACAAACACAATGGAATAGTTGCTTCATATTATTTAATAAGAAGATGACTGACTGTTCTGCATTGTCTGTTTGCATCTTAGGAGCAGTAAAATGAATCTATTAACTTATTAACTTTTATTTTGAAATCTTTCATGGAACTGTCATGTTATTTTGATTTGAGTAAGTGATTCATGTTTTTTAACAACTATTTTTTTTGGTCCAGGGAGACTCATGTACTTCTGTTAATAGGTCAGAATTACGAGATGTATCACTCATGTTCAGAATCTTTTTGTAGTGTATAGCTTATTAATAATAGATTTGAATATAAAAAATAATGATATGCTGTTTCAGCATTTAATTTTGGGGAAACATTCAGAAGATTCCTCCCTTGTACTGGCACAGTCAGTGATGAAGATAGAGGGAGACGAATTGTACTGTAGGTGGGAGCAGAGACACTGCAGCAGCTAATGTGAGGTTGAGCTTTAAATTTTTATGACAATTCATAAACTATTTTTCTAGCCGAGACCCTGGCTAATCGCAGCCTCTCCCTGACAATTTCCTTGTTCTGATTCTCACGGATTTAATAGTATTCGTGGGGGGTGAGCCGGGTGAGATAGCTCACTCTTGTAAGCTGCTTATGCTTGTGTACATTTTTCTTCAGGAATGTCATGTCTTCAGCAAGCTGTTTGCAGGCGAGTGATTTCTCTCCTCTTAATTCTTGTCTGTCTAATGATTTTACTAGTGGAGGGTGGACATGTGGATTCAAAGTGATGGCTCAGAAGCCTTTATTCTTGGCAAAATTGTACTGGGTTGTAATCTTTTACATCTGGTATCTTTCCATGTCTCTTCCCTCATCTCCTTCCACCCCCAGCCCCACCACGTTGAGGCTCTCTCCAACGCTTGCCCTATATTCTTTTTCAGATTTACCCTGTGGGCAGTGCCAAAATTCTTCTTGTCTTCTGTCTTGACTAATGCCAGCTTTTCTTGTGGGCATCCACACAGCAACTCTCAACACCCAGCATCTCCTCACCTTACCCTCCATCTATGCCCTCCGTCCTCCTCCTCACCATGCAGGGAAAAAGATAAGACACAACAAATATCATTTAACTAGTTTGAAACTTTAATTTCCTCAGCTACAAGCTTGCCAGCAACAGCTGCTACACTGTAGGTGAGGACTCCTTTTCTTACCCCTTTCATTGATGGGTAACGACAGCCTCCTAAGTCACTGCTCTTCCCTTTGTAGGGCAGAATCATAGAATTATAGAATTATCGGGGTTGGAAGGGACCTTAAAGATCATCTAGTTCCAACCCCCCTGCCACGGGCAGGGACATCTCCCACTAGATCAGGTTGCTCAGAGCACCATCCAGACTGGCCTTAAAACTTCCAGGGATGGGGCTTCCACCACCTCTCTGGGCAACCTGTTCCAGTGGCTCACCACCCTCATGCTGAAGAACTTCTTCCTAACGTCCAATCTAAATTGACTCTCCTCTAGTTTGAATCCATTCCCCCTTGTACTGACATCCTAAAAAGTCCCTCATCAGCTTTCTTGTAGGCCCCCTTCAGATACTCGAAGGCCGCAATAAAGGTCTCCTCACAGCCTTCTCTTCTCCAGACTGAATAACCCCAACTCTCTCAGTCTGTCTCCACAGGAGAGGTGCTCCAGCCTTCTGATCATCCTCATGGCCCTTCTCTGGACACTTTCCAGCATATTATCCATATTTTTCTTGTAATAGGGACTCTAGAACTGGACACAGTACTCCAGGTGGGATCTCACAAGAGTGGAGTAGAGGGGTAGAATCACCTCTGTTGACCTGCTGGCCACCCTTCTCTTGATGCAGACCAGGATACAGTTGGCTTTCTGGGCTGCAAATGTGCACTGACGGCTCATGTTGATCTTCTTGTCCACCAGCACCCCCAAGTCTTTTACTTCAGAGCTGCTCTCAAGCCAGTCACTGCCCAGCCTATATCGGTGCTTGGGATTGCCCCGACCCAGGTGCAGGATCTTACACTTGGTCTTATTGAACTTCATGATGTTGGCATGGGCCCACCTCTCCAGCCTGTCCAGGTCCCTCTGGATGGCATCAGAAGGAACCTTGCTCTTCACTACTGGAATAGGGTTGGGTGACTCAAAGGCTTATCTCTTCCAGTGTTAGGCAGTTTACTTGGTCATTTTTGGCTTATTTTTTCCACTTCCAGCTCTGCTTTATCCCAGAACTGGTGTTCTTTGTGAGGGGATTTGATGTTGTACCCCTGGAGTTTGATGTTGCTTTCTATACTCTGTGCCAGGATGATGGAGAAGATGGTGGGGCAGAACCTGGTTTTAAAATGAACATACCACCTCACCCCTACAATTTCTTCTCAATGCCATTTCTGCTGAAAAGCCTGAAAAAATTGCCACCCACTCATGGCTAGGTACAGGGCCAATAAATACTAAAAAAATCTCTTTTATTAGGATATGCCTTTTAAAGTTGTTTTGATATATCCTTGGCTGACTCAGCACCATCCGGAAGAGTCTCTACAGCCTCAATTCCTGCTGCTTTTCCCTGCATCCTTCTTTCTGCCATCATTCAGGCTGCTTTGTTGCACCAGTTAGCTGTAACCTGCATGAAATTGGTGCTGTTTCTCTCTGCGTTAGGGACCTCCAATTACTTTATTCCAGTGGGTATGGAGGGTCTCTGACAATTCATGATGTGGTGTGGGAAGGGAGCATGCCTCTGCTGCCTCCTTTCAGTTACCCACTCGCCAGAGGTTAGGATATACCTTCTATTCAGCCGGCTCTGTTACAGAGGCATTCAACAGTGGGAGATGGACTGGGAGAAATCCCTTTTAAATATGCTGCATGGTGGTATTCCTGGAGCATGTCTGCTGGCCCTCTCACCTTCTGCAATGCCAGGGTGAGCAGCCTCGTGGAGGGAGAGCACATTCACCCCAGGACACTGGCATGGGTGGCCGTGGAACTCATGCAGCCAAATAATTATGTTCCCAGTGAACATCCGCAGTCTTGGGACTCCAGTGTGCTCAGTTTGCTTGGAGTCATCTGCAACTTTAAAAGCCTTTTACTTGGAGCAAAGGGTTTTGTTGTGAATACAAATCTAGTTAGGGGCAAAATACTTTAGTGCAGGGGCTTCTTTTAGTGAATTTACACTCTGCTCCTGCTGTGGAGCTTCAAGTTTGGTCACTGTATTGACTATGTAGCATAAAACATGCAACACCAAAAACTTCATGGAAGTATAAAGTCCATATAATAAACACTGCTAGCCTGGAGGTAGCAAAGCGATTTTAAAAGCAGAGTAGAGCATTCTGCCCACCCACCATCCCTTTTCTCCCACTGTGATTCTGCCCTGTGCAGGCACTGTGCCCAAATATTCTCAGTGTTTTCCCTCCCCATGTTTTACATACATTACATACATGCCTTACAATAGTGAGCAGCTTTAAAATTTTCCTGTGGCTTACCTCACTCTCTCAACCAGGAATTTCATAAATAAATCACTGTCTTTCAAGCCTTTTTTTGCAGGTTGCATCTGTCTAAAATGTGTGCGCTTCAATAAGTATGCCTGACAGAGAAATTAAAAAGAAAAATCATCTCCCAAACAGAAACTATAAGAGGCATGTTGAGCTAAACACTTGCTGCACATTATTACAAGGAGAATATGATTTGAGAAAGAGTGTTTAGAAAGTAAAGGTGACATTTTGTTTCCCTGAGCTCAGTGGGCCAGAACTTCACCTGGGGTAAATTGACATGGGTTGATTGAAGTCAATAGCAGATTTGCACTCACTGGGACCAGTTCTACTGAATTTTAGCCATCAGTTATTGAAGGGCTTATTTTGTTCCCGGGGGAACTAAATATTTCTTCATAGTGTGTCTTCTTGTTGGGATTTATTCAGTTTTCTGTGAGTAATTCAAAGAGATTGTCCATTGAGATTGTTTTCCACTAGAAATGTGAGTTCTTAACTAAAGAGATTTTTGGAAGCAAAACGTATATGTTTTTCCTGGAAAAATTTGTCATATAAATAGATGATCATTAAAAAAAAAAGGGTTTTTTTTGTTAAAATTGAAAAATTTCAACTGAAAGTGGAATACTGGAATGCTGGAAATGCTGTGCCAATGCCTGATGGGAAGTGTAGTTCGGGAATATAAAGCCTCTATTTCCCTCTGTATGCCATATTTCCCTGCTTTGCAGCTGCACTGTGACCACGACAGGAGCCTGTGAAGCAACTTGAGAGACTACGTTCTGCGACGCCATCCCTTGAAGGAGCATTGGTGCATGAGGCACTGCCATGCCCCTGTAGCATATTACTATATGCTTACCTGGAAGATTTTGTCCATTTTTCCTTTAGTTAAAGTGTGGTTGACTTGAAAAATCCCAGAAAAAAAATAAATCTCATCACACCCCATAGTCTTATTCATCAACAGTTTTGAAGAGTGGAGGGTGATAGGAGGAAGAAGGAGACAATCTCTTCCCCATCTTTCAGCCATTCTCAGAGGGACTCCCCTCATCCTTCTGAGAGTATTTGAGCTATGATTAAAGGTCTTGTTGGAGACTCTGCTGCTTCATAGCCTCCAAATACCTCTCCTTTGGGGAGCTGGAGACATACCACATTGAGTAGGACTATCTGAGGAGCTCCTGGGAGGGAGTCACGGCTGTGGGAAATGTGTGTGTGCGTGGGGTGGTGCTGTGACTACAATGAGGGCTCTGCAACTGCACATCTCTTAGCCAGTCAGAGCTGCTCCCTCCCACTCACAACACCTGCCTGCCAGCTTTGCTGGCATCCTCCATGCCTGGGAGAGGAGGGAGCAGAGCCTGAGTGCAGCGACATTCAGCAGCATCTCTTCCGGAGGAGCTCTGTGCTTTTAGGGTTAGACCTTATCACGGTGCCCACTACCAGTCTTTGCTTAAGAGGTAATGGGCAGGTCTCATTTCAAAGTTGCTACATTTGGTTGATAGAGCTGAGCCGTGCACGTGAGCCAAAAGGCAGATTTTGTATATCTTTTGATGAATAATAAGGCTTTACGGCATTCCAGTTTTCATTCAAAAACACTGCAGATAACCTGAGCGATGTTTTTTTGCAGGAAGACCGCTTTATACTGGGACCTTAAAATGGCAAACACTAGATTTTCACTCTCTTTAAGACTCTTGTTTATTGATGGAAAGGCTTAAAGTCACCCTTGTGAAAAGAAAAAGAGGGTTTATTTATTCCAAAGGCAATTTTACCTACATCCTGCAGGAAGGTTGATTTTTATACAGTTTTATATTTCGATTATGCTCAGAAATAGTAGTATAAATACTAAAGGCATATCTAAAATGTACATACAGCCCCCTCTTTTTTTTCTAGTAGACACAACATGGGATGGTCCTGCCCACTTCCTGCTGGACTCAGCATCCCTCTCTGCCTCTCACCTTACTTCAGCAACATGTGGAAAACTGTTTGCTGCAATGGCCTTGGGATCATCAGAAAAACAGAGCGATTTAAAGAGGGCATGTTCATACTTAGGTGGAGGTTTATTGCATTTTAACCACTATATCCTTAAACCTATAAATATACTATAGCGCTAAAATCAATTCTGAACTTTTTAACTTGATTGTAAGGCTGTCTTTTTTCCTTTGCTGAATTGGGAAAAAAAACATGGAAAACAAAGTCTGCATAGTGATTGTTCACTGTAAGTTGCTGTGCTCTTTTGCATAGAAGATTTTCCATATTACAGCAGGGGGCCTTCCTCTGGTATGTCAGTAAGAAGAAGAAAATTCACTTTTTATGCCCGCCTATCATTTGCCCTTTTATGATTGAACCATATACCAGCAGACAACTACAAAAATGACAAAAGCTTTTGCAACTGAATACATCTGATAATTGCGATGTTTGTGTAAATTTTGGACTGCAATGGTTGATATTGTAGTGTCCAATAGAGGAAAAAAAGAAGAAATAATGTGTAATCCAATTTTACATTCTGAGAGACTTTAGTGATTACCTTACTGATTTATCACCTTAAACAGTGTTTCTATTTTACTGATCATCTAGATCTTAAGGACTTTTTTTTAATTTTAAGGATTTTTGTTTTTTTAATACAAACCAAGTCCCTAAATGCTTCAAAGAAGCAGGTACACATGGGGTTGCCTTTTCAGTTTATGAACTTCGAGATTAAAGCGATTCACCTTTGCAGAGAGCCTTCAAAACATGTACAGCTCAAGGGGTTTGTGTGTGCTTTGGTGCATGAGGGCTATGAGATATTCCCAAGGGGCAAATTTCTTGTACTCATCCTGTAGGAAGTTGTGAGAAAATCAGGGAAGTTTTGCAAATGGAATTCCATTGCCCTCTCCCCTCCACCTTTTTTCTTTTTACAAGGGAGGCAATGATCATGTGCTGCTTTTGAAAATGTGGGTTCTAGGTGTTTGTGTTAACTACAACTGTTGCATTTATTCAAAAAACTGAACTCAGTGCTTGATGAGTTTGAAAATTTAGACGGCGGCCACATGTCTAGATGACCTTTAAAGGTCCCTTCCAACCCAAACAATTCCATGATTCTATGATTTTATGATCTGTTCCAAAGCTTATTGGTATCAATGGGAAAATTCAGCCAAGACTTTTTTAAAAGGATACGTGTTAATTTTGACTTTGACCAAATTGTGTTGAAATTTGCATTCCTAAGAACATGACAATAGTATGAGAAATAGAACTGTAGAATAGTTCTAGGATACATGTTCAAGATTTTGATATGTTGGTAAAACTATTTCAACTGATCAAGACAATTTAAAGCAATATAAACACTCCCTGATAATCTATAATAATCATTATATGACTTGATTAAACATACTCCGGCAACAAACATGCGCCACTTGGGGGACCCTACTCTGTACCTTGTCCAGGCAAAAGCTCCAGTGAGAGGTTTTCCCTCAGCTGTGCAATGCTAAGGCTTTGAAAACATCACCAGTCTATACTCTAACATGAATCGATATAACTAACAGTATTAGACTGATATTACAAACAAATAATTTTCTTCCAGGGCAGAAAAATCTTTCCATCAGATCATGAGAGGATACTGAAGTGAGAAATGATTTTATATGAAGTTCTTTCCAAGGGTTATCATTCCTATATGCAGCTATTTAGGAGTTTCTGATGGTAGTTTGAAGTTCTTGTTATTGATTTGACGCGTTTTAATGTGTTTTCATGACCTTTCAAAACACATTGTTAAAAATTCTCTATTTGCTTTGTTGCTGTGTAAAGACATTGATATAATTAATATTTAACACACGTACCTCCAGGTTGAATCCTCCCTTCCTTGTCCACATCATATACATAGCAGTCAGGAGCACTGTCCCCTTCCTTTCTTACTGAGTTGGAGATGAACATCATGATCAAAGAAGAATACAGCAAATAGAGAAAGCTGTGACAGAGGTGCCAGGTACTGATCACATTGGAGGAAGGTACTTAAAAGGTATTTTTAAAGTTCCAGATGTGTCTTCGTTTCATGGTTGTTAATATATCAGGAAACTTGGATCTGGAGGACAATTAAAAAATGTGTGTATTTGTGTGGGATGGGGGAGAAGAAAATTAATCCAGAGCATGATGGGTGAGTGATGGGGTTTGTCAGGGATTAATTCAGTGAAACCAAGAAAGGACCAGGGATGGCTTCAGGGCGTTTGTGGCAGTAGGACCTGATGGGTCATTGAGGTTTTCATCCCTGCTCTAGCACTTTCAGCTTTTAGTTCCCTATGAAAATAAATGATGAAGTAGACCAAAGTGTTAACTGAAGAAAATAGAGATCTTCAAAGCATTTGTCAGGACAAAGCTATTAACGGGACTATAACTGTGATGAAAACTCAAGTCTTTGACTTTAGTAATAGCTGATGATAATATTATTAATACGGACATTTTACACTTCATTTTTATTTCAGATTGCAGTTTTAAATATTTAAAATGGACTTTAAAATACGACTATTATTAGGACTTATCTGATGTTATACTAGATTGCCATGTCCTTTGGATATTGTACATACATACAGAAGCTGTGGCATACACTCCATCAACTACCCTCCTTGGAATTCAATATGCAAATTATGAGACGTTAAGATTTGAAGTATGATGTTTTTAATGTAGAACATGTAAAAATTATTGTTTGAGCTGCTACAGAGCTTTAATGAAGGATGGACAATATTTATTATCCCCATGTTAAGATTTTGCTGCCTCAGTACTGGGAGGCTGGGGTGCCTCTGGTTTCTAATGGGGCGTGGTCATGCCCTGCACACCAAGCCCTCTCTTAGCTGCTGTGCTCTTGGGCACAGTGCTGCAGCACAGGATGAGTCCCCATGATCAAATGCACAAGGGCTTTGCTGAACCGAAGTTTTAACCTTGCCAGAGGTGACATACATTATGGAGTGGACTGATTCTTTCCCTTGGTTGTGGTTGCGTGAAAGCATTTGTATAAAGCAGCTATAGGCAAAGACTGAGTGTGTGGTGCCAGCAGCTGAGATGAGCCCGTGGAGCTGCAGCAGCTGAGAAACTGGGCTGTGGAGCTAAGGGTAAGAGGTGCAATGGTGCCCAGGGGACTCCAGCTCATCCTTGCAGCAATTGCATTACGGGTTTGCATTCCTTGTCTTCATGGGCTTGGGAAGCTGTCAGGAGCCTCGCAGCCAGTTTGAATTTGTGGAAGGAGAAAGCGCAGGTATTCTGAGTTGGCTGCAATGGGCCTTGACAGAGCTTATTGGCATCAAAGGGGTGACCAGCTGCTGTGGCTTTGACAGGCTAAACTCAAATTTAGCATGTCTGCACCAGAGTCACTTCTGCTTGTCTTGCAACCAACCTGAGCAGGGCAGACGGAGGGCATGTGTCTTGCTGGAGGTCAGACAGTAAGTCAATAGCTTGACCAAGCTGAGATACTGAGATCTTTTATTTTCTCAAAACCATATGCTCCTCTCTTTTACATCTTCTGTGGGTGACAGATGGGTTGAAGCTAGCTTCTTTCAGAGCAGAGGTGGCTGGTGGTAGGGTAAATGCCACTACATCTTCCCAGAGGGTGCTGTGCTGTCTGTGCCACTTACACGATAGAGAGTGGTCTGAGGAAGATGAGAGTCTTTGGCAATATCCATGTAGTTTCTTCTAGCATTGCTGGCAATGCTTAGCTTAATTTAATGCAAATTCTTGCTTTTTATGTAGTGAGGTTTTCTGGTGGGCCAGTTTAAGTCCATGAGTCAATAAAACTAGTGGACACCAGCCACTCTTCTGGGAGATATTCAGGGGGTAACCAGAAGATTAACTGGCAGATTCACAGATGTCCCAAATATCTGAATGGGCACAATCTCTTCTCTTTTCTGCCTGACACTTAGTTCCCTTGTTACAGCCGTGGGATGAGGCAGCACTGACAGTTAAGTTGCCCAGAAGTTCTTCCAGTCTTGGGAAAGAAGCTTTCTCTTTGAATCAAAACTTTCTGTCTCGCCGGGCCCATCCCCTCCACCCCTTTGAGATCCCGTTTTCTGCCCTGCTCCCTTCCCATTCCCTGAATGATGGCTCTCCTGTTATCGTCCCTGTGCCTTCTGCAGCCTCTTCGGTGCTCCCTCCACCTTGTGGCTTATAAAGCTACTGAGAGCTCCCTGAGCTGATGGAGCCGGTGCAGTGACTGTCCCCAGCACAGTGTTTGGAAACACCCAAAGCAGTTGAAGCAGGGCCTGAAGGGGACCCTGAGTTTACTTAGAAACCCTTTCCTAATGCACAGCCTCCCAGCGTACCCTCACTCAGGCAGCTGGCACAAATAGTTAGCAGAGAGATCAGCAAGGGGTACTTTGTGTTGTGGCACAACAGGGGGTCGCACCTCTGAAGAAGCAGGAACCCTCTTGGCTTCTGAGCACTAATAGCAACTTTCCCCGAGAGGTTTGTATTTTACAGGAGGCATGTCAACTTGCTGTCCTGATTATACAGCTTCTAGCCTAGTTCTGCGAAACGAGTGCATGAAAATGAGTGCAGAAAATGAGCCTTCTAATAAGGCTCAAAGACTTTGAACTTCCCCTATTGTCACTGTAGGTCTTCCCCTACTTGCTTAGCAGAGGGAGAACTATTCAGCTACAATCAAATAATGCAAATGACCTGAAGGAAATTCATCCTAGAGACACTTGCTGGATACACTGCTAATATGGTTTCCTCTCTTTCACTATTCAACCAGAATCTAGGATGACCTTTCCAACGAAACATAAAACCTACAATGTGCACCCTTACTAATGTATTCTAATGCAATTAGTTCATACAAAAGGCTTGTTAAATTTGCGGTATCTGCTTTCACCTTTACAATAATTGCTAGTGATCCCAGACCATAAGTGTGTGTCATTCTGCAAGGCTCCTGAACTGTAAATAAAATTGAAAGTTTGTGTGATAACTCTCCTGCCTGTCTCCTGAGCAGTCCTGCTTTTCTCGCAGAGGTGTTTGCATGAAGCTTACCAGATACTTAAATCTGGCTCAAGATAGTCGATCAAAAGAAAAAAAAAAAAAAGATGTAATGAGATATTAGGGCAGGAATGATATTGCCAGTTTACATCATTGTGCTTTTTTGGGGGCAAGAAAAGAAAAGCTATGGTTAATGAGAAATACTCAGACTTACAACATTGGTGGAGAGTGGCTCCTTTTTCCTGGAGAAGTAAAGGAAGGCACTCCTCCCTTGGTCCTATTTATTGTGCTGCCATCCCTTCTAAGTAGTTCCGTCACACAGAGGAACCCATGAATAATTACCTCCTTATATCTCTTGAATCATGCAGGAAAGTTGCAATCCCAAATAAATGTCCACTGTGTCATTAAATCTGCTGTATGACCGAGCTCTAAGAGCTTCTGGGGGAATGTAACACTTAGGTGGGTGGGATGGTGGCATAAGAAAGTCTGGTCCTTTAACCACAGTCAACTCATCAAGCTCACCAGAATAAAGCCTGAGTTGCTGGCTGAGGTAGCCCTGGCTGGCTTCTCCCTGGTGGTTGAAAATCCACACAGAATGGGATGACAGCACTGCAAAATACCCTGAGCGTGCTTCAGAAGGGTTTGAGACAATAATTTTGGCCCATAAAATCAATGAAAGCAATGTTAGTTCAGTGATTCTGCTCCAAAATTTTTTGTGTTGGTGAACGTTCTTCCAAAGCGCCAGAGACAGAAACAGGCACACTCTTGTACTTTTGCTCTGAATTGTTACTATTATATGAATTGCTGCTATTATTTTGGTAAACCTTACTTACTCTGAAGTCTTTTTTCTCCTCCAACTAACTTTGCTACAAGCAGAGACACCGTGATGCACTGAAACAATGCTGCATTTCTATTTCCCCACTCCAGCATGCACAGTCACAGGAAATGAGCTTTTCTACAATGAGGAATAATTCTTTTATCAATATACTAGCTTTATGTGCTCCAGTAGTGTGGAACCAGGGTTTTCCATTGCCTTGCTGTGAGTCTGAACTAGAGCATCTGCAAACCCATCTGGGAAGTTCTTTGGATATGTTCTTTTTGGAGCTAGGAAATCTGAGAGCAGGTACCTAACTCCAGGAGAGGACTCCTGCAAAGGACATAAGGCCACACAAAGATGGTTACTCAGTGGGTGGCTCTCTTCTCCTACCTAGAAAACTTCTTACTGAGGAATTTGGAGATTCTCTACATTTGCCTAGGAATTCCACCCACCTGGCCATTACCAGGGCTGCAAACAGGCTGTGAGCGCATACGTATGTATATAGGCATCACCTGTGGCACAGGCTCAGGAAGTCCCACATTAGACTGAGTGACAGCCCTGCAGATTCCAAGTCCTGCCACATGCACTGAAGATAGGCTTAGGTGCTTCTTCCTCAGCTGTGGTTTTTGTTTTTTTTTTTTTTCCACATACTGAAACTACCTTGTGCTTGCTGCTGGCAGCAAGCTCTGCAGCCAAGGATCTACCCCCTACATAGCAGGATACCCAGGAATTTCAGTGATGCAGCCATAAAGGGATTCAGCCATCGTAAATGACAGTCTCATGTACAGTCTGGGGCTGAGTAAAGAGCTGGGATGAAATGCGTCTAGACCTGGGCAAGTGATTTTGTTAGTGCTAGACTTGTCCTACTGCAGCTGTAGTAGCTGAGGAGCAGTTTTATTGAGACAAGAGCTGACTTGGTGTGCCTGTTGTGTAAATCCTGCCCCTTTCCTTTGTGTTCCAGTACATTTGGTTGAAGAACTGGCAGATTACAGCTGATATTGAGGTATATGTTGGCTTTTTATCCCATTTATTTGTATAGGTTCTCAGTTACAGAGAAATAAATGAATCCAGTAAGCACACAAAGAAGTTTACCCTCCTTTGTTATGAGCTTTTTACTATTCACATTCTCATGTGTCCTGTGTTTTTTGATGCAAAGCCTTCCTCTTACTGTCTACACAGGGAAGTGCTGGTATTTATTTATTTTTTAACATCAATATTTAATTGTGGGCAGTTCCTAATTATCTCCTGTTAATTTAAAATGGGAAGATGAAGTCCTTGACTTGACAAACTGCTTTCTGAAGCCAAGGGCAAATGCTGGTTTTCAAGAACTGTGACCTGCACGTGATAAGCAATAGGTTTTCTTTGCCTTTTCCTTAGATGTGGTATCTGCAATGGTTGACTTGAAAATCCATCCTTAAATATATTGTCAAACAGCAGTAACACCAAGGTATTTGGCTTGGCTTTCTTTGGTCATTGTTATAAGAAGGGAGGGAGGAGTAGGCTTTTGGCAGGTATAAATGGGTGAAATCAATGCAGCTGCACAGCTCGGGATCCGATCCTTTGCCATCTGATGAGGAAGAAACTAACTCTTCGCTTTTTATCCCTGAAACAGGTCAAGCGTTTCCTGTTGCTATTTTGATGAGTTTTGCTGCCAGTTCAGGCTCTACTTTCCATGACCGTATATCCCCATGCTGGTGCTGGGGACTGTGACCACACCGTGCCTGTGTTTTCCCATTTGACACTTTGATCAGCTCATTCTAAACTAGAGCCGAGGCATCAGCCAAAATGCAAGCAACCCAGGAATTTGAGCTGGAATACAAGTCAGAGCTCACAGGACCGTGTTGGTAGCAAAAGCATCTTTATTCTTGATCTGCAGGAAAGATTTCCTTGTGCTGTTTTCTGTGCAGAACTGATGGGATCGGGATTACTGTCTATCAGGCGACAAGAGAACCCATCAGCTCACAGAAGGTATGTGATTAGAGAGGACCCTAGGGTAAGTTGATTCCCAATGGGGCTTATAAGGGAGCGTGTACTGCTGAAGCAGCACACATTACTAGCTTCCACTGCTGGCATCACTGCAGACACTCCCCACCAGTGGATGTTGCTGCAGGCACATCAGAATTTCTTAATGTAGTGAAGAAGAAAGAGGGAAGAGGACAGCGGGGAAGAGAAATCAGGGGAAAAATGTATAAAAAATTCACTACATAAATTAGCTCGCTTCTTGCAGCAAAACTAACAGTTTCTTTCGAATGTGAATTCTGTTGCTTCTCTTAACTAAATGCCTAAAGGAATTGTATCACATAATATACAAGGGTAATTATTAAAAATGCATAAATAGTCTTGTAGGTACAAAAAGTTGCAACTTGTCTCCAGCAAAACATTAAAAGGTTTGCATATGTCAATGAATTACAGGCTGTTTGCTTTTAATCGCTGCTATTTTGGGAGTTCCTGTAAGGATGTTTTTAGAAGAAACACATTTGGTAATTGGAGGAGGCTGCCCCATTGTAATGGGCAGTTGAAACCCAAAGGAGGCCTAGTGAGGATTATTCAGGGTGTCTAACGGTTTTGGCTCTGGTTTTGGGTGTTAAGTATCGGCTAACATGTTTATGCCTGGCCTTCAGATGTCCAAACACAAAGGCTCTTTTCTTCTGCTCCTGGCAAGAATCCAGGCCAATCTTAGACTATTTGCCCATCCTCCTCTTCTGTATCCGACCCATCATTGAGGACAGTGTTTCTCTTGGAGTTTCATCTGAAAAACACTACAGCAAAGGAATGCTCACTGACCCAGAAGACCAGCGACAAGAAGAGGGAATTATATGTGTATGAATGTCTGCCTTTGGGAAAAAAAAAGCGCACGGAAAGAGAACTACAACAAATCCAAAGTTTCTTTCCAAAATGAGGCACCTGGATTTTCTCTTTTTAAAACTCAGATCTGGTGGGATAGGGTTGGATTTTTTTTTATTATTATTTTAAAGAAAAATGTTGTGTTATGACAGCCTGTTTATTGTTACAGCTCTGAGATTCAAAAAATAGAAAATGTACTTTTGTATTCAAGAGCACAGGCATCAGTTCAGATTGATACTTGGAGATTATCCTGAGCTAGAATAATGTATTTATGACTAGGGTCAAAGGGATTACCCACATGAATAAGGCCTAGCAGGATCAGGCTCTGCTGCTTACAGCCAGCCAGGAATGAATAATGTGATATGAAAACAAACATTTTGGATTGTTTTCTTAAAGCTTATACATCTAATTTCTGTCTCTGTGTTTAAAGCTATTAAAAGCATTTGATATAGTCCCTGATATCGGTCAATATTTTCTTTTTGATTCTATATTTTTGACCCCACTCCTGCAGTTCCTACTGATGGAAAAAGAGATGAGTGCATCTTGCAAGCGACTAGAAGCCAGTTTCTAAGGACTTGTGTTATTTGTAAGAAAGGATTACTGATATGAACATTGTGGGATCAGTCCCAGGGGTAGTCATCTGAGTGCTCCAATGTTTATATTAGAAAAGACCAAACAGAAGAAACCTGCGTTCAACTAAGTTCTCATGTTTCTGTTTCTGCAGATACGCGTGGTATCTGTAACATGTTTTCTCAGTTTAAAATCTGATGCACTACAATGAATGGCCGTAGTTGAATACAATATATGCATTTCACTGTCTAACACAATGAGGAAGAAAATGAAAGGTATTCTTAAGTCTTAATCATTGGCTTCTGCATTCAGGGTTTGTTTCAATAAGCACAATTCATCAACTATGTAGTAGAAGCATGTAGCTATTGAGAGTATTTGCATGCTGTGTTGATATCCTTCTAGTGTAGTTAATGTGTTTGTTTTTACGACTTACAGAAGGACCCTGAATCTTTTGGTGTTCGTACAACTCTATCTCTGCTGAAAGAGCCTCTCCTTTCCTTAATCCAGATTGCTAGCCAATGTACCCACCACCAGATTTTTGGCAAAGAAGAGCAACAGAAGTGAAGTGACAGGAAAGAGTTGGAAGACAGGTTGCTCTAATTGCGCAGGTAGTGTTTGTGACACCGTTGTAACTGCCTTCTCCTGTTGAAGAGCGATTTGGATTGGAAGACTGAAGGACCAGCCATTCTTTAATGCCCTTACAAAAGTTGCTCCTTTTCACTCTGTTGCTAAAGCAAAGGCAAAAACTGCAACTGATTTCAAGAGGAGCAGGATTGGGCCCTTAGGCTGTACATAAGTGTCTGCGTTGGAAAAGAGAATGTACAATGTTGGATGCTTCTTATATTATAAGATTAGATCAAATCCTTTCAGTGCCCTGAAGCTTTGTACCTTAATGCTGGGCTACCTGTGGCAGATAGCAAGTGAATGCCTGTTAGCATGGATCATCCTCTCAGCATTCACTAAAAATGTACAATTCTCATTTTGCAGCATTTGAGATCTTTTAAAAAATAGAGTCTAGTGGGAATAGAATGTAACATCAAGACAAGTAGCTTCAATTTTTACCTGATCACTGGCATATTCAAGGTATTTTATATATAGTGATGCCTGACAAGCAATCAGTGGACATCCAGAAAATCAGTTGTTAGTCTTCTCATCAAGGTGCATGCAAATTATATGTATCTAGTCTGAGGGAATGGTTTTCCAGGCAAATAATCTGGTATATTCAACAAAAGCAAAAATATGTTGATGCTTATCAGGTGAAAGGAATTTACCCTGTCTCATCTCTAACCCGCCTGTGAAGGAAATGTTCTCGCCAAAGTGTGAGCTTTTCTCATGAGTGCTCAGTGGCTACAGCTGTGTGGGGCTCCGTAGTCCTCTTGCCATTGGTCTTTAGGCTGGGTGCCTGACCCCAGTGCCTCCTGCACACCCAGGCTTCCAGGCAGTGGCGAGCACCCATGGTCCGTCCCAATCCCAGTAAGGGCACTGCAATGGTGGAAAACGGGGAAATATGGTGTTGAGACTCGATTAGAACAAAAGACAGCATGGCAAAATAACTATACATTAGTATGCTTTACAGCCTCCCTGGAGTGCTTGGATGTCCAAATCCTACTGACTTTGGACTGTTGACTGGAGCTTCTCCCAGGTGTACTTCTGTGTTTGAGGACAGAGCTTTGCCTTTCTGTTTCACACATCACTTTACCTGAACGACCACACTGCAGAAATCTAAGACTTCCCAGAAAGCAAGGACGTCCTCATACCAAACTCCAAGCCAAACCCAGTACGGAGTGTGATGGGCTGACAGGTGGCACAGGGTAGCTTAAGAGAGCTGGTCCCTCTGCTCCCTCCAAAAGAGTGTGCCTTCAGCCATCTCACCTTCACATCCCAGGTTGCCCCCAGGCACTGGGTGAAGAGTGTGTTGCTACCAGCAGGACTTGTAAGTCTCCTGGGGCACAGTTATGCCAAGAACACACAGAGAGCTGCCCAGCAGGGTTCCAGCTTTGCCCTCGCCTAATTTGTGGGTATAGACACCTCACTGGATGATGCCCAGATGCCCTCACCAGCCCTTCACCTTCCAGCAGAGAACAAATCTGCACAAGGCTGATGGCTCACAGGCGGAGGTTATGGAGGTGAACTCTGAAGACCTCTGACTTTCTCTCTGCCCTGCATTTTACATAGGAGTCAGACAGAAATGAAGTGGGACAAAGGATTCCCACCCCGCACTTTCATGACTGGAATTGTGAGCTGTTAATTTTTTTTTTTTTTTCGCTTTAATTAAAAGCTGCTTTTTACATAAATAATATACAATAAGTTGGTAATACCAATTAAAAGAGTATTTCACAAAATCAGACTTTCAGTTGCCTGTTCTATTGAATATCAGTTGGTAATAAGTTTTCCTCATTTCCCTGAGCATGTAGTTTTCTTTCTTGAATTCTTGAGTCACTGCTTTGATCACTTCTTGATTGCTTAAAGGCTGTGAGTCAGTAATATTTCCCAGTTTTGTTGTCACATCAAAGATCTTTGAGGGACTTTCTCCAATAGAAGGCAGACAAGGTTCCTGGTTGACATAGTTCATCACCATGCCAAAGCTATGCTTCACAAATGAAAATAGGGAATAATGCATCACCTTTAGCCATTTGTGTAATCATTTGAATAATATGTATCACATCCTTATACGGGCCAGCTGCTACATGGTATTTTTTTTTCTCAATTTTTTACACTTGAAAATATGGAGGGTGAACATTAAATAGGAAAGGTGATTTTTATCCAGACATGCTGATGAATGAAAGCAAAGGTAGTAGCTTTCCTCTGTTTACAGATTTTTGCTGTTGCTTTATTCAGGCATTTATGACATGAACAATTCTGACATTGAAAAGCTTCACATTTTTACAGAAACATCATTTAATGTGATAATACGCAAAATATGACAAAAGCCCTGAACAATATAAACAATTTGCACAGGATTCAGACTTTCAGCTTGATACAACAATTTGTATCTCACAGTGGCAATTTTGATCAGCTTGAATCATTGACATGCCTCATCACAGCACACCAGATCCTGGCATCCTTGCTCTGCTTTGGCTTGAGCTCCCCTTTGCCAAAACTTGGGCAGATTTCAAAAGAAGCTGGGTCTGAGCAAAATGAGGGCCAAATTACCATCAAGATTGATAACTGGACGGGGTTTTCCTTGGCTTGTGGGACGGGATAAAGTGACCAGCTCCTGTGACCCAGATAGTCTGTGGGGGCTGTGTGACCAAAGCCTCTGGTCTTTCATCTTTGCATACAAAATTCTGCAATGCTGAAAGAAGGGCATCACACCCAGCCCCACCTGATCCATCTGAATCTTCATTTTCCTTCCTCAGTGAGAGCGTCAGGGTGTGTCCAAGTACCCCTTTGGGATGCATTGGGGGTCCCATCTCCAACAGTAGGAGAAACGAGTGGGGGAAGAGACATGCTTTAGCATTACCTGAAAGCAAAATGTCTCTCTGACAAAGAATTTGAAGAATGTGGCAAATTTAACTGCTTCAGGAGCTGTGAGTATTTCCAGTGTGAACTTCGTTACCACTATTGCTGGAGCAAATAAATTACAATGGGAAGGTATTTAAAGGGACACCGTCACCATACAGCTCCTCTGTTGCAAACAAACAAACGCCTTTACCTGTGTTACAAATCCCACCTTAACATTATTAAAAGTGAAAGAATTTTTTAAAATCCAATTTACCTGTCAGTCTTTCTGCTTTGTTTACTGGTTGTGTTTTCTCACTGTGGACAATAGAAATCAATGAAGTCAGATTCGCCTGTATTTGAGTCACTTCCACTTTTAGGTTTTCAGGTTTAGGGCGGAAAGTTCAGGGGAATGGTTATTTCATCAAATGCGACTGTTTTCGCTTGCAATTAAAAAAATCAATGGCAACGTTTCTATTCAGACATATGTTTTGTAATAGTCTGCTTCTGTGAGATTTAAACTTTGGACCAACCTTGGCAGTGTCCTTTGAAAGATGTAGCTAAGTAAAACCTAGTGGCAATAAAAATAATACTTTTCATTATCATGGCAGATGGGAGACCAGTTATGCAGCAGGATCCCATTTTTATAAGTATTGCATAAATAACGGATAAAATACGATCACAGTCTCTGAAATAAGGGGTAGATACATCCCTAACAAGGACAAGGATAATGAGATACTAATATTCAGCAGTACAAGCCACGATTTCAGCAGTCCAAGAAACCACAGTTCTTCTAGATAACATGGCAAAGGCAGTTCTGTAAAGGAATATGAAAGCAGATAAAGGACTAACTTTGCAGATATTTACATGAGATTCTCATAAGCACAAGGGGCGGCTTTTGATCAAAGGATATAAATCTGGGTGAATCTAAATGTGATTTTTTTTCCTACAGTGGAGTTCCCTATTCCATGTTACTGCAGGAGGGCTCAATTTACGTTCTTATAATGGTATGCAAAATTGCAAAATATATCCCAGTTGGGGCGTGCTCTCTAGGTAAGGCTTCCTTCTCACTCCAGCAGGACTTCAACTCAGGGAGTTACTGAAAGTGTGAAACACAGAATAGCAAGTGGTGTTTGCGTTGTGAAAAATAACCCTGACCTTTTGCTGCCACCCATGACAGAGAAGATTTCAGGATTGGCCCTCGAGTTTCTATTTTCTATTTATTTCTATAAATTCCGATGAGACATTCTTAGTAAAATCTAAATTTAGTAAAAATACATCATTTGACTAATTAAGAATGGCATTATTACTTTTAAAATGTACAGGCAGGTCAAAGGATTTGCAACTTAAAATATTTTTGTGTTCATAACATTTTAGTGGAAATGTAATTTATTCCAAGGCATAGGTTTTGTGGTTTACTATTGACTAGACAGAGTGCCCCTGGTGACACAAATGACTCACCCTTCTTCCTTGCTGAAGTGTGAGAAGTGGTTGAACACAGAAGTTTCTACTTGGCACGACTAGGCACCATTAATAGGCTGGCTAGTCATCCATTTATATGGACTACTGATTTGTAGTGTGCTTGCAGTATGCTGCATAATCCCACAAAAGGCAAAACAGAAGAACCAGTTATCAAAAATAGATTGATTCCTTTTCTCCTTAGAGAACTGATAAAACTCTCAAATCCAGGCTCAAAACAATACAAAGTGGTAGCTCCAGGTTTCAGATTCCAAACAGCATGTTTTGTGCTCCTTCTGGGTTGAGCACTAAAAGTCTCACCCAAAAGGAACTGTTTTTTTTCGTTTAAAAATGCTGAGAGTACAGATTTTGTTGAGTGAATGCCACTTCATCAAGTAGCTGTCTACATACCTTTCAGTCACTGCTCCTCCTGACGAGCTCACGTTCTTACAGGCAGCATCTAATTGCTATAAATACCTTCAATGTATCATTTACTTCTCCTCAACATGAAACTTTGGCTTTAGAGGAAAATGGCATCGGTTATTCCTGACATTTCTAAAACTCCTGTTGTCGCTAGATGACACCAGGCAGAGTGGGAGGAGGAGGAGATCAGGTTGCTGGCAGGTAAGCCGTCAAATCGCTCTGTGGACCCAACGGGGCCACCATGTCCCCTCTAAGGCTATAGGTATCATGGACAGGAAACTCTCAAACAGTGAACCCTCTTGTACTGGCAGACTGGGAGTTATTTTTAAAGGAGGGAGAAATGGGGGATAAGAAAAGAAGACCTTGTAGAAAATTCCAGTCTCTATTCATAAGACTTGTGATAAAAATGACCTCATGTATTTCATAGTGCAGCAAATAGAGTTGAAGAATGCAGTCTTGTGGCCAAGAGGAGGGTGTTTCAATGACCACTTAGGAATATTTGATTCACACAGTGACTTATATCACTGTTCCGTCTTATTCCTGATGGCACAGGGTTTAGAGAGGCTCTTTGAGTGGGATGGAGACACTGAAGTTTTAGTACAGATAAGTCAGTTGCACTCTTTCATTTGTACACAGCTTTGCAGAAGAAGAGATCAGATTTTTGGCCTTCCAAGACATCTCATAATCTATCTAAGTCTGTCTGTCATAGATTTAATCCTTTGAGTTATGATCCTAAAAGCCCTCGGGGGCCAAACTTCTTGGGAAATGAAGCACAGTCAGTCTTCTTTTCCACATCAATATAAGAAATACTTCTATTTCCATAAAATAAAAAAGAATCTGTAGAGATGTAACCTGCTCATTTTCAACATAGCTGTTATTATACACAGTTGCTGCAAAGCTTAGAGTGACCAATGACACCTCCTCTTTGGCCAACTTGTTCAGAAACTTCCCTGTTCTCTCACTTTCACCATACAGCACCAGTTACTTTGTCTTTCCACGTGAATACCACCTAGATTGCCCATTTTCTCAGCCCAGCTCCTGTCCAAGCGTCTCCAAGGAAAATAAGCCTACAGGCTTTTTCTACAGGTCACTTTCAGTTCTGAGACATGAGATGACCATTTCCTTGGCTTCTTATGAATCTGGAGATGCAAAACCTCTATCAACAGTGGTACGCTTATAACATAGCAAACGCAGCGTTTGGCCATGACATATCATCATCTACTCAGTCCTCAGGGATGCTTCCAAGCCCTATTACTTTTGACTTTTTCCCCTCTTGCAGCTTTGCAGAGATCTGCACTGGGATGGGAGTGAGCGGGAACTGCAAAGCTCCTCTCCAGTAATGAAAGCTCTTGTAACAGCTTGCTTCTGGCTCTTTGTCTGTTTTTTTTGGAGAGGCCCTACCCTCCTATGTAGACACAAGAGATTTCAGCCGAAACACAGCTCTCCCCTTTGCTGTCTCCCCCCTCTTCCTGAGACTTAAGAGGAAATCGAATGCTGCAATATAAGCATGTGGGTTACACTTGTATTTAGTTCAATGGCCTCTTCTTTCTAACAGTTTACTTTGTCTCTTCTAATTCAAGCATGTCAGTAGCAAGTATCATATCTGTGACATCGATAATAAAAATCCCATTGTAAATGCCAGGGTGTCATTTTCCATTCTGCCTAAACAATCCCGAGCTTTGTACTTTCTGGAGTGGCCTCTGTCTTTCACAGGTGACATTTGCAAATGGGGATCTGCATGTGTAAACCGCCCAGCTAACCATCTCATTTCCATACGTACAGGCTGGCATAAACGCACTTTGTGTCCATGAAGAGGTTCATCCTCGGCTATATCAGATTTACCATGAGGTAACAAGTCCTTGTCCCTTCGCAGGGGTGCCAGCCTGGTGGAGGAGGCACACTGTGGTACTCAGTGACTTCAAGTGCAATTCAATTTTTTTTTTTTTTTATTAAGAAGAAAAAGCCGTGAAAACCATCTACAGGCTTGTGTGCTTTGGCTCTGAAATGCTTTTCTTGACATGCTTTGGTCTGGGGTGCCAAGGGAAGTTGGTGTCCGACTTGTGTCAATGGTGGCAGTTGCAGAGCTCTGAAGGAGCTGGACCTCTCTGCAAACTGTCAGAAATGAGGAAGCTGCAGTTCCTGGTTGGGCAGGGCGGGTTTCAAGCCAGCCAGGATCTTTTCTACATCACCACCATGGCTTCTTCTGTGGCTCTGGCAGCGTTGCAGTGCTGTTGTGGAAAAGATTGTGCTCCCTTCTCAGAATCAAGAAGAAAACAAGTGATTCATTTTCAGAAAATGTGACCCTTGGGAAGGTTTAGTGTACTGAGTTAGGGGATCAAAATTTTGTATTTTTTGTGATCTTATCCTGCTCAGAATTACACCTTCATTTATATACTCTTCTAAAGCACACCAATTACTCTAAATATGTACTGGCATATACCAAAGTAGCTAAAAAGGAACAATTACGAGACTATTTGGCATGGTTACAGCATCTGTGAAAAAGACATCTTTTATGTGTAACACAATTTGTCCAGAATTAATGAAAATATCCAGGTCTGTTTTTATGAAGCAATTTGTCACATTAAACTAAAAAAACCTAAGGTTATGTTGGACATGAAAAGAAACTCCCCGAAGGTCAAAGCAATTAAACATTGGAACAACCCATCAACCCAGAGGTCACCAAGGCCTCATCTAATGAGAACGTTCAAACGGGAGGAAATCCTGCAATCATCTCTACTCATTTCTTCGCCAGGTTAAATACCCATTTGAAGTCCTGGCACAGTGCAACCGATGGAAAAATTCCCATGAGTTTGATTGGGACCGCTTCCCCCCCGCGCTGGAATTTAATAAAACCTTTGTATTTCAAACAGATCTGGAATAGTTTGCATCTTCTATGAATTCCTGTAAACCTAAAGACCTGTAAGGTACCCAGCAGTAGCATCTTCAATAGCTTTTTCTTTCTTCCTCTTTATTAATATTAATAGCTAACATTTGGCTGCCGTGAACAGATTCACATTTAATTGTTTCCAAGGGAATGTGTGTGTTCACAATTGGAAAAGAACTACTGCAGAAAGCAACTTCAGAAGAGAACAGTCCAACAGGAGGAGAGTGTTTATACAAATCTGGCAAGACTATAGCGTGCTTTTAGCATTCAGTCAAATCTTTTCATCATTTGGAAATCTCGATAATAAAAAGGACTCATCACTAACAATCTGAGAATTTGTTTGCTGCCCTAACCTTTTGGAAGTAGGTATAACAAGATGTATAAATACCTCTCCTTTAAAACTTATTTAGAAGAATGCCAGGTAAGCTCACACCTGGAAAGAACTGTGGAACATTGTGGAAAGAACTATGTGGGTCAAGTGCTACAAATTTTTTGTGAGCCTCAAATGGGCAAACTGTTTTAGAGCTGGTAATAATAGCATAGCACAGAGCAGTTTCTTGCCATTTCTTCCCTCCTGTGCTTTATTGCCTTGGTATTTTCATTAACACTGCTCCCTCTTGTTTTCTACTCCTCCCTTCTCTTTTTTTTTTTTTTTTTTTT